>CM040244.1:210523637-210681307 GCA_022545495.1 Chrysanthemum lavandulifolium
CTATTTCTTAACGAGTGGAAATCGTTGGGGTATTTGTGTAAATAGGTATAATCCATGTAATCGTATAAACTATCAAAATGAAGATAATAAAGTATACAAAAAAAAGAACATTTTTTTTCTAATGCCTATGATGCAATTGGAGCTTATCGGCAAAAACGCATCAATTTAGGTAGTCCCTTGTGGCTGCGGTGGCGACTAGATCAATGCGTTATTGCTGCAAGAGAAACTCCCATCGAAATTCACTGTGAATCTTTGGGGGCCTATTATGAGATTTATGGACACTATCTAATAGTAAGAAGTATAAAAAAAGAAATTCTTTATATATATATTCGAACCACTCTCGGTTTCAATTGCGACCTTATAATGCAATCGCATTCTCTGGTCCAATTGCCGTTTTTGTTTATGTATTCCTGATTTATCCAATAGGTCAGTCTGGTTGGTTCTTTGCGCCTAGTTTTGGTGTAGTAGCTATATTTCGATTTATCCTCTTTTTCAAAGATTTCATAATGGACATTGAACCCATTTCATATGATGGGAGTTCTTGGGTATTAGGCCGCTTTGCTATGCGCTATTCATGGTGCTCTTGTAGAAAATACTTTATTTGAAGATGGTGATGGTGCAAATACATTTCGTGCTTTTAACCCAACTCAAGTCAAGAAACTTATTCAATGGTCATTGCTAATCGCTTTTGGTCACAAATCTTTGGGGTTGCTTTTTCCAATAAACGTTGGTTACATTTCTTTATGTTATTTGTACCGAGAATCGGTTTATGGATGAGTGATCTTGGAGTAGTCGGTCCGGCCTTGAACCCACGTGTCTATGACTTCGTTTCTCGGGAAATTGCGTGGCGGAAGATCCCGAATTTGAGACTTTCGACACCAAAAATATTCTTTTAAATGAAGGTATTCGTGCTTGGATAGCGGCTCAAGATCGACCTCATGAAAACCTTATATTCCCGAGGAGGTTCTACCCGTGGAAACGCTCTTTAATGGAACTTTAGCTTTAGTGGTCATGACCAAGAAACCACCGGTTTAAGCTTGGTGGCCGGGAATGCCCGGCTTATCAATTTATCCGTAAACTACTAGGGGCTCATGTAGCACATGTCGGATTAATCGTGATTCGGGCGGAGCAATGAATCTATTTGAAATGGCTCATTTTGTACCGGAGAAGCCTATGTATGAACCAGATTAATTTTACTTCCTCACCTAGCTACTCTAGGTTGGGGGTAGGTCCCGTGGGGAAGTTATAGATACGTTTCCATACTTTGTATCCGGAGTACTTCATTTAATTTCCTCTGCAGTATTGGGCTTTGGCGGTATTTATCACGCACTTTTAGGGCTGAGGCGCGAAGAATCTTTTCCATTCTTGGTTATGTATGGAAAGATAGAAATAAAATGACTACAATTTTAGGTATTCACTTAATCTTGTTAGGTCTAGGTGCTTTTCTTCTAGTATTCAAGGCTCCTTATTTTGGGGGCGTATATGATACTTGGGCTCCGGGAGGAGGAGATGTAAGAAAAATCACCAACTTGACGCTTAGCCCAAGTATCATATTTGGTTATTTACTAAAATCGTCCTTTGGGGGGGGGGAAGGATGGATTGTTAGTGTAGATGATTTGGATTCCTTTCAAATGGAACTCTTTGAAATGCACCCCATTTTTAGAAAACGGGAAGAAATTCTTAGGGAAAACGTCATTAGCTTAGTCAGTAACAAGGATCATCCAAATGCATGTCTCATGCAAATGATTTATTGCCTTATTCACCAAAGGCCATTTAATCTCGCATATTACATGGTGAAGAGAATGGCCGGGGTATTCAAAGTTTCCAACATGGTACTTCCGTATGGTATGCTCCTAACACGACTTTGTGAGTGTGTTAGTGCATTGCAACCATCGCCTATCAACGATGATCATTTCCTTTCTGATCACGTTATGGTACCTCTTACCAAACAACCTCCTAAACGGTTCTTGGTCAATGGAAGAAAACCTAAAGCTCTCTCGGACTCCTCGGAAGAAGAAGAAGTAAATGTCAACCCCGAAGCTAACATCGAATTGGACCCCTTTGACTACTATCAACAACTTCCAACTCTTCCAAACGAGACCGCGGAATTCAAACAATTAAGGGGTATGATTCAAAACCTAGCTCACTATGTCATGAAGTCGGGAAAGAGGAAAAGAAAGGATTGACGAAAGAGACTTTAGGACTATGCTTGTTTTTAGACATTTGATTTGTGTATGAATGATTATGTTTTAGCACGCTTGTTTGTGTTGTCTTGGATATTATCATTACTGCTATTATCTATGATATGATTTATGTGATAACATGTTTTTGTTGCTGTTAAGTTTAATAATTACTAGTGCATATAGGTTGGTGCAAATACTGCATAATCTTTTGTGATGGTTCTGATCTGCAGATGCTGGATCCCTAGGATTAGCCTAGACGGATCCCTCCTTTGAGGGAACCGTGGGATCCGTGACAACAGATCAGCAATACAGATTCCCATACATCAAAACAGCTCACTAGATCACTTCACACTAGCTAAACATAAGACCTTAGAACCAACTAAGTCTTCTTCAAGCATTTGAAAGCTTCAAACTCACCCATAGCTTACCTAGGATCTAATTCAAAGTGTTTTTGATTTATCAACTCATCAAAACTCACCATATTTCCACTTCAATACTCACACATTATTTCTCACGTCTCAAAAATCTTAGGTGGATATATTTATCAATTTTAGGAAATTGTATCTAGTCATCCTTACCTCAAATAGGTCAAAATGGATCAAACTCTAGCTCTTCATCTTAAAGCTTTTAGGATATCCTCCAAAAGATTACCTTAAGTTACTATCTGATCTCTAGGATTATTCAGCTCCATTTGACACTCTCAAATCGTTAGTGTCATCTTTAATCACTCATTGGTACTCATAAAAGCTCCAATTTCTTCCATAAAAGGCAATTATTAGCTACATCACTCATTGCCCTTAAGCATTTAAGTATCCCTTCATTTAAGACACTTAGATGGACTGAAACACTCAAGAAGGTATAGGCATTAGACCTTACCAACATCATTGATATCTTTTCCTAGCTGCTGAGAGATGGATCCCTAGGAATAGCCTAGACGGATCCCTCATTGAAGGAAACCGTGGGATCCGTATGACAGATTCATGTCAACTCTAGCTAAAACAATCATTTCAAGCTCATCTTGCTAACTTGAACACTCCATCTCATCTTAAGTAAGTTCCTAGATCAGTACAACTTTGAAGTTAACTCTTGTGCATGCTAATCATCACATTCCAAAGGATCTTAGTGGTTTAAGTCTTGAATGCACTTGCCAAACTCCTCCCTTTATAAGTCTGTAGGACCTTACTTTTATCAACCTTATCACAAACCCAACACGTATATCACGTTAACACAAACACAAACTATGAATGAAGATGAAAGAAATAAAGATAAGAAGAGATGGTGACTTGATGTTATACAAACGTGTATGTGGAGAGAAAAGATAAACACAATAAGTTGTATATTCCAAAGAAAGAACACACACACACACACTTTCAAGCACACCCCTCAAATGAGACTTAGAGGGGTATATATAGTTGGAATACATGATGCCCTAAAAGGCTTTCCATGGGCTTTCGTGGGCTTGGACATGGGTTGGATTGGTTATAAGGCAAGCTTAACTAAACTAATACCCATTTAGCTTAGTCCAATCCACGAGCCCGTTGACTATTCTAGCACGATATCTAACACACGTTACAAAGTTCCTAATCGTGAATGACCATCACTTCTAATAAAACAATTAAGGCTAACAATCTCCCCCTAAGGGGAGGTCATTCAAAAGATGCTCCACTTGATAAGGTCATTACTTTTCTCGAGCTTGAACTTTGTGTGTAGATATAGAATAGTTTTGATTCATTGTTCCTTCATGCTTTGTGATCAATTAATGTGGTTTTCTGCCGTTGTCAACTTCGTTGGTTAGGTGTCTCCACGCCTTTCTCCACCATGCTCACACTTCTATTTGTCTTTTGGTTACCAATGATGTAGTTCTCGAGTCTTTAAACTTTGTGTTGCCTTTGATTTTGATGAGAACTATCATGTGTTGTTGGTATGAGCATGTGGAGAGTCTGCATGATCAATCCGCTCCGGAGCTTCCATAAGAAGAAAACATAAAAACAAGTTAGTAATAAGCGGATTAAAGACTTACAAGTTTGAATTTTGAGGTGTTAACAAAGATAGTGTGAAAACACGCCTCTAATTCTCACTGAGGCCGTTCTCGAACCGGAGTCCCAAGTGAGATAACGTTATGTCTTGAAATACACCTCAGATTCGGATGAGTCACGAGGTACACCAAGCATCACCCCACGATCAGACCGTTTGAGACACACTAAGCGTAATCCACGGGAGTTACCGGTGACTGTTGTCGTGGCCGCTTGATGTTGACCCCGGCGGGAGTTTCCATTCAATCACCGAGGATCACAATTGTGAAACCTCTCATAAATGTTTCGGCGATTGCTAAGATCTGCGTAGGACTCTATAATATATCACTTGTGTCCTTATTGGTGAACAACAAGCGATGTCATGTCAAGTGTTCCTATGAGATCTTTTAATGAATCTCGGCTCTAGACTCAATAGTGCATTTTGGTTTCTTGGCGGAGACTAGGAGAGGTCTCCTTCTTCAATACCAACAATCTCTAAGAGAAAGTCAATAGATTATGTAGGGTTCCCAGTGAGAATGAAACAAATCCTTTTAAGAGGAATTGAGTGGCTAGAAGGTTTAGTGCAGTGCGTCACTGGGTCCATGACGTCTTGGTCTTCAATACCAGTGTCATCTAGTGACAACCAGTAGCATATGAATTGAACCCGGTTTCTGCTCTAAGGTTGAATATGGAGTGTTATTTCTTTCTCCTTTCTCACATTACTCCTTTTTTCAATCATACCTAAGGACTTCTAGTACTAACTATTGGTGGTGTCCTTGGGTAGATCCCTCCGGCTCTGGCGGATCATAGGACGGATTTCCTATCCTTAGACACCTTATAACTCCATGACTGTCCTATTGTTGCCATAAAACCATTTTTCTTGAACATCTCTCAGACTGTTTATGATAGAAAACATGTTTGAAACACTCCGTGAGTTTTATATTTTCAGAAACACTCCCCTTTCACATGTGCTTATAAGTTTTGACAGAAATCTACACATAGAGGGTAGAGTTCGCACTTTTTGAATTGATCGACTTTAAATGAACTAGACCGATTCGAGACACGTTTACATCACTAGAGAACTAGCTTGAAATTATTACCCGTCCTGGTCAAGTCCATAGAAAGTTTCTCGAGATGGTACATTATTCCTCGTCTATTCATTGGTTTCAACTGAGTCGAGCTCATTATTAGATTCAAACAACGATCATTAAACTTTTTGATCACATTTTAATCACGTCTCCTCCCCCTCAAAAATAGCATATTCGTGATATTTTTGATATCAATGGATTAAACAACATTTTAGAATCTTTTGGGGAGACAAACGGATTTGATTTAAGCATGAATTTGGAACATTTTTGTTTTATACTCCCCCTTTAATAAAGCATAATCAATTAAAGGGTTTTAGAGGGAGTTATCTTGAGCACAAAATATTTTGAAAGATTTTGAAAAACTTTTGAACAATCTTGAAAAGGTGCTCAAGATGATGATGATTTCTCACCAGTTTTAAATGTAGTGCACTGAAGCGTACACTTGATTTTTTCATTGAAAAACACGAGTTTTGATTTGAAATAATCAAAAGTCATCATTTTAGTCCGGGTTTCGTACTGAAGTATACAAAAGCCATTATATGAAGAAATTTTGAGAAACGACATGTTTTGAAAACAAATTGAAGAACTCTCGCTCAAGCATCTGTACATGCCCGTATCATTTTTGAATGACATTTCTAGAAACGTCATGAATATCGATTATACGAGAGACATGTCGTGAGAAGAATATTTTGGATTTTTGATTTTATATTGTTTTGTATTTTGAAAGTTTTATATTTTATATTTTGCTTTTGTTGGTTTTTCAAATTTTGTATTTTGTTTTCAAAATATTTACAGTAACTTTGGAAAGTCATTTTCAAGAAGATTCGAGAAGACATTCTAACTCCTCGGGGTTAGGCTTCGCATTCCAATTCGTCGAACTAAATAGTCAAACCTTTCTTTTGGAAGGGCTTTAGTTAATAGATCGGCGAGTTGGTAATCGATCTTCACAAAGAATAATTCAACAGTACCTATTTTGACGTACTCTTTGATGAAGTGGTAGCGGACACGGATATGCTTAGTCTTTGAGTGATGAACAGATTGCATGATATGGCTATGGCACTTTTCGAGTCACAATACATAGGTATTTTATCGAAAGTAAAGCCATAATCTCGTGAGTTGTGTTCTCATCCATAGAACTTGAGCACAACACGCAGATAGAGACACATACTCGGCTTGACGGTTGAAAGTGCAAGGCAATCTTGTTTCTTTGAAGACCGGTGACTAACTTTTCACCCAAAATTGTGCTCCTCCGGATGTACTTTTGTCAGAACTTGATCACTGCGTGGTCCGTGATCCGAAAAGGCAATTAGATCAATCCGGATTCCTTCGGATACCAAAGTCCCATGTGAATGGATGTCTTGGTGCACCGAAGATCCGTTTAACCTCTTTGAGGTGCATTCGGTAGGCTTTGCTCAAACCGTGCTAATAAGCAAACAAACAAAATGAATATCCGGTCGACTAGCGATGAGATACATGAGAGAACCAATCATGCTCGATATTTCTTTGGATCAATAGGTTTCCCAAACAAATCGGCTCCAATTTTTGGTGAAGTTACCATTGGTGTTCGCAGCAGTCACAATTATCCATACCATGATTTTTCAAAATCTCGGTTGTGTATTTAGCTTGATTAATAAAAATTCCACGAGGATCGATGTATTTGTAAACCAAGAAAGAATTTTAGTTCCCCATCATGGACATTTCAAATTTGCTTTTCATGAGATTTTTAAAATGTTTTGAAAGATTCGGATTAGTGGACCCAAAGATGATGTCGCACGTAAATCGAACAATCAAAATGTCGTTTTGCATTTTGTGTAAACAAGGTAGGATCAACTGTTCCTTTGGTGAAATTGTTTTCGATAAGGAAAGAGGACGATTCGTCATACCACGCTCTGAGCTTGTTTCAATCCATATATTGTCTTTTTGAGTTTGTAGACGTAGTCCGGATGTTCCAAGTCGATGAAGCCTTCGGTCGACTCACGTACACTTCTTCTTTCGAGTTCCATTCAAGAACGCGGTCTTAATGTCCATCGATAAACCGTGATGTTTTTGTGAGTCGATAGGCTAAGAAAATCCTAACTACCTCAAGTCTAGCTACCGGCGCGAATGACTCTTCAAAGTCTATCCTTTCCTATTGTCTATATCCTTTGGCCACAAGACGAGCTTTGTTGCGAATGACAGTCATCTCTTCATCCCTTTTGTTTTTCCATAACCATTTGAGATCAATGACGCGAACGTCAATGGGTCGTGGAACCATTTCCCAAGATTCATGTAGACGGTATTGGAGAAGTTCCTCCTGCATCGCTTCTATCCATGTGGGTTCTGCCATTGCCTCGCGAATGTTCTTTGGCTCTATATTGCTAATTGAGCAAAGGTAAATGCACAAGTCGCAATCGGTGGCAAGTTGACGTCTCGTCTAAATTGGCCTTGAAGGTTCACCAATAACTTGTTCAATTGGGTGGTCATTTGTCCACCTCAGAGTAGAAGGATACCGTTGGTTATACGTATGCGAGTTAGATGGTTCTCATAAGCTTGAAGAAGATTCAGCTGATTCCGTAGCAAACGGGTTTTCAAATAAGTCTTCATCTAACGTTGCATCGCTCGGTTTTGGTTTTGCTCATCAACCTTTGGTAGAACGGGTGCAATAAGCGTAGTAGATGTAGATGATGTAGATGGAGTTGGTACATTGGTTTCGACCGTTGTGTATGCATCTTCATTGGTGGTGGAGGATGATTTTGAGCGGGTGCGGCGGAATGATGGTTTGATGCATTTGTCAAGTTCCACCATAGTATTCATCGAACATTAACTCAAGAAATTCTCACATTCTTGTTCTTTAAGATTATCAAACGAAGTTGATTGAGCTCTTTGAGGTACGAGTCCCGAATCGATGTGTCCGTAAGTTTGCGGGTTTAGTGCGGGTTCTAGAGCGAGTCTCTCGAAGCCATATGTGAAAGTTCATCAAATTTCACATTCATCGTCTCCATGATCCTCCTAGTTCTTACGTTATACACCACGAATGCCCTCGAGTTATCCGAATATCCAATGAAGATTCCAATATCACCTTTAGCTTTCAATTTACCTAGATCTTCTCGTCGTTCGTCGGATAGCACAAAGCGCCAAACACGTGAAAGTAAGAGATATCGGGTTTTCGTTGTTCACAAGCTCGTATGGGGTTTTATTGAATCTAGGATGGATTAGGGATCGGTTCGAGTGAAACAAGCAAAGGCAACCGCATCGACCCATAGAAATAACGGTGCACTAGAATAAATTAGCATTGTGTGAGCAGCTTCCACAAGAGTTCTATTTCTTCTTTCAACTACCCCATTCTGTGTGGAGTTCTAACAAGCGATGTCGATGTGTAATTCCAACATCTTCAATATAAGTTCTTAATTCACGATTAGTGAATTACGTGTCGTTATCATTCTTATAACCCTTACTGGAGTTTGAAGAAGTACTTGAATACATTTCAGAAAGGTGATGATGATGCCTGGTGCCTCGTCTTTTGATCTCAGAAACTTAAACCATGTATATCTCGAATAATCATCGACGATAACAAGAATATACTTTTTCCCGTTAATGCTTTCAACTCTCATTGGGCCACATAAGTCTATGTGCAACATATGCAACCTTGCTTCCGAACCAGGTACGGTTTTGGGTTTATATGATGCTCTTTTGCTTTTTCCTTGTTCGCATGATGGACATAGGCGATCCTTGGTGTATTTGAACTTTGGAAGTCCGTTGACGATGTTGTCTTTGGCAAGATTGTTGATGGTGTCAAAATTGAGATGGGATAACCATCTGTGCCACAACCAGGACTGTGTTCCAGATGCGCGTGTCATAAGACATATTGGTGATGAAGAGGCCATTTGATTGATTTCGATAGCATACAAGTTTGTATCACGATTCCCAGTTAAGAGATCAGTGCCATCCAAGTTTCTAACGAAGCAAGCATTTTCCTAAAGCAACCTCTAAACTGCATCACAACCGCCTGATCGAAAACAAATTGTGTCCCAACCCTTGGACATAGTAAACCCGAGTGATCAAATAATTTCCAAAATGTAGATCTCCATAACCCATGATAGTCGCTACATGATCATTTCCAAACGTACGGTTCCCATGAATTGCCGATTTAAATTGATCGCCAGCTCAGATTCCGGTCATGTGCTTGGAGCAACCCGAGTCGACGATCCAAAGACATATTTCGATAACACGCCAATAGAAGAAGAAGATTTTGGAAACCGTTTCGATTTTGGTTCCTTTGGGTTAGAGGTAAAATCGATCACACTCATAGAAGTCATCTATTGGTAAGACAGTTCATCACTCATTCTACCATTCCGAGTGTGAAAGTTCTACCGTGGGTTTCAAATGTCATCCCTAAAGTAAACATTATGCTCCCTATCGGTAGTGTAAAGCCTAAGTCTCGCGACTAGTCTTCCTATTCGTTTAGCATAAGTTCTTTTGGGAACATTCTTCTTAACAGCTTAACAATCTCATTCTTAGAAACACAATCATCATGAACATTAGTTAAAGATTTCTTGCAAGTTAAACAAAGAGATTCAACACATTCATTAGACTTAGCAAGTTTCATAGGTTCATTACATTCAGATGAAATGTCTTTCTTATTACAAAGCGGTAAATTCCTAGGGTGTTCTTCTACTTTCTTCTCTTTATTCAAGCTACTACTCTTAGAGGCAAGTGAGACTCTATTGTTCCTTGTATTGCTCTTAGGCTTTAGTCTGCTGCTCCTAGAGGTGCTTCCTAGTCCTGTAGAAAGTAAGGCACACTCATTAGGATTCACAATTTTATCTAGAGAGGTGGTTTCAGCTTTCCTAGTCTCTTTAGAGTGCTTTTCTAAACTTATGTCGTTTGTTCCATATGTATTTGATGTGGAGGCAGACGCATTAGTGGTACTCATCTTAAAAAGGCCAGGAGCTAAAACTTTTGGTTTCTCAATAACCGATTTTCCTTTATCAACATTTTGTTTAGGCAAGGCAGGTGGAGTGACTGGTTTAGATGAAACATTTTTCTCATTGACTTTCGGAGGAGGCATAGAAACAAACATTTTTGGTTTTGAAACCGGTTTGGGAACATTTGCTTTCTCCTCAGTCAATGGTTTTGAAATCTTAGTATCCACTGCCTTTCCTTTTTGACATTCCATCTGAGCCCTCAAAAGATCATTTTTCGCTTTCATGTCATTGTAGGCACGCTCATACGACAGTTTGTCATACTTGCATTCCTCGCTTTTTCGATCAAGTTGTTTAAAATATGACACATTTTCTTTTCAAGTTTCGAGAGATTTTCATATTTTGAAACAATTTTGGAGGTCTCGGATCGAGTCTTTCATGATCTTCAATGAATATGTTTGCAAAATGATGGACATAATATCGATGGTCGAACATCTTCAAGAGAGAGTCATTTAAATTTTCCAAAACTTTGATTTGTTCAACACGGTCATTAGCTTGCTTTACTGTGGATTTATGGTCCTTGACAAAGTCAACTGTTTCTTTCAAAACGCTTGTTCAAAATGAATTACCCTTGCACCGATGGCATTTCGGTGAGGGCAATTTGAGTTTCAAAAACTTTCTTTGTTCAATGTCAAAACTAGAGAACCGGTTGTTAGGAGTAATAGTGGTTTTAGTTTTAATGATGTCTTGAAGATCCACAATTCTAGTTTTCACATTTTCTAAAATACTTCTTGCATCACTTGTGTTAAAAGGATTGTTTGAAGACATTTGTTCAATGTTCGAAAGAGAATTTGAGACAACAACTGGTTTTGAAACAGATTTTGAAACAGGTGTTGACTCTTTGTTTGAAACACTTGGTGTGATGGAGAACTTTGACTTTTCTTTTTGATTAACAAAAGTAATTCCGTTAATTTTCTTCCATTTGTTATAATCAATTGGTTTGATTTCCGAATTCTTTTGTTTCATTTTTGATCTACTCTCCTCATATAGTTCTAACGTTTTAAGAGAATCACGAACAATAATGGGTTCATGCAAAACATTTCCATTATTTAACACATTCTGAGATTTCTGAGCTTTCTTGAGGAACGAAGAGGGGTCGTTACCAAGTGCCATTCTATTATTAGTATAAAAACGCGGATTTACTTGATTAGAAAGCATCTTGATTGTTTGAGCAGAATGACCCGTTTTGAGAAGCAAATTTTCCAAAGTTTGGATTTTTTCATTTTTATCAAGAATTTCATCAAGAAGAGAATCTTCTCGTTTTGAAAAATCGAAATCAACGCTTCTTTTCTTTTCAAGATTAGAAAACATTTTTTTTGTTTAGAAAGTTGGTTATTTAAATCGGACATTTCCTTGTTTAAAGATTTAATTTTTAAGTTCAAATTTACATCAAGTGTGTTATACTTGATTTGCAAAAGTTGTTCTTTAGAAACCAAATTTCGATAACCAATTTCTAATTTCGATTCTTTGTTTTACGAAATTCAAAGGCTTTTGCGTTCTCCTTGTAACTCTCAAGCTCGGTCAATTTTGCATTCGCGGCCTTAACCGCGATTGACCTTTTGACTTTTTCGATTTCAATGCCACGCTTATTGATTAATGATTCAAAATAAGCACGTGTTTCCTCATCGGTCTCGGTATTTTGTGCCACGGTCTCCACTAGAATCCACATCACTCGGATTGTCCGGTATGTATCATAAGTAGGTGTCGATGTCACGTAATCGTCGTTCGTCATGAGTAAACACATCAAATATGACATTGTTATAGCATGGATCAATGATTGGTACCTCGACATCTGCGTTGGCGTCATAGGATGGGAGGTGCTTGTAATCGATGTCGACTTAGTCTCCTCAAGATTTGCCATGAAGATGCGGTTGCATTGAGTTCCTCGAGGTCTTCCAAATCATCCATAATAGCCATAAAGTCATGTTCCTCAAGACTCAATTGAAGTCCAGTTGTTCCTTTTGTACCAACATGATAGCTTTTGAAGATACGCAAGATCCTTCTTTTTGGCTTAGTTGGACAATTCCTTGCCATGTGACCCAATCCTTGATGGTTATAACACGTAACTCGATTACCCCGATTCACATTTCCATAATTCCCAACGATTGAGCCGCAACATTCCCATTCGATTACCCAACGCTCTATTCCCAACATTTCGACCCATCCGATTACCACGATTCGAACCGCTTGATTACCCATGCGAAATCCGATAGCATATCCTCGCGATACCCAATAACTCCAACCATTTGTCCTTGACGACCCATATTCACACCCGGTTGTGCAATTTGCTGCTATAGTGTTTGATGAAATCCTTTGGTTGTTGTTAGTTGGTGTGGAATAGCGACCTCTAAATGCTTTACCCAATAAAGAGAATACTTGAGACAAAGCTTCTTCGGTTCCATTTCAAGATCAACGATTCCTTGTTCTGGTAATGTTGTTGTTCGAAGGATAGTTTTGTTGTTGAGGATGTATTGTCGCAAGTTGTTGTTAGTGGAAGATGATGAAGCTTGTTGTTGTGTATTCTTGGAGTTTGAGTCTTTGCAATGAGTGCCAATGGATCATGATTCTTTGCTAATATTTCTTGCGACTTCATTCACTTCATTTTGGTTTTGTTTCGAAAATCGTTGAGTTGATCAAAGTTCACTTGATGTAAGTATTTTGTTTGGTTGACAATAGTGACATATCGTCCCCATTCTTACGGTAGATTGTTCAAGAACTTGATGTTGCTCACGATAGTTCGGGTGTCAACTTGTTTCGATCGACTCATTCATTAAAGTGCAAAACCTTCCATAGTAGATTCAATGGATTCTCACGGAGTGGATGTAAACTTCTCCCAAGCGATTAGCAACTTGTTCTCTGTGTCTTGTTGACCAATTTCGGTTCCATGACAATGTCGTCTAACACGTTCCCACATATCGAAGCAGTTTCTGGCTGTCTCTGCAAAGATGTCTCTTGGTAAACCCGGTTGGACAATATGAATTGCCATGTCATACGCTTTGACTTGCTTGATCCTCTTGAGTATTCGATTCTTTTGAAGACGAAAAAATGGTGGGACGGAGGTGTTGCATCGACATTTCGTGGTCTTGGACTTGTCGAGGTATGAAAGGTCCATCCGAATGGATTTGATCATCAATTTTCCATTAGGTTTTGTCTTGATGTAACGAAGCATTCGACTTGTCCATTGAAGATAACCACCTTTTTCCAACATAGGAGGACGGTTTTCGCACCTACGGTGCATGAATGTCTTGTTGAGTTGCCATTGATGAAGGTATGATATGATAAAGTTGATGTAGGATCGATTCAACGATAAAGGAGTTGTGGTTGATGAAGATTAAGCTCGGTTGAGGTGTTTTCGAAAATCGTACTCGTAACCTTGGTTCTTAGGCGTAAAAAATTTCTCCCAAAATTTGAAATTCACTATAAAAATCAATTCTAAGGTCGTATGAAAATTTTGAGTTATGACAATTTTGACGTAAATTTGATCCGAAAAATTTGAATTTAGGCCCAAAATTTGAATTTTTACCAAAATTTTCACAGTTAAGCCAAAATTTGAATCTCGTAAAAATTGACGTTTAGTCTCCTCAAAATTTAAATTTTACTCAAGTTCTCCTAAAAATTTAAAATTTTGATTTTTTAAACCTTTATGCGTAGAAAGAGCTTAGGCGTAGACAATGGGTTCTGAGTAGGATATGGTTACAGTAGGATGGCTTAGGCGAGGAAATGCTTATGCGTAAGTTTAAAGTTAGGCGAGAAAAACTTATGCGTAAGATTTAGTTATGCGTAAGACAAGCTTAGGCGTAAGAAAATACTTAGCGTAAAGTGTTCTACGCGTAAGTCTAAGCTTATCGTAAGATTAGGGTTTTGCCCAAAATACTTTACACTATCACGGTGTAAAAGATATCCAAAAGTCAAGTGTTCCACAAACTTATCCAAGTGAGGGAAGCAATCGAGTAATCGTTATAGCTCAAGAATCGCACCAAAAGCTTATGCGTGAAAGTTATGCGAGACACGGACGTTGACTTTTCTTACACGTAGAACTAGGGTTTTGACCTCACGCGTAAAAATTTCCGATGATTCAAACGATTTCTCTTGCACGATAGCCTTAAAAACACTCGAATAACACAAAATGTTGACCTTTTCACCCAAAGTGCTTAGAATGCTTACAGTAGAAATGACCAACGAACCAAAAACGAGTTCAAAATGAAGAAAACACGTAAAGCTTGAACTTTTTCCAAAAAGCGAAACTTTAGCACCAAATAAACCTTAAACCACAAGAATCTTGAATTTTTAAGGTGCAAAAATTAAAGCTTTAAGCGTGAAAACTTTGATAACGAAGCTACGCGTAACACGACAAAAAAACTTCAACCAAAACACTCCTAAACCATTGTTAGGCGATTGATACCAATTGTAGGACCTTACTTTTATCAACCTTATCACAAACCCAACACGTATATCACGTTAACACAAACACAAACTGTGCATGAAGATGAAAGAAATAAAGATAAGAAGAGATGGTGACTTGATGTTATACAAACCGTGTATGTGGAGAGAAAGGATAAACACAATAAGTTGTATATTCCAAAGAAAGAACACACACACACACACACTTTCAAGCACACCCCTCAAATAAGATTTAGAGGGGTATATATAGTTGGAATACATGATGCCCTAAAAGGCTTTCCATGGGCTTTCGTGGGCTTGGACATGGGTTGGATTGGATATAAGGCAAGCTTAACTAAACTAATACCCATTTAGCTTAGTCCAATCCACGAGCCCGTTGACTATTCTAGCACGATATCTAACACACGTTACAAAGTTCCTAATCGTGAATGACCATCACTTCTAATAAAACAATTAAGGCTAACAAAGTCATCTTGCTAGAATTCCTTAGTCATCAAACACAACATAATTCTCAGCAATTAGAAACATCTTCTTTAGTCATTTCATCATGAGGAAAGCTCCTATTGCTAACTCATCCACCCAAGAACCACCCAAGAAAATTGCTCGTGTTGTACACAAAATTTCCTCAACCAAATCATCTCCGGTCAAATCCACAAATGCTAGGATTTCCCCTCCACCAAATCAACCAATCAAACCAATCCCCAAGAGGATTGTTCCCACAAAAATATCATCACCAAACTCTACAATTCCTACTAAACCAAACACACCCTTTTCAACCCAACCAACACACTCTTCACTAGAGAAGATTGTACAACAAAACCAAGGTGTTGAATCAACACTTGCACCAATGTCCATTTCTCCATTTCCCTCTAATGGTCCATTTTGGATTATGAGGAGACATCAAATTCAACCACCTGACCACATGGAAGTCGACACTTCCCTACCTCCACCATCAACTCTTGTTGAGCCACCACTTAATGTGCCTCTACTAATACCTCCTTCATTTTAGGATCCCCAACCTTCTTCACTTGAACCTCCGCTTCAAGTTGCTCCATCTTTACCACCATATTCTCAAAACCATGACAAGAATTGCTATCATTGTCAACATGTTGAAGGGTTGATACATGAACTACGTGAGGAGCAACGTTTCATGTTTTATCACCTCCTCGAACGTTTCGATGAAGTCAACAAACCTAAACAACCATGAACCTAAGGATTAAAATGGTATCCTAGTCTCAAACTTAACTTAGATCGTTTAGGAATCTCATTTCATGTTTGATCATCCTCTTGAAGATTGGCCAAATCAACAAGTCTACTAATTCTTAGATTCAAGCACGTGATTACTTCTTAAGTTTAGGTTACTTATTAGGATTAGTAGAATATGTATTACATGGCTAAATCATTCTCTTAGTTTTTAGAGATTTGTTGATCATCTCTTATGTTTTATTGAATGATAGTTTATATGACATATTGCTATGAGTATATGTTTGTTGCTTGAATGCATATCTTACTTTGATATTAACATTATTTGGTACATCACCATTGCTGAAATCTGTCATCAGATAGACAGATCCATCTATTTTGCCTAGACGGATCCCTCCAAGGAGGGAACCATGGGATCTGTGCAACAGAAGACCAATTTTCTTCTAACTTGAGTCTTATTTGCAGGAAATTATGCACTATATACTTGTTTTCTAACATTTATTTTTTGTAGATTTTCAAAATACACATGAAGACTTTGACACCCTAAGCTAGGGGGAGCTTTGTGTCAAACCATACATTGCAAAAACATTTGCAATATAATCCTCATTTGGATTACATTTCATGACGTCCCTTTGCAAAGTTGCAATCATCAAAGGGGGAGCATTATCGTCACTAAGCCAAAACCATTTGCAAACATAGTTGCAATGCATTAGCTTATTAGTTTTTATTTACTTGACACCCTCACAAAGGGATGGACTCGTCAAGGGGGAGTTAAGGCGAGAACTTTTCCCGTCACTAGCTTTCTAGATTTTTCTTCTTTTACATATTTTTCTTAAAACTTTGTGTTAGTTTCTTTTCGACGCTCTTTTTGTTTCGGAAAAAAGGGGGAGAAAAGAGTAAAAACTCCAATTCGAACTTTTACGAATTTTAGTTTTTCCTTAAAATAATTTTATGTTTTGTCATCAACAAAAAGGGGGAGATTGTTAATACAAATAAGCCGTAAAAATGTTTATTTATATTTTACGATCTTCTAATGTTTTGTCGATAACAAACGTAAAATTATTTTAACGAAACAAATAAAATACGTAAATGGTTTGAGCCAATAGTTTTCTAACACACTTACATTTTCACATAAAACACTAAAACAGGTATAAGTGATTCTATGATTTAATAATACATATGTACAACAACTAGTGTTTACATATTGGGTAAATATATACATAACTAGTATGTATTATAATGGGTAATACAATTGGGTAGAAACTTAAGTATTTGACCCATTGACCAAATACATTGAATGTAGTTGGGTACAACCCAAAGTCCATGGAACTTGACCTATAACCCATTGCATGACATCATGCTTAAGTCATACATGGTTTTAATCCATGACCCATAGTTTTAATCCATGAACCATAGACTAGATGCATTACATCTTAGAGATACATTGTATCTACTTGATACCATGATCCATAACCCATGACCCATGACCCCAAACCCATGGGCAAAAGGGAGCGTCCCACGGATCCCCAATATTACACTGGACGGATCCCTCAAGTAAGGGATTCGTGGGATCCGTGGAACAGTAGATGTTTTTCTTCTATAAATAGTGAGCCATTTCTTCGTTTTGGGTTGCCACTCCCACACAGACTTTCCCTAAGTATTGTAACTCTCTAACCACTTATCCTAAGGGATCTTTCTATGTAGTTTGTCTTTTGTTTTTATGTGATTCTCTAGGTTCCTCTTAAAGGTGAGATCACCACTTCTTAAAGTTGAGCAAGCTCAAGTCCATGAGTTTCCATGCTTTGTCATCATCAAGACTACTGAGGTTCTCTTGTTGATACTTTGTTCTTCCTCTATAGAAGTGTTCTGTCCAAGGCATTAGTGAAGGATGCCAAAAGAGTCATGACGAAAGCATTAGTGAAAGGTGATTAACGTCCGTGTCAAAAGCATTAGTGAAGAATGCTAAAGGAGTCAAAACGAAGGCATTAATGAAAGGTGTCAAGCGTTCGGGTCAAGGGCATTAGTGAAAGATGCCGAGGAGTCAAATCGAGTGGCATTAGTGAAGGATACCAAGGTCGTATAATCGATGAGGTGCATCGTTATACAAATAGTGATAGTTTGTTTCCAAGGATGTTGATATCCTTGATGGTGTTGTAATAAGGAGTGGGTCTCATTTGGGGTTAGGTGTTGTGTAGTGTTGGGTAGTAGTTCCTCCATTGTAATGGAACTCAGTACTTAGCCTAGTACCGGATAAAGGGTAGGAAACGTTGTGGTAGGTGTGGTTCTCCTTAGCCTAGTACCAGAAAAAGAGTAGGAGACGTTGTGAAGGCTTCTCGGCCATAAAGAGTTGTTGTTGTGTAGTGATTACGAACTCTCGAGTACGTGACTCGGGGAGTGGAGTAGGGCAAGGAAGGTGTCCTTGTAGCCGAACTACTATAAATACGCGTGTCGTGGTTATGTGCCTCTTAATCTTTATCTTTCATTACACTTTTATATATATATCTATCAATGTCCAACATACACATTTAAATAGATTGACATAAGTTGATTTAAATATTTCGAAATGAAGTTTTAATTGGTAAAACTATTCAACCTCTCTTCTAGTTTTCCACATGACCCATTGACCAAATACATTAAATGTAGTTATGTATAACCCAAAGTCCATGACCCATACCCATAGAGCATAACCCATAACCCATTGCATGACATCATGCATAAGTCATGAACGGGTATTATCCATGACCCATGGATTTAACCCATGGCCCATGGACTAGATGCATTGCACATACTAGATACATTGTATCTACTTGGATACCCATGGTCCAAAGTCTAGGACCCATGATCCATAACCCATGACCCATGACCCAAAACCCATGGGCAAAGAGGAGCGTCCCACGGTTCCCCCAGTTTACACTGGACGGATCCCTCAAGCAAGGGATCCGTGGGACAGTAGCACATTTTCCTCTATAAATAGTGAGCCATTTCTTCATTGTAACTTAACCCTTTCACATATTTTTCTCTTTGAGTTGTAAACTCTTTAACCACAGATCCAAGTGATCTTTGTATGTACTTTTGTTTTTGTGTGATTCTCTAGGTTCCTCTTAAAGGTGAGATCACCACCTCTTTGAAGTCGAGCAAGCTCAAGTCCATGAGTTGCCATGCTTTATCATCATCAAGACTACTGAGGTTCTCTTGTTGATAGTTCTTTCTTCCTCCCTAAAAGTGTTGTGTCAAAGGCATTAGTGAATGATGCCGAAAGAGTCAAGACGAAGGCATTAGTGAAAGGTGCTTAACGTCCGTGTCAAAGGCATTAGTGAAGGATGCCAAAAGAGTCAAGACGAAGGCATTAGTGAAAGGTTTCGAACGTCCGTTTCAAAGGCATTAGTGAAGGATGCCTAGAAGTCAAGTCAAGAGGCATTAGTGAAAGATGTCAAGAGTGTACAATCGATGAGGTGCATCAATGTACAAATAGAGATAGGTTGTATCAAAAGATATTGATATCCTTGTTGATGTTGTCATAAGGAGTGGGTCTCCTTTGGGATAGGTGTTGTGTAGTGTTGGGTAGTAGTTCCTCCTTTATAATGGAACTCGGTATCTATCCTTGTACAGGATAAAGTATAGGTGACGTTGTGATAGGTGTGGTTCTACCTTGTGGAAGAACCCGGTATCTAGCCTTGTACCGGATAAAATATAGGCGACCTTGTGATAGGTGTGGTTCTACCTTGTGGAAGAACCCGGTGTCTAGCCTTGTACCGGATAAAGAGTAGGCGACGTTGTGAAGGCTTCTCCGCCACAAGGAGTTGGTTTTGTGTAGTGATTACAAACTCTCGAGTAGGTGGCTCGGGGAGTGGAGTAGGGCAAGGAAGGTGTCCTTGTAGCCGAACCACTATAAATACTCACGTTGTGGTTTTGTACTTCTTACTCTTTATCTTAGCTTTTATTTAACTATATGCTTGTCTATCAACATCCAACACACACTAATACGCTTACACATCGCGTTCGGGGTCAAAGGAACTTCCTTTTCGTCGAGCAAGTTTTTGAACACCCTAGGCAGTGAACCTAATCGTTGTAGTGTAGTATTAGGGTAAGCCACGGGAATTGATATCATTCTCTAGGGGAATAGGAATGCTAGTGAGAAGTTACTACGCTAAGGTTGGGGTTGAGGAAGATTATTTTTTTATCTTTTTATGTTTTTTAGGAAATGGAAAGGTACGAATCTCGGGGTTCGAATTTGGGGGGGGGGTGGGAATTTCTACCGATTACTTCTACTATCTAATTATCTAATTAACTAAGGTGAGGGTAGTCTATGTCTATTGTTGTGTGCTCGTATGATGATTAAAAATATATTTGCCTAGGCTTTATTACTCCCTAGTTATCTCCTATTGATGGTTGAATTGTCACGTCCTTATTCTTAATCGCGTTGTGTCTCTAAGGTCGTAAGGTATGCGTTTATCCCTAACTCTTTGAAGCTACCAAAGGTTAATGACTACAAAATCTATAGGATTTATAAACTTTAACTCTAAGGTATTCTTTGGATGTATAGCCTACAATTACTCTAGGTGATTATAAACTAAGGTTCAACAAAGATTAATCAAGCATTAACAACACAACGAATGACCTATCGCAATACTAGGTCAATCACAACTAAGATAAGAGACAACCAATCAATATTCTATAACTAAGTTTGATGTTACCTAAGCAAACACACAAGTAAATTAGCCGGACATGGGGAACATGCAAGCATATACACAATCAATTGAAGACATAATTAAATTAATGAGGTAAAAAACTTATCTTGATGTAAGATAGGGTATGAAACCCTAAAATACTGTACAAGACGACCTTGGTTCGGTTTAAGTTTTACTCCACAAAACTACACATCGAAAACTAAAAATTCGGTTTCTATATATAAGGTTACAAGCTGCGCGGCGTCACCCTTTAGTTTGTGGCGCCGTTGGGTCGCCATCATTAGGGTTTCATCTTGGCCACATTAGCAATGCGACGGCGTCACCTTATGCCTGTGACGCCGTCTGGATCAAATCTAGGTAAATGAGTTGCGACGCCCTCTTTTAACACCTGATGCCGTCACTTGTAAATAAGAAATTAGGCTCTTGAGTCGTCACAAAATTTGTTCCGACGGCATCACAAGTATAACCTGATGCCATCCCCTTTCAATTCAGCAGCTTGAGTATCTCGATTCTTGACTTTGGCCATTTTCTTCATATATTCGCGCCTTTTCGTCCGAATAAGTGTCATTCCAGCAATTTGCCTTCAAGAGTCCTAAAAAGTGAAAAGGAATGATATTAAGTAATAACGGATACAAAAGTGATCAAATAAGGGCTTAAATGACCCCTCAAAAATGTACATTTTAAAACCTTAGCAAATATCCCTACACTTGGTATTTGTTTGTCCTCAAGCAAATGTTCTTTTAGCCAATTAATTTATAAGTTAGAGGTCATGACAAGCACGGAAATTACATACTAGCACCTCACATGGGGTGTTTGGATACTCACATCTCTCGGGTGTATATGAAATATAACAAGTTGGAAATAGAAGATAAACACTCATTAACCGGTCCTAGTACATAGCTTACCATATGCTTAAGACTAGATCAAACCTCCATTGCTTTGGCGTAAGCACCTAGGAAAGACTATCCAAGGTCTTTTAAAGGGTTGTAACGTTATGCTTACGGTAGGGAAACAAAGGGTTTGGTGGGATATGCGATCTAGTGGTGACAAGTCAAAAATATTTATATTACAAGCATGCGAAGAATGGCGTTGCTAAGCCAAGACTCGACACTCTAAACTCTAGATAACTGAAATAAACAAACATAAATTGAAACATAGATATAGGATGGTAGCCCGTATGTTTTTTTTTTCAACACTCTATTTTTTTTCTCTTTTATTTTCTATTTTTTTCGATTTTTTTTTCATACACTTTTACTCTACCATCCTCTACGATAACATCAAAATGATAGGGATTTATAGGCACGTCCCTACACTTGAGTTTTTTTATTACTCTAACACTAATTTGACCCGAATTGAAAAGATCAAAACACTTGGAGTACATTATTACGCAAATAAAGGGAATTTGAATTTAACGTTCCCTTCCCGTCATTTCATAAAATTTAACTTTTCCCATGAGTCCCAATCGTCCCAAAACTGTGTACAAAGGATATGACTCAACTTAGCAACTTATGCAAGCAACTAGATAATTGAACTAAGGGTTTAGTGTTATAACAATAATGCACTAAAAGTGAGTGCATACAAGGTAGGCTAAGGCGATTTGGGTGTACATTTGGGGGTGGATTGTAAACAATGCTCTTCATTGATATTCCGGAAAACCGAAACATCACGAGAATCACGAAAAGGATAGGCTCTGAGGGGTTAACTAAGGGTATCGTGTACTAAAGATGAGTACAACGCAACGGTGTGGGGGAATTACTCAACCAATGTGGAAGAAGTAATTATATTACAGGTATCAAACAAGGGTTATCCTAATTTCTCTTATCATTTAGTTATTCCTAACTACACAAGTGTAGTCTTACTAGCGATCTCGGGATGCATCACAAAACAAGTTCTAGAATCTATTATACTACCGGTTCACACTCTAAGCATTGAAGATGAATGCTTTAATTCCTACAAATCTAAGGGCGATCCTCACATTTTGGGTGGAATTTAAGTGGTAAAGGGTTTTTGTGCTAGTCATATAATTTTCTATCCATAAAACGCTTTATTAAGACTAATTGCCCACTCCTATATGTCATGAAAAAATTTTAAATTTGGTGCCAAAATTACCCTAACCGATATTTCTCATGGTTTATTACACAAATGCAATTGGACAAAGCAAATAAGCAAGGATAAGCATAGTTTCAAAGTTCCCGTTTTATTTTCCCTCCCTACACTTAAACTGAACATTGTCCCCAATGTCCCCGAATGTATCAATGTTATGATAATGGAAGGTAATAAAAGATGAAAGAAACTAATACTCCCCTGATTAGCTCGGTAGGATCCGTGTGAAGTGGTGGTTACATCTTTCTTCAAGAAGAACGTTTGCGTTAAAAGCTCCTTCTCATCTTATGTATTTTATTCTTGGTAAATTAAACCTGCACACTTGAAGAAAACCAACGAAACCTTCGCGTAAAATCGGCGGTAACAATATATATAAGACTCTACTAAACTAGGATATAATGCTTGTGGAGGACGTTTATAGATTTTCTGGAAAATTAAGACCTGGAAAATTCCAAAAAATTTATAAGTATCTCAGAAAACGAGAAAATGTGATAAGTCGTTTGCTCCTCCCGACGCCGTCAGTCGCGATCTCGACGCCGTCGGTTATCCCGACGTAAACCGGTGCGATTTTACGGAAAAAAATTCGGAAAATTTACATCTTTAGAATCTGGAAAAATTTCTTGCAAAACATCCATTATGACTCGATACAAGCATTTGACTCGAACAAACACACATGTATATCTTTTAATTAATTGTAATTCTCATGTTCACGTTTCTTTTGAAAATGTGTGTAATCCTCCCTACACTTATCCCTTATGTAAAATACCTTTATATGTAATTAAGACGAGGTTAAAGACAAAATAAAGCATTTTCACAAATTCAAACATGAGAATAAACAATCAATGAAAAGATATATGACACACAAACAAGCAAACAATTAAGCATGGTTTGCCTCCCACGAAGCGCTTTTCTTTATTTATGAGTCTTGTAGCTAGACTCGAAGTCGTGCCCCTACGTGGTCTCGTTACCCTTCACCTTCTTCCTCATGACGGTCTCTATTGGGGGATTCCATGTTGTAAAAGTGCCCTATGATGCACCTTTCTAAGAGGTCGTCCTCTCCCCACTCAGTTTTATATTCCGGTCCTAAGTTCAAGCAATCCTTATAGAAACCGAAATTCTTGGCCATAACATAATCTACTCCCTTCTCCTTATCTTCCTCATTCCTATAGTATACCGATAGCTTACGTTCTTTTTCATCATTGGATAGTGATGAAAATTTTTCAATCTTAAAGGGCATTTGGTAGGCTATATCATCGGTCTCATCCATAAATCTAACTATTCCCAACGACGGATCATAAGTCATCCCGGTGTTTTCTATGAAAGGCTTTCCTAGAATAACGTGGGACAAGCTAGGATCTATGGCCGTACTAATGTCATCCACTATTATGAAATCCGTAGGAAACATGAAACTACCTACATACACGGGCAATCCCTTAACTCTACTAAGAAAATTGCAACTAACCCTAGGATTATCGGGATCTTGCCTAGTTGGGATAGGCTTCTTCATTACCCAATTATAGTAGGTGCTAGTCATTATGTTTATTGGGGACTTGCGGTTAATGTAGGCCTTTGCCATGAAAAGGTGTCCTATGCAACATGGTACGTTAAGATTCTAAGGGTTCCCAAACTTGATCCTAGGGCTTCTCCTAACATACATGTGACGGAGGTCACGTACTAAGTGTGGGTGGCGAGAGAGTTCTTCTTCCGTAGGAAACTTATTGAAATAGTCATGGTCTACTTCATCTACTTCCTTGGTTGTTTCATTCCTAGGTGTCTCACTAACCTCAAGTATCGTTTCAAGGTTCGCTTCGTCATTTGTTCTATTAGGTTTCACTAAGGTGATGGTATTGACGAATTGAGCGTGCTTAGCTAACTTACTTGGGTCCTTAATCTCTACACCGGAAGCTTCGGGAGTTGAGATAGCATTAACCTTCCTATCACTATTGGTCATGGCTTTCAAGAGGTTATCGATCTTCCTATCCATCTCGGCTTGTTGTTGGTTAAAACGGTCTGAGAGCTTAGCAATTTGAGCTTCTTGGGATGCGGCTAGGTGTTGCAACATCCCTTCTATGTTTTGTTGGCTAGGGCCGTGAGATGGGGGCCATGAGAAATCATTGGAAGTGAATTCTTTGGTTTGTCCCCAATAAAAGTCGAGCTTGCCCTTCCATGCTTCTCGGGCGTCATTAAAAGTCCTAGGTCCGGGTGTGGTAGGGAATCTTCCTCCCGTTCCATTAGTACGCGAGGATGCGTAGCCAACGGAAGCTTGTTCGGGGAATCTTGTGCAAGTGCGCGTGTTATGAGGACCATTACACGACTCACACGAGGAATAAACTTTGTTCACTTGGCGTGAAGACTTAGGATTGTCGTAGGAGCTCATTAGGAATTTAACTTGATCTTCAAGCTTGAGCATCCTACGGTCGGAAGGTTATGAGTCAATGGGAGGCAAGGATATTGCCTTTACGGTTTTGGGCAGCTCACGGGGGTCATTCCAACTTTTGTTGTCATAGAGAGCAAGGTCCTCTATTATACCCCATGATTCTTCCGCGGTGAGATCACTAAGTTTTCCACCGGCCGCTTGGTCAATGGATCGCTTAGTGGGGAAGTTGACATGATTGTAGAAGAGTTGGACTTGAAGCCAAAGATCAATGCCGTGATGAGGGACTCTATGGAGTAAGTCCTTGAATCGAGTCCATGCTTCGTAGAGAGATTCACCTTGACGTTGTTGGAACATCAAGATATCATTCCTAAGCTTGGTAGTTCTCCCCGGTGGGAAAAATTGAGCAATGAAACGAGAGGTGAGATCATCCCAACATGAGATGGAGCCGCGGAAAGTCGCTCAAGCTAATTACTAGCTTGGTCTCGTAGAGAGAATTGGAAGAGACGCAAGCGTGTGGTCTCCCGAGTGGTAGCATCGAGGTCGATGGAATCGACAATTTTAAGAAAATCCTTAAGATGCTGATTAGGATCTTTGGAACGAAGTCCATGGAATGCAAATCCGTTTTGCACCAACCGGATGGTGTCGGATCGCAGGACCGTAGTTTGGGCTTGGTCGGGAAGCTCAATGGTGTTTCTATAGCCTAGGTGGCTTGGTCTCGAGTATTCACCAAGAGTACGGCCTCTTGGTGGATCATTTGGTGGTGGGTTGATGAGTGGTGGCTGGTTATCACCTTCCATGATGAAAAGTGATGGGATTACTAACAAAGGTCACGAAGAAGGGGGATAGACTACAAGGAAGCTAAAAATGGGGAAACAAAAGCTTACTTGATAGGAATCAAGCAAGAAAACCTAAACGAGGTGGACTCCTAACTAGCTATTATATTCCTCGGCAGCGGCACCAAAAACTTGATACGCTTATACAGCGCGTTCGGGGTCAAAGGAACTTCCTTTTCGTCGAGCAAGTTTTTCAACACCCTAGGCAATGAACCTAATCGTTGTAGTGTAGTATTAGGGTAAGCCACGGGAATTGATATCGTTCTCTAGGGGAATAGGAATGCTAGTGAGAAGTTACTACGCTAAGGTTGGGGTTGAGGAAGATTATTTTTTTATCTTTTTATGTTTTTTAGGAAATGGAAAGGTACGAATCTCAGGGTTTAAATTTGGGGGGGGGGGTTGGTATTTCTACCGATTACTTCTACTATCTAATTATCTAATTAACTAAGGTGAGGGTAGTCTATGTCTATTGTTGTGTGCTCGTATGATGATTAAAAATATATTTGCCTAGGCTTTATTACTCCCTAGTTATCTCCTATTGATGGTTGAATTGTCACGTCCTTATTCTTAATCGCGTTGTGTCTCTAAGGTCGTAGGGTATGCGTTTATCCCTAACTCTTTGAAGCTACCAAAGGTTAATGACTACAAAATCTCTAGGATTTATAAACTTTAACTCTAAGGTATTCTTTGGATGTATAGCCTACAATTACTCTAGGTGATTATAAACTAAGGTTCAACAAAGATTAATCAAGCATTAACAACACAACGAATGACCTATCGCAATACTAGGTCAATCAAAATTAAGATAAGAGACAACCAATCAATATTCAATAACTAAGTTTCATGTTACCTAAGCAAACACACAAGTAAATTAGCCGGACATGGGGAACATGCAAGCATACACACAATCAATTGAAGATATAATTAAATTAATAAGGTAAAACACTTATCTTGATGTAAGATGGGGTATGAAACCCTAAAATACTGTACAAGAAAGCCTTGGTTCGGTTTAGGTTTTTACTCCATAAAACTACACACTGAAAACTAAAAAATTCGGGTTCTATATATAAGGTTACAACTGCGACGGCGTCACCCTTTAGTTTGTGACGTCGTCGGATCGCCGTCATTAGGGTTTCGTCTTGGCCACGTTAGCATTGCGACGGCGTCACCTTATGCCTGTGACGCCGTCTGGATCAAATCTAGGTCGTCTGAGCTGCGACGCCCTACTCTTTTAACATCTGATGCCGTCACTTGTAAATAAGCAATTTGGCTACTGAGTCGTCACAAAATTTGTTCCGACGACGTCACAAGTATAACCTGATGCCGTCCCCTTTCAATTCAGCAGCTTGAGTGTCTCGATTCTTTACTTTGGCCATTTTCTTCATATATTCGCGCCTTTTCGTCCGAATAAGTGTCATTCCAGCAATTTTCCTTCAAGAGACCAAAAAAGTGAAAAGGAACGATATTAAGTAATAACGGATAAAAAAGTGATCAAATAAGGGCTTAAATGACCCCTCAAAAAGGTACATTTTAAAACCTTATCACACACATTTTTTTTAGAAAGGCACCTTATCACACACATTCATATAGATTGACATAAGTCGATCTAAATAGTTTAAAACCAAGTTTTAATCGGTAAAACTATTCAACCCTCCCTTCTAGTTTTAAACAATTGGCATCTGACCTTCGTTACCAAGTTTCTTAAAGTATGTTGTACTTTACAAACTTGATATGATCCGTGTTTAATTGAAAACTACAAAGAAGGTCTTTTACAAAAATAAACAACATGTCTTAAAAACACTTTTGTAGGATATTGATTAGATGACAACATTTTCTTTTATCTTACTAAATTGCACTATCCTTCGTTGTCATTTTTCTTAGTTAAAACTCATACTTATCAAGCCATAGGAATTGCTTGGTAACAAGATTACCTTCCCTAAGAAGGTATCTTAATCACGAAGGAACCGGAGTTATCTATTGACATTTTTCTTGTCATAAGAAAGACACTCATAAGTGTATTAGAGGTATGACTTCCTACTTATCTCTAAGTAACATTAGCTTAAAAATAAGTATGCTTACATAGGAACTTATATGATTATCTTTCTTACATACTCATATATTACACGTAGCTTCGTTAGGAAACTCTTCTTGCATACGTGTTACTCTTCCGTTTATAGTCTAGGTTTATAAACTTGTGTCTTATTTTACTTAATCCAAAAATCAAATATTTCTAATAATAAAACAAAACACAAATATAAAAAATTCCTCCTTCCCCATAAATATCCCTTCCGATCTTCAAACATAACCAAACCCTCATTTTTTTTTCAAATTTTCCACTTTCAAAAATTACCTCTCATTCAAACTTCATCTTCCTTCTTATCTCATCTCATCTCAAATTAAAACCAAGGAAGAATTTCATCATCATGGTTTAGATCGCCTTCGTACTCATCGTCTTGACACTCATCGTTCTCGTGTACCCCATGATCAAGTTTTCTTATGGAGACATGTATTTTGTGTTGTTAATCTACATTGGTGTTTTATACCCAATCCTTTTTATCTTCCTTAGCATTGAAATGAAATACTACTAATGCTCTAGTTTATCTAGTTTATTTTTCATAATGAGTTTGTCATTTCTTCTATTTTTTTTCTTTCGTACTTTCGGTGTTGAGATACCTTAGAAACCTACAATGCATGCTTAACTAAGTAAATATTAGCTAAAATAAATAACTTTTTATAAACCTATAAGATGCAACAATCTATTTTTCGTCAAAATCCTTTTTCTGTCACTACAGACCCACGGATCCCTATAGTTCAACTAGACGGATCCCTCTTGGAAGGGAACCGTGAGAACCGTGGTTCTGGAAAACAGATTCTCATGCAACATAAAAACAGTTTTCATCTTAAAAAGAAATATCCCACTAGAATGATAATTACTAAGTGAGTTAACTGTAGTTGTTAATAGAAAGCTAGTAAAAACGTTAAGTGATGATCCTTTTTGCTCTAATGAGTCTCATCATATTCTTTTCACTTCCATAGGTCTCGTCATGTCTCATGAGTATGAGTTCAACTTTTCACTCACTTATGTCTACAATCCATAACATCTCTCTTAAGCCCAACACACTTGGCAATCATGTTCGTGGGTTCAATAATCTCGAAACTCATCACTTCCATGAAGGACGTATTGTCGACACTCCTCTAAAATATGAAGAAGACGTCAATACCTCTTTTCGAACCATAGGACTAGAATGCCTTCTCGGAATCAACGAGAAAATATGTCCAAGGTTTGTATTGGAATTCTTCCATCAAGTTGAACTCGTTCGTAACGAGGATCGATCTCTATCTCTTTGGTTTTGGATAAAAAACCAAAAGTTTGTTTTAACCCTTGGGCAATTTGCTCACATTCTCCGAATTCCAAATCATGGACAATGTGCCTTCACTGAAGATTGTGTTAATATAAATATCGTCATTAAATGTTATTTATATTTTTGATCTTTACCAAATTTTTGTTAACGACAAAAGTAAATTTAATTTTTATAAAGCTTAAAGCTTGTCAAGTTTAATAGATATTAAAACAAGCTTTTTCAAATAATATCTTCATCACTCAAGCATTTACATTGTGATTAATCATATCTTGATATGACTCTAACCATAATGTATGATAGTAGTTTTTAGAATGTTTTAGTTTCTTAAAAACTAAACATTACTTATGTATTTGCATATTTCTAAAAATAGAAAAACAACACATGACATCATGTGATGCATCATGGAAATCATTGGAAGATTTCATTAGATATTTTGTGTAGATTTGGACTCTTCATATTATACCCAATCTTGCATAGATATGGTTGACTTTGGCAAGATCTTGATATCTTGATGTCAGACCTCGGCGGCACCAAAAGTTATAACGGGCGGAACCCTTTTGAGGGGTCCGCGGTCCGTGGTGCCTGCTGATGGTTTTGGCTATAAATAGCAAAGCCAAACCAATTAGTTTTTTATCCCTTTCTATCATACTCTCATACATATCTTCTCTCTAACCTTTCTAACTTAGTTTCATATCATATTAGTGATCTCTTTTGTAGCAAAGAAGATCAAGTCACATTCAAGCTTCAACGAGAAGTTGGAAGTCTTGTTTGTTTGGTGTTGTATGATCTTGTGTTGATTCATACTTCATTATTGTACCAAACTATCATAATCTTGTGAGTGTGAGTGGTTAGTATTTTAGTCCTCAAAATACATTGTGTGTGGGAGTGGTTGTACCCTTGGAAAGAACTCGACATTTAGCTTAGTGTCGGAAATAGTGTAAGTGAAGTGTAAAGGTTTCTCCGCCGGTGAAAGGAGCTTGTTGACTAGTGAAGTTAAACTCTCGAGTGTGAGACTCGGGGAGTGGAGTAGGGCAAGGAAAAAGAGTCCTTGTAGACCGAACCACTATAAACAACTTGTTGTGGTTTGATCATTTCTTTCCTTATTTACTCTTTACATATTGCTTACATATTTCATTAACATATCTAAGATCAACATCAATTGATCCTTCAATAAGTTTCAAAACAAAGATTTTAATCGGTAAACTATTCAACCCCCCTTCTAGTTTTCTATAATCGGTACCTGAGCCTCGTTGTTCAAGAATTTCTAAAATAATATGTATTTTATAAACTTGAAATGATCCATGGATTCTGAAAACTTTAAAGAAGGGCAATCTATGCAAAGACCACCACTTTTTGAAACCAATGGATTTATCTATTGGAAAAACCGTTTTGAAACATATGTAAAATCAAAAGATATAGATCTTTGGTTTGTTATTGTTAAAGGGGATTTTAGTTCTACAACAAAGGAAATTTCTATTGATGAACAAAAGAAATTAATTGCTAAAAATAATGAAGCTAAAATGATGCTTTATAATGCTTTGCCTAGAAAAGAATATGAAAGAATTTTTATGTGTGAAACCGCCAAAGATATTTGGGAATCTTTGATTGTTACACATCAAGGTAATTCACAAGTCAAGGATAACAAAATTGATCTTCTTGTTCAACAATATGAACGACTTGTTATCCCCGAAGATGAAACCATTGATTGTGGCTTTGCTCGCTTTAATACTATTATTACATCACTTAAAGCACTTGATGAATCTTTTCGTAGTAAGAACTTTGTCGAAATTTCTTAGAGCACTCCATCCGAAATGGAGAGCTAAAGTGTGACTATTGAAGAATCAAAAGATCTCTCAAAATGTCACTAGACGAGCTAATCGGTAACCTCAAAGTACATGAAATGGTGATGGAGAAAGATTCGGAGATCATCAAAGGAAAAAGGGAGAAGATCAAATCCGTTGCTCTAAAAGCAAAGGCGGAATCAAGTGATGGTGACCAATCTCGCTCCGGTAGTGAAGATGAGGAGTATGCCATGGCCGTAGAGACTTTAAAAAGTTCTTTAGAAGAAGAGGAAAGTTTGTAAGACAACCTCGAGAAGAAAAGAAGCCATTCCGAAAATATCGGGATGACAAAAAGGGTAAAGGTGAAAGAAAGTGTTTTAGATGTGGTGATGCAAGTCATCTCATAGGAGAATGTCCCAAGCCACCTAAAAGCAAAACTCAACGAGCTTTTGTAAGTGGTGCTTGGAGTGATAGTGAAGATGATGAAAAGTCAAGCAAGGAAGAGATCGCTCTAATGGCACATGAGTCAAACGAGGTACATTCCGACTCTTCTTATTCTTCTATTGATGATGACACTTTTCAAAAACAATACAATCAATTGTGTGAGCTAAGTCTAAAAATCATAACTAAAAATAATTTTTTAAAAACTAAAAAGGAATTTTTAGAAAATGAAGTCTATGAGTTAAAAGAAAAGGCAAAACGACTATAAAAGGGAAAAGCAAATGACGATGGTTGTAAATCATGTCAAGAGCTTAATCTTGAAATAGAAAAACTAAAGCTCACGCAAGATGTTCTAATCGATCATAATTCTAAATTTAAAGGTTTAACAAAACATCGCTTCTTGCCGATGAAATAGTTAAAATACATAAACCACCGGGAGACATGAATGGGCTAGGATTTAATGAGGTATTAATTCCAAAGATTCAAAACAAAACGGCCGAAAAGACAAACAACTGTCAAAGCTAACTGCGGTACATCACGGACGAGACGGACCCAAAATAAGGGTTCCGTCCGTTGAAAAAATGGTGCCGTGGGTACTTCAAACGGAGATGTAATGTTTGTGATCTGGACCGTAACGAATTTGTCAAAGTAACAAAGAAAATCAAGGATAGTGTTAAACTAAAACCATTGTTACATCGATGAGTAGGACTTGCTAAAAATGAATTTAGATCAAAACTACTCAACAACGACATAAAACACCTTTTGCCAAACGCCCTTTCCTTAGAGCAACCACAACGCATAACCCAACTACCAACACAACGGTTGGAATCAAAATTTCCTAGACCATATCAAACTCCAGATTACATGTCATGGAACTCTTACCCATCGTTTCCATACATGAATCAAATAAATGGTATGTTTAACCCAAACGGACCCATGAGATATTGGGGACCAAATGCTTGAGTTATTTGCTTCTTAAGTATGGTTGAAAGTTGGATTAGAACCTGATGAGTGGATAAAATATAGTGGATGCTCACGACACATGACGGGCAACAAAAGTCTCTTCTCATCATACCAAGAGTATGACGGAGGTAATGTCACTTTTGGTAGCAATCTCAAAAGCAAAATCATTGGCAAATGTACGATCGCTCATAACTCCCTAACTATTGAAAATGTTGCTCATGTAGATAGGTTAGGATTTGATCTACTTAGTATTAGCCAATTATGTGATAAAAAGTATAAAGTACTATTTGATGAAAATGGTAGTAAAATACTAAAAGATGGTATCACCATAGCTAAAGGAGTTAGGAAAAATAACATATACGTCATGAAAATAGATAAAACATCTAATGACAAACTTTGTCTAACAACGTTAGATGATAGCTCAACTCTTTGGCATAGACGCTTAGGTCACGCTAATATGAGACTTATACAAAGCTTATCTTCAAAAGAGCTAGTTAGGAATTTACCAAAACTTAAATATGACCAACACTTTTGCGACGCTTGCAAAATTGGTAAACAAACCCATAGTAGTCATAAATCTAAAAATATGGTGTCCACATCTAAGTGTCTAGAACTATTGCATATGAACTTGTTCGGTCCATCAGCTATAAGAAGCTACGGAGGCAACTTATACACTTTGGTCATAGTAGATGATTACTCAAGGTTTACTTGGATGTTGTTTTTGAAAACCAAAAATGAAGCTTTTGATAAATTTGAAATTCTTAGCAAGAAAATTCAAAATCAACTAGGTGTTAAAATTGTGTCGATTCGAACGGATCATGGTCGTGAATTTGACAACGAAACTCAATTTGGAAACTTTTGTGATATAAATGGTATAACACATAACTTTTCGGCTCCTCGAACACCTCAATCAAATGGAGTAGTAGAACGTAAAAATAGAACAATTCAAGAAATGAGTATAAAAATGCTTAATGAACAAAACATTCCTCAAAAGTTTTGGTGTAACGCCGTTGACACTTCTACATATATTTTGAATAGAGTCTTAATACGTCATTTCTTAAACAAAACACCATATGAGCTTTATAAAGGTAAAAAGTCAACTTTAGGATATTTTAGAGTTTTTGGATGTAAATGCTTCATTCTTAATACTAAAGATTATCTCACCAAGTTTGACCCAAAGTCTTATGAAGGTGTATTTCTTGGTTATTCTCAAACTAGTAAAGCTTACATTGTCTTGAACAAAGAAACAATGATAGTCGAGGGAACATAACATTCAATGAAAGTCCACCTCCCTCTAAGACATCACCTTTGGTAGATGATGACTTAGTTGAAAGTCAACTAGTAGAAACTCAAGAAATAATTAAAAATGACAAGGAAGATGAACCATTAAATAATGAGATTATAAACATCAAAGAATCTAAAAGTCATCCTTTAGAAAAGGTCATAGGACAACTTAATCAAAGAACCTTAAGGTCACAAGCCCAAAATCAAAGTAATTATTCTTGTTTTGTATCCACCATTGAACCGAAAAACATAAATGAAGCAATAAAATATGAATCATGGGTAATTGCCATGCAAGAAGAGTTAAACCAATTCGTTAGAAATGATGTTTGGAAATTAGTTCCAAAACCTAAAGATCAAACTATAATTGGAACGAAATGGGTTTTTCGAAATAAAATGGATGAAAATGGTGTAGTGTCTAGAAACAAAGCTAGGCTTGTAGCACAAGGTTATAATCAACAAGAGGGGATTGATTATGATGAAACTTATGCACCGGTAGCTAGACTCGAATCTATTAGAATATTACTTGCTTATGCATGTGCCTATGACTTTAAATTATTTCAAATGGATGTTAAGAGTGCGTTTCTTAATGGGTTTATTAACGAAGAAGTATATGTTGCTCAACCTCCCGGTTTCACCAACTTTGAGAAACCACATCATGTCTTCAAACTCAATAAAGCATTATACGGTCTTAAGCAAGCACCAAAAGCTTGGTACGATAGACTTAAGACTTTTCTTGTTGAAAACAAATACACCATGGGATTAGTAGATAATACTCTTTTTACCAAGAAAAAGGAGTCACACATTATCATCGTTCAAGTATACGTTGATGACATCATATTCGGATCAACTTGTCAAGAACTATGTGATGATTTCTCTAAAATCATGCACGACGAGTTTGAGATGAGCATGATGGGTGAATTAAACTTCTTTCTAGGACTTCAAATTAAACAACTAGAAGATGGCATATTCTTTAACTAATCTAAATATATAAAAGACATGCTTAAGAAATTTGGTCTCGAAGATTCAAAACCAACTAAGACACCCATGTCCTCGGACACTAAACTCACCAAGGATGAGGAAGGTGAATCCGTAGATAACACTAAATATAGAGGAATGATTGGTAGCCTACTCTATCTTACAGCTAGTAGACTCGACATTATGTTTAGTGTTTATCTATGTGCTCGCTTTCAAGAAAACCCAAAGGCATCACACTTAGAAGCCTTGAAAAAGATTTTTAGATACATTAAGGGAACAACGTGTTTAGGATTATGGTATCCCAAAGGAACGGGTGTAGAAACCATAGTGTATGCCGACTCGGATCATGCCGGTGACTATGTCGATAGAAAAAGTACAAGTGGTATTTGCACTTTTGTTGGACATTATCTCACCTCATGGTTTGCAAAGAAGCAAACGGCTTTAGCTATCTCAACTACTGAAGCCGAGTACGTCTCAGCCGGAAAAGCATGTCAACAAGCTCTTTGGATGAAGCAAGCTCTCGTAGATTATGGAATTCATCTAAACAATATTGTTATACTTTGCGACAACAAAGGAGCTATCGATCTCAGCAAAAATCCCGTCCAACATGCTCGTACGAAGCATATTAAAATCCGTCATCACTTTCTTCACGATAATGTTCAAAAAGGAAACATCTCAATTGAGAAAGTGTCCTCCGAAAACAACATTGCTGACATTCTAACTAAGCCTCTTAAATGAGAACCAGTCAATCTTCTTAGACTTGGTTTGGGGTTAATGGAACCAAACATGTAGGATAAACATAGCCTAAACCTTAGAATAAACAAAATAAAACAATTTTGTTTTAGACCTGCTACTGTAGCCACGACATCAAACGACAACAAAGACGGAACCATTTTTATGGTGCCGTCTGGTCTGTGGTGACATCAGTGGCAAAACTGCTACCTACAAAACACCTTCTTTCTCAAAACCCACTTTACCAAAACGTGTAAACATTAAACCTAACTCATTGGACACCCTCTCACCCATTAATCACTGGAGATAACATCATTGTAAGTATCCTAACTATTTTTTATCTCTTAATTCTGAGTCTAGGATTCTAATTTGTGCACAAAATCATTACATGGGGTTTATGTATACTTTTATACTAAACATGGATTCAATTGGCAAATTGCATAACTAGTCATTGAAATTAGGTACTACATTGTCATATTGCATAAACAAATCATGTTTCCCACTAATCAATAGATAATGACTATAAGGCCTTATTCAAATAACCAAACACCCCATGTCAAAATTTTAAAAGCTTCTCACTTGCAGGAAAATAATTTTTCATTGTTAATACTAATAGAAACGTTAAATTTTCATCACTTGCATGCTCTTGAATACTAAAGGTATTGGATAACTAATATGCATTCCCGGGTATATTCAAATGAAGCCACATTGAATTAGGAGCGTTTGGGTTATCTCATGCCGTTTGCCAAACACCCCACTAAAAACATTTTTGTGCATAAAATGAGTCGAGATAACCGCAACTCCAAATCGTTTTCATATAGGCACACACTAGAACCAAAACGTTAAGTTTATTCTCATTTTTAACATGTTAATTCTTGCTCCTAGGGATAACCATGGTAGCCGCAAAATTCTATGATCACAAGGATACCCTTAACTACATTCCCAAACATCACAAAACCAAGGGACTCACCAAGGAACAAGTCAAAATCTTTAAGAGTCTAGAAACTAGGTACTTACATGAGGGTAGAACCATTCACTCCTCTTTTCTCGACAATACCAATCTCCGTCAAGAACTAGCCGCTATTCAATTCGATTGTCTCCTTGACATCGATGAACCTATTTGTCCTAGGTTTGTGTTAGAATTCTATGCTAGTGTCATCGGTTTCATTGATGAAGATGATGAATTTAGCCTTAGGTTTAAGATCAATCAAAACGACTACACCATCTCCTTAACCAACTTTTCTCAAGTGCTAGGAATTCCCAACCGAGGGACATGTGTCTACTCGGATAAGTGGTCACTCACCATCCTTGATGCAATCAATGACCACTCTCTTCCCTACCAAACACCTTTAGCAAATAAGGATGTCATCCTTGAGCGCCTATTTATCCCAAAGGGAGATACAATCCGAGTCAAAACTACTTAGAGCCAATGTCATTAGCACCATAGGGAATAGGGATCACATAAATGCTTGCCTTTGCCAAATGCTCTACACCTTGTCCACCCGTCAACCATTCAATTTAGCCTACTACATCGCTAGGAGAATGATTGATATTCCAACTCAAGGATCGGTTGCTCTTCCGTATGGGATGCTTCTCACCCGTCTTTATAAAGCTTATGCACCAATTCCACCAAGCCCAAAAGGGATGCACCTTCACTATGAGCTCATCCCTCACATCTTTGTGCCCTTAAGTGACGAGCGAGTTGCTAAGACAAAAGGCAAGAGAGCAAAACCTCCAACTCCATCATCATCATCATCAAATAGCTTCGAGGATGGTCTTCCAAACTCTCGCCTTCCACCTCATGAGTATTATGCATCTCTTCCCGAGATTGAGAATGAATTAGCGGAGTTCAAGCTAACCAAGGGGATGTTCAAATGCCTTGGTAGGATGATGAACAAGATCTACAAGAAGTTGGACAAGTGAGAATCGGTTTAAGGAGTGTTTGGAACAATACATTATCTTTAATGTTTGATACAATTTGGTTGTTTTTATTTTGTAGGATGATAATATAACTCAAAACAATGTTGTATGTTAACTATTTCATGCAGGGGGATAGCATAAGTGTGTTATCAAATTTTACCCATTTTCACTTCAATGTGAAAATCATTCACCCTCGGTCAAAATCTATGCTCCACTATGTTTGTGCATGTGTTATTTACTTTTTCTAACTAGAAATAATTAATGTCACATGTTTTGAGCAAAATTTCGAGGTTTGAAATGTCACGACACTTAAAAATACGTTACGTGGTGATTTTTGGTGTCCACGGATCGACGGCACCAATCTTTTGGTTCCGTCTGTTATAAGAATTGGTACCGCCGTGCACATGCGAGCGGACCAGTGCATGCACTTTTTCGAGGTTCCTTTGTGTAAAACCCCAGTGCCGTGGATTCTCTAGGTAATTTTCTGAATTTCGCTTATATCAACTTTCCAAATTACCATCCATTGCTTGTAAGTTAATCTTGACTAGTTTTTACCCATATTAGAACTAGTATAACATACTTTGGCATATAGAAATCCACTTCCCACCAAAATTCAAAATTTGAGAAATCAACCCAAGGAACCCTTTTGCATAAAGGAAGGAACCAAAATTTGGTTCCTTGCAATCCGTGGTAATCGATTGTTAGGATCTTACAATCATCGAACACATTTATTGCAAATCTTTGCCTCTTCACTCCATCCCTCTTGTATGGCTTGACTTGGGTGATATGACTAGCATTTAACCCACTTCCAAATCATTAGGAACCTCATCCCTTATATGGTTTAACATCAAATCAAACACATTTCTCCATAATTTTTCACTTCTATAAATTAAGAGGTTTTACCATGATCATCTTCACACCTTCTCCATTCTTACCATCAACTAGCAACAACTCAAGTCAAAATGACAAAATCTTCACCTTCAACCAAGCCTTGCAAGAAAACCGCTAGGATTAGCGTAAGACCTTGTTGTTTTGTCAACTTGAGATCTTCATCCGAATCATCTCCACTCACCATCTCATCTCCTATAAGGGATGATACACACCTCACTCTAGCTACTCCCACACCCATTACCATCACCACTCCACCACCAACAAAGACACCAAGCTCACCACCTCCGACACCCCTCCAAACATCAAAAACACCATCACCACCAAAATCTCCAACCCTCATCCCACTGGAGTTATTTTCCACACCTCCCACTTCTCCAAATCCTTTCTTGGAGGACTTGGAAGATTTGCCTCCTAGGCCCAATCATCCACCACCATTACCATCATTTGGCACTATTGAGCGGATTGCTCATGAGTCTACTAGACCATCCTTCGACCCAAACGCCCCGTTAGGGCCAAGACCTCTTCTCTTTCACCCCATCCACAAAGACATCCATGGTCCTTTGTATGGGGATCAACCACTCCCCACATCAATGTCTCCTCACATAGAGGACATTTAGGAGTCCATGTGGGAAGATCATCCCACAAGAGAGAAGATTCAAGCAAAACTCCAACATCTCCACCAATTTTCCAACATGGTGGATTCTCACCTAAGTGGGACTATGCAAATGCAAAGTGCTTTGCTAGCCTCCATAATCACTACCCCAAACACCAACACCAACATCAACACATCTACCATTCCACCGCCACAAACTCATCAACCATACTACCCTCCTAGGCATGGTTGCTCAACTTGTGAGCAAACCGCCCAAACCATTGATCGGACCCGGGTGATGGTCCATGAGTTCCAAGAGGAAATGAGGTTCATCCTCAATCACATCCTTGAGCAACTCAACGCTCTATCTCATCCACCATCTCATTAGAATGGTCCTAGACTAGCTCTTCTAAGCATTTTTTTTTTACTTTTCTAGGATTATATTTTTTTATTGTACTAAACACTTCATTGTGTTCCCTTTTCATGGTTTTTAAATCATGAAAATTTTTAACTAATGAATGGTGTTTTCTATATTGTTGGTGCTTATTACATAGTGTTTGGAAATGCTTGTGAATGATGATTATTACTACCAAATCTTTTTGTAGCTTTTTCACAATCCATGTATCCTCCCATTGGCACCCAATTTAGGGGGAGCATTGGTCAAGGGGTAGATAATGGCTCGGGCTCATTACACATTCCGCCTCGTATCTTATTTTTGTTAAGACAAAAAGGGGGAGAAATATATAGAACTTGGTTACATTTGACTTTCTGAAAAAGTCAAACTGCATACATTGACTTTCTAAAAAAGTCAACATGACACTTCATTGGTAATATTTGACTTTCTAAAAAAGTCAAACTGCGTACTTTGACTTTCTGAAAAAGTCAACATCATGCTTCAATTAGTGAAGACTTTGACTTTCTGAAAAAGTCAAACATCATATACTTGCATTATCATTTCTTTTTCAAGTTCTAAAACTAATATTTTTATAACTTTTATACAATCTTTATATCTTTTATAAAAATTAAATTTATATTTTGTCCTCAACAAAAAGGGGGAGATTGTTAATACAAATATCGCCATTAAACGTTATTTATATTTTTGATCTTTACCAAAGTTTTGTTAACGATAAAAGTAAATTTAATTTTTATAAAGCTTAAAGCTTGTCAAGTTTAATAGATATTTAAACAAGCTTTTTCAAATAATATCTTCATCACTCAAGCATTTACATAGTGATTAATCATATCTTGATATGACTCTAACCATAATGTATGATAGTAGTTTTTAGAATGTTTTAATTTCTTAAAAACTAAACATTACTTATGTATTTGCATATTTCTAAAAATAGAAAAACAACACGTGACATCATGTGATGCATCATGGAAATCATTGGAAGATTTCATTAGATATTTTGTGTAAATTTGGACTCTTCATATCTTACACAATCTTGCATAGATATGGTTGACTTTGGCAAGATCTTGATATCTTGCTGTCAGACCTCGGCGGCACCAAAAGTTATAACGGGCGGAACCCTTTTGAGGGGTCTCATGGTCCGTGGTGCCTCTCGATGGTTTTGGCTATAAATAGCAAAGCCAAACCAAGTAGTTTTTATCCCTTTCTATCATACTCTCATACATATCTTCTCTAACCTTTCTAACTCAGTTTCATATCATATTAGTGATCTCTTTTGTAGCAAAGAAGATCAAGTCACATTCAAGCTTCAACGAGAAGTTGGAAGTCTCGTTTATTTGGTGTTGTATGATCTTGTGTTGATTCACACTTCATTATTGTACCAAACTATCATAATCTTATGAGTGTGAGTGGTTAGTATTTTAGTCCTCAAAATACATTGTGTGTGGGAGTGGTTGTACCCTTGGAAATAACTCTACATTTAGCTTAGTGTCAGAAATAGTGTAAGCGAAGTGTAAAGGTTTCTCCGCCGGTGAAAGGAGCTTGTTGACTAGTGAAGTTAAACTCTCGAGTGTGAGACTCGGGGAGTGGAGTAGGGCAAGGAAAAAGAGTCCTGGGTAGACCGAACTACTATAAACAACTTGTTGTGGTTTGATCATTTATTTCCTTATTTACTCTTTACATATTGCTTACATATTTCATTAACATATCTAAGATCAACATCAATTGATCTTTCAATAAGTTTCAAAACAAAGATTTTAATCGGTAGACTATTCAACCCCCCTTCTAGTTTTCTACAGATTGGTCTCTTGATTCTCTCTTCAACTATCTTGAAGAAAACAGTCCATATTGTTCACACATACCTTCCTCCCAAGACTTGACTCGCATGTTATGCAAACCTCGACCCTATTACTCTGATCCAAACATTATCTATACATGGGATATCCGAGATGAATATAAACCTCTCGCACTCATCCTACGTGAAAATGTTTGGAGTCTTAGGGGAAATTGAGAAATCCTTCCCGCTTGTTGTGCTCACATAATGTATTGTTTGCCAACACAACAACCATACAATCTCGCCTATTTCTTCGCAAGGCGAATTGTAAACCTTCAAGGCAACAAGAACAAACTAATCCCTTATGAAATGTTCTTGACACGCCTTTATCATCACATCATGTACTTCCACCCTCAATTTCAATGTCCGTTGTACGTACTTTTGAATAAGATGATGGAACCTCTAAACACATCTCTCATCAAGTCTTTCTTCATCCCTGAAACGGCAAATACTCACCATCCATTTGACGATCCATCTAGCGAAAATGCTCAAGAAACTTAGTTTCTTTTCAAAATAGGCTCAATCCCTAGATTTCATCTTTTATCATTGTAATGTAATTTCTCTTATGAAATAAAACATTTAACGTTTGATGTATCGATTATACTGTTGTTCAAACTTCTTAGAAAACACTAGCTTTGAAATACGATGCCTTGTGCAACTTCTGCATACCTTTTGTGAAGGTATTGTTTTACACGAGACGGATCCCTCACCTTGTACTAGACGGATCCCTCAACTTGGGGAACCGTGGGATCCAGGCAAACAGAAATGCAGTTGTAGTCTCTTATACTTCAAACCATGTTCTTAGACTACTTCACACTAGCTGAACATAATGCCTTAGGATCTCTTAAGTCTTTCTCACACTTAGTAAAGATTCACTCTTACACATAGCTCGTTTAGGATCACACTCAAGGTGCTTTTCGATGTATTATTCCACCAAAACTCATCATTTTTTGCTCTTATACTCACACATCATCTCTCACATATCAACACATCGAGTTTTATAAATCTCTCAATTCTAGCAAATTGATTTTAGTCATCTCAAAATGAGTCAAATTCTAGTTTTTCATTTCTTATAACCTCTAAGGTATTTTCCAAAATTATCTTAAGTCACTATTTGGTCTTTAGGATCATTTAGCTCTACTTGAGACTCTCAAATTTTCTAGTGCCATCTTTGGTCATTCATTGGTACTCATAAAAGTCCCATTTTTCTTCCATAAAAGGCAATCATTAGCTAGATCACTCATTGCCCTTGATCATTTAAGTACCCTTTCATTTTAGACGCTTAGGAAGACTGAAACACTCAAGAGGTATAGGTATTAGACCTTACCAACATCATTCTTCTCATTTCTTAGCTGCTGAGAGTCGGATCCCTAGGATTAGCCTAGACGGATCCCTCATTGGAGGGAACCGTGGGATCCGGGTGACAGATTCATCTTAAATATAGCTAAAACAATCATTTCAAGCTCTTCTTGCTAACTTGAACACTCCATATTATCTTAATTAAATTCCTAGATCAGTGCAACTCTGAAGTTGACTCTTGTGCATGCTAATCATCACATTCCAAAGAATCTTGGTGGATTAAGTCTTGAATGCACTTGCCAAATCATTTCCTTTATAAACCATTTTTGCTAAGACTCCTAAAGTCATCATCCACATCCTCATCCTCAGCACTTAGAAACTTTACAAACCTCTTTTAATCATCTCATAATGAGGAAAGCTCCTAGTGGTAACTCATCCACCCAATGACCACCCAAGAAAATTGCTCGTGTTGTTCACGAAATTTCTTCAACCGAATCATCTCCCGTTAAATCCACAAATGCTAGGATCTCCCCTCCACCTATCAAACCAATCCCCAAAAGGATTGTTTCCACAAAACTACCAATGCCAAACACCACCATACCTCCTAAACCAAACAACCCCATTTCCACTAAACCATCACCCTTAGTGCCTAGAGCCATATCATTCACCACCCCACTCTCATCACCACACCTTTACAATCAAAATGAGATATATCCAACTTCTTTTTCTCCGTCATCCTCAAATAGTTCCTTTTGGACTATGAGAAATCATCAAAGTCAACCACCCGACCACATGGAAGTTGACACCTCTCTACCGCCACCATCATTCTTAGTTGAGCCATCTTCGAATGTGCCTCTACCAATCCCTCCTCCTTTTGAGGATCCTCAACACTCTTCACTTGATCCTCCACTTCAAGCCATACCACCACCATTTCCGAGCCATGACAAAGATTGTTATCATTGTCAACATGTTGAAAGTTTGATACATGAAGTACGTGAAGATCAACGTTTCATGTTTTATCACATCCTCGAACGTTTCAACAAGATCAAACCTAAACAAACTTGAGCTAGAGGATTCAAGTGGTGTCTTAGTATCAAGCTCAACTTAGATAGTATAGAAATCCTAAGTCATGTATTGTTCATTTTCTTAGTTTTTAGAGTCACGTACATCATATCTCTAGTTTTATTAAATGAAATTACATGCTATTTGTCACATTCCCTTGAGAATGTGTTTTGTGCCTTGTTACATATCTCATTTTGATGATAACATCACTTGTTACATCACCATTGCTGTCTTAAGCTTTCAGACAGACGGATCCCTCAGTTTTGCCTAGACGGGTCCCTCCAAAGAGGGAACTGTGAGATCTGTGAAACATAAGACTTGTTTACTACTAACTTGAGTCTTATCTGCAGGAAATTATGCATTGTATACTTGTTTTCTAACCTTTGTTTTGTAGATTTTCAATATACACATGAAGAATTTGACACCCTAAAGCTAGGGGGAGTTTCGTGTCAAAACCATACATTGCAAAATCATTTGCAATATATTTCACATTAGGATTACGTTACATGACGTCCCTTTGCAAAATTGCAATCATCAAAGGGGAGCATATTCGTCACAAAGACGAAACCATTTGCAAACATAGTTGCAATGCACTAGTTTAGTATTTCTTCTTTACTTGACGCTCTCACAAAGGGATGGACTCGTCAAGGGGGAGCTAAGACGAGAACACTTCCCGTCACTTGCACTCTATATTTTTATTTTTTTCCTTCTTTTTACATGTTTTTTTAAAAAACAAGGTGTTAGTTTCTTTTCGACGCTCTTTTTGTTTCGACAAAAAGGGGGAGAAGAGAGTAAAAACTTCAATTCAAACTTTTACGAATTTTAATTTTTTCCCTAAAATAATCTTATATTTTGACATCAACAAAAATGGGGATATTGTGAATACAAATAAGCCGTAAAAACGTTTATTTATATTTTACGACTTCTAATGTTTTGTCGATAACAAACATAAAATCATTTTAACGAAACAAATAAAATACGTAAATAGTTTGAGCCAATAGTTTACTAACATACTTACGTTTTCACATAAAACACTAAACAAGTAATAGTGATTTTATGATTTAGTAATACATATGTACAACAACTAGTGTTTACATATTGGGTACATATATACATAATTAGTATGTATTATAATGGGTAGAAGTTTAAGTATTTGACCCATTGACCAAATACATTGAATGTAGTTGGGTATAACCCAAAGTCCATGACCCATACCCATGGAGAATAACCCATAACCCATTGCATGACATCATGCATAAGTCATGAACGGGTATTATCCATAACCCATGGATTTAACCCATGACCCATGGACTAGATGCATTGCACATGCTAGATACATTGTATCTACTTGGATACCCATGGTCCAAAGTCTAGGACCCATGATCCATAACCCATGACCCATGACCCAAAATCCATGGGCAAAGAGGAGCGTCCCACGGTTCCCCCAGTTTACACTGGACGGATCCCTCAAGCAAGGGATCCGTGGGACAGTAGCACATTTTCCTCTATAAATAGTGAGTCATTTCTTCATTGTAACTTAACCCTTTCACATATATTTTCTCTTTGAGTTGTAAACTCTTTAACCACAGATCCAAATGATCTTTGTATGTAGTTTTGTTTTTGTGTGATTCTCTAGGTTCCTCTTAAAGGCGAGATCACCACCTCTTTGAATTCGAGCAAGCTCAAGTCCATGAGTTGCCATGCTTTCTAATCATCAAGACTACTGAGGTTCTCTTGTTGATAGTTCTTTCTTCCTCCCTAGAAGTGTTGTGTCAAAGGCATTAGTGAATGATGCCGAAAGAGTCAAGACGAAGGCATTAGTGAAAGGTGCTTAACGTCCGTGTCAAAGGCATTAGTGAAGGATGCCAAAAGAGTCAAGACGAAGGTATTAGTGAAAGGTGCCGAACGTCCGTGTCAAAGGCATTAGTGAAGGATGCCTAGAAGTCAAGTCAAGAGGCATTAGTGAAATATGTCAAGAGTGTACAATCGATGAGGTGCATCGATGTACAAATAGAGATAGGTTGTGTCAAAATATATTGATATCCTTGTTGATGTTATCATAAGGAGTGGGTCTCCTTTGGGATATGTGTTGTGTAGTGTTGGGTAGTAGTTCCTCCTTTATAATGGAACTCGGTATCTAGCCTTGCACCGAATAAAGTATAGGCGACGTTGTGATAGGTGTGATTCTACCTTGTGGAAGAACCCGGTATCTAGCCTTGTACCAGATAAAATATAGGCGACGTTGTGATAGGTGTGGTTCTACCTTGTGGAAGAACCCGGTGTCTAGCCTTGTACCGGATAAAGAGTAGGCGACGTTGTGAAGGCTTCTCCGCCATAAGGAGTTGGTGTTGTGTAGTGATTACGAACTCTTGAGTAGGTGACTCGGGGAGTGGAGTAGGGCAAGGAAGGTGTCCTTGTAGCCGAACCACTATAAATACTCGCGTTGTGGTTTTGTGCTTCTTATTCTTTATCTTAGCTTTTATTTAACTATATGCTTGTCTATCAACATCCAACACACACATTCATATAGATTGACATAAGTTGATCTAAATAGTTTAAAACCAAGTTTTAATCGGTAAAACTATTCAACCCCCCTTCTAGTTTTCATCAAGTAAGCTTGCTATATTGTTCTTTTGCTTGTTTGATAATCTTGTCAAAATTCTCTTCATTTTCCAATAAGTCGTCTTGTTCTGTTATCATCTCATCATTCTTTTCTTCACTTTCTGTTTTTCTGCTAAACTGTATTTTCTTTTTCCTTCTCAACTGCAATTTCTTTCCCCTTTTTAACTGCGATTTCTTTTTCCCTATGAATTGGAATTTCTTTTTTCCTTCTCAACGTCTGTTTCCATTTCATCTTCTATTTCGTTCTCATCTTCTGTTTCCTTTTCAACATCTGTTTCCATTTCATCTTCTGTTTCGTTCTCATCTTTTGTTTCCATCCCAGTCACATTTTCTTTTTCATTATCATCTTTATCAGCTTCACCTTTCTTTCCAACTTTTTTTCTTCTCATTCTCACCTTCATCTTTTTCAACTTTACCTTTATTTACACCTCATTCTTTTCATTCCTGCCTTCGTGTTCATTTGTATTTTTACTATTCTTCATTTTTACTTTCTCCTCTGCTATCATCGCTGCCATCATCATCTTTGTCATTTCCTACAGAGTCTTCTTCATTCAAGTCTCCTCCTCTTCCGTCATCTCTGCTATCATCATTGTCACCATCAATGTCGTCTTCTCCTTCACTTAAACTATTATTTAGATCGAAATCTACGATGTTGAACATTTTCTTGTATTTCATACATAACCTGAACATCTTTTTGTCTCCATTGAACTTCAACATACCTTCTCTTATCGTCTCAACCAACTCTATATTTTCTTTTGAATTATTTCAAACTTCTCATCAATTTTTTTCATAAAAGTCCTATAAAACAAGTACGTCGGATTAGGTTTTTTTAATGTATATTCAAAATCATACGTGATATTTTCTATTTTAAAAAAATATTTGAAGGATCATACTGATTTTCAAAACTATCATATATGATTATTCAAACATGTGATTTTTGCTGTCATAGCTATATGTTAGCCTGCCGAAGGCTTAGCCGAAGGTTTTGTTGCAGTATTTACCTTCTGTTAAACCTTTTGAACAAACTTTTTCATCACAACAATATCAACTGAATATAATTATAACTTAGTATCTTACTTTTTGATCACAAAAATTTATAAGACAATGAGAAGAATTCAATAAGTTACCTCTCTTTTTTTTGGTTTTTTAGCAGCCAATGGTTCGTAGTAAATATCTGCTCCTTTGTACAAATTTAGACCAGTTTGTTCTTCATCTGGATTATATTCTCCATGATGTTCTAGCATGCCCAAGAATCTCTCTTTCATTTCTAAGCTTATCCTCTTTCTCATGGTTTGAGTGTTCCAACTTCTTATTGTTGGACGGTGACGCATAACTAGAAACCTTGGGTAGTTTGTCGAGTCCAAGTATAGCAGCTTTTTTAGACAAAAAATAAATTGTGTAAGATTATATTTTATGTTATTGAATCACATTTGATAAATTTATAGGGGAAACATGAAAAATAGCTTACACATAAGAAAGTTAGTGGCCAATAATAGTAGTGTTGCCCGACTTCACCTGATCCCAGTTAAGCTTACTTGTTTGTAAGCATTCCAATAAGTAACCGCACCAGTCAATATCAGAAATATCATCCTCATCTTTTACATGTTTGACCACTGTTGTTAGTACCTTTCCACCATTGTCTAGCGTTCCCATGGTACTTGCAAAGAGAGTTAAAAAATTTATCGTAAACATGAATCATCTTCACTTGTGTTGGATATCTCCATTGATATTGCAGGTGGTGTTACTTTTGCTAGATGAAAATATTGGTATTCCCATTCTTGAAAGAAAGGATCATCAGAAGGTCTTTCTTTTAGATCTTGCAACTTCCTTTTACCTATTGGCACACCTAGCATACCATTAATGTTTTTGTCTTGTTACCTTATTTGATCCTTTTACCATTGGCACACCTAGAAATCTTATGGTACGCTAAAGCACCATGAAGTTCAACTATTGGAAAGTTTATGAATCTCTCAAAACCTATATCTTTCAAACACATCTTTCTTTGGTCTGCTAAACCAATCATTGCATCATACAGAGCTTTGGGTGATGATCTGGTTTTGCAGGTTGGATAAATCACCTTTTTGTTTGGTTTTTATGTTTTTTCTCCTTTTCCTTTTTTTGTTTTTTTAATTTTAACCTTAACAAGTTCATCCTCCTCTAAATCTAAATCCTCTTCTTCTACAGCTTCCATCTTTCTCTTCTTTGTTTCTTTTTTCACCTTTTCTCTTCCTTCATCCATTAACTCTTCATGTTCTGTTTCACTTCCTTTATATATCAGCTGATCCTCCTCTTCACTTTCCTGATCACTATTTTCATCTTCATTTGTTTTTTTAACGTCATTTCTTGTAAATCTCTTAGTATTTGTGTCAGGTATTTCAGCTGCTTTTCTTTTCTTTTTTTTCTGTACATTTCCTTTGTCTCTAGAGGTGCATTTATGCTTGACGCGTCTCTTTCTTTCTTTCACAGCAGTCTCTGATGCTTCTTTTTTAGGTACTTTATCTTTACCTTCTTTTTCAGTTTCCTTTTCAAGCTTTTCTGCGTTTCTCTTTTTTTCTTGCTCTTCCCCCTTTCTCTTTTTTTCTTGCTCATCTTTTTTCTTCTTTGCATCTTCTATCTTTTTCTTCTTTGCCGCTTTCTGTATTCTTTTAATCTATCAGCAACTGTTTTTGTATTTCCTGCATAATTTTTTAAAATTATATCATATGTGATTTAAAGCTTTAAATATTATCAGTTCACAACGGGTTTTTTATACATTCTATTACATTTGATATATAAAAACAAAAAATGTACCTTTTAACAGCTTCTATTGTTTTTGATCTAGTAGATATTTTTAAGAACGGCAATGAAGATATAACTTGATCTACGTCATCAGTTTCTTTTGGGTTTTCTTCATCATCTACATTTTTTAAACACATATTTTTATTAATCATTTACAAGCAGATCAACTATCATATATGATATAGAATAAAATTTTTAGTTAGTTACAGAATACGCCTTCACTTTTGTCGAAGGCTTAGCCACAGGTATAGCCTTCGGCTTTGTAGAAGGCTATCCATGCGGCTAAGTCAAAGGTTTTCTAACACAACAATATTAACTGAATCTATCTATAAATGAGTATTTTACTATTAGTAGATACACTCCGCCCTCCCATCGGCCTTCCTATCTCCGAGTACCCGATTATCATTGTTTAATTCTTTTTCGTAAAAATACTATTATCTTCTTTTTATTTTGAGACAAACAATCATACACTTTTTTCTTATTTTAGCAAATTAAAAGATACTTGAGTATGTGGGAATAATATTTAATTAGTTGACGTAATGATTTTATTTGCCTTATTTTTTTTTTTTTTTTTTTTTTTTTGTATATTTTTGTGCGAAACTAATAATTTTAATACAAAATCATCGATATTGTCATTGATTTCTAACTGTTTTCATTGGCCAACATGACATGTTATTATCAATGTATGATACTATGATGTATCACCAAAACCTTTGGTCTGGTGATATGTGAGTTGTTTTTTCAATCTAGAGGCATTTATGAAATATGTTGTGAGATAGGTGTGAAAAACTTTGCCGTTTAAAAAAAAATAATGTATAATATAGTTGTTTTGAACCTTTTTTTAAATTGTGTGTAATGATGGACTCTAAATACACTAATATAATTATACTAATCATTGACTTGTTACATCAAAATGAAATTCCACCAAAAGCATTATACTAATCATTGATTTTTTTAGTTAATCATATCGTTATTTACTTTTATATTTTCCTTTTCTCATTTATTTAATTTTATAGTTATTTCTTTACTTTTGTCATATACATTTAATTGTCACCGATTTCTATATCAATATATGATGAAGTTGTGTTAACCCTTTTTCTAAATTGTGTATAATTTGAAAAAGAACATTTAATTTGACTCAAAAAGGAATATCATTATTACTTTTTGCGTCTGAAATTATAATTTTTCTTTTTTATTTATTTTTTCTTTTAAACATCGTTTCTCTTTTGGTTCATTTCAAAATAGTTGTATACTCTCTTATTTCAACTGGTCAAATTGGTTTTTATAGGTCAACATGACATCTTCTTATCAGTGTAAAGTATAATAATAATTGAGAAGAGATCAAATAAAAAGACAAATATTCGTGAGAAATAAAAAAAGATTTGAAAAAAAACAAAAACAAATTTAAAACATATTGATTTTTTTTAAGATTGAGGATGGTGATGCATAAAATAGTTGCGAAAAAGTTTTTTTAGTTTTTGTACATATTTTTTAATGCACAAAAATCGAAAATTTAATGTAAAAAAAGGAATTTTTGATGTATAAATTTTCAACTTGTTATATTTTGATGCGTAATAAATTTTTGCTACATATACTAAAAAAAAGTTGAATGCAAAAACAAACTTTTAATACTCAAAATGTCTATTACAAAAAAAAAAAAAAAATCACAATTTTTTTTTTTATCAAAACTATAAACTTTTAGAAAAACTTCCTTCATAAGTTTTCATCTACCAACGTTACATGTCACATATCTATTAGTGGATAATTAAGCCCAAGCCCGGTTTGTAGTTTTTGAGAATTAGGGTTTTGCCATTATAAATAATGGTCATCAATAAAGTTATACGGTATAAACTTTTAGAAAAAATTCCTTCATAAATATTGATTACCATTATTTATAATGGTAAAACCGTAATTCTCAAAACCTACAAAACGGGATTGAGCCTAATTTTCCACTAATAAATATCTTGTGAGGTTTTTAAATTTCTTTTAGAAAACTTTTTATATTTTTCAAATTTCTTTTACGTTTTGTGGCTCACTTAATAATTAACAATTTTTCTAAAGTGTCCCATAAGAAATTGACACTCCTTAATACTTATTATTTAAAATTTTGTTAGAAAAAGAATTATCAATACAATGCTATTTTAATAGTTTGAACATGCTCAGGATCTGGTTTTTACTAAAAAAATATTTTTTAATAATCACTTGTAACTTACACATATATTTCTTCTTCCCAAGAAACACTTCTTTGAACCTTTGAACATCCCCATCTCTCTCACTTCACCTTTTTTCCAAGATTCATATTTTTTATAAAAAAAAAGTAAAAGCTATTATGGTGGAAAACGGTGAGCAAGCAGCACCAGCTGCACCACCACCTCGACCAGCCACTGTACAACAGCCACTTGGTGCAGCCAGAGGACCTGCTTATCCACCTGCTGAGCAGCTTTCTGTACTTAACTACTGCATCCATTCTAATCCTACATGGGGTTTGTTTTTTATATCTTTTCTTTAATTTTTTTCATAAAAAAGGTGGTCATGGTTATATTTTATATATATGGGTTTGTTTTAAGTAAAAGATTTGACCCTTTTCAAAGTTGAATATACTAGCAAAAGTTCATAAAGTTTTTGTTTGTGTATTTAAAAGTATGGTTCTTGACCCTTTTTGGATTTTTAAGAAAACACTTTATTATGTTCAGAATATATGACTTTTCTAGATTTTTTTTTTTTTTTTTTTTTTTTTTTTTTTTTAATTTTATTTAAGTGAGTCTTGTCTAAAGTTGTATAATTTGCATCTTTTTAATTAGCATTTTGTAGAAGCTTTTGTGAAATTTCATAGACTGTGATTAGTTCTGTGCTAAAGAAGATAGGATAAAGATAAAATTTGAGACAATTCGGGTCGGGTTCGGGTTGACCCATTTTAGTGTAGGATTCAGGTTGTGTTATTGTGCTGTGTTAATTTGCCTACCTTAAATATGATATTGACCTATTTGACTATTTGGTCAAGCCAAATTAACTTTCAACTTGATATTGATAGGAATTTTTTTTTGTCTTTCTGAAAAAAATAAGAGTTGGTAACTACTTTAGAATTTAAATGTTTGTTGTTACATGTATAATTACTTTAAAGGGGACCATCTAGTGCTTAGAGTTCATAATCTTTTTTAGAAGACAGCAAATTTAAAGTTCATCAAGTATATTAAGGACAATTGATATAGGAAAATTGCTGAAGTGCATAAGTTAAGTATTTCAAACTTTGGACTATTATGTTTGTAGAAGGTTTCGATCGTTAGATCGTATAATTAATTCGATCGTATAATTAATTGGTTAATTGATATTTTGCAGCCCAAACTGCTTTACTTGCATTCCAACACTATATTGTAATGCTTGGGAGCGTAGTCATGATCGCATCTATTCTGGTTCCTCGAATGGGTGGTGACCCTGTGAGTCTATACTTTTTATCTTCTCTTTTAATCTTAAAAATACTTTGAGAAAGATAACATATCGCAAATTTGGTTGAAGTTTATTATATCTGAACTAAATTTTGTTCCTTTTTATTTTTCTGGTGTGCAGGGCGACAAGGCACGTGTTATTCAAGCATTGCTGTTCATGTCGGGAATAAATACACTTTTTCAAGCATTACTCGGTAGTAGGCTTCCTACGGTCATGGGACCATCCTTTGCTTACATCTTAGCCGTATTATCAATCATAAATGATTTCAGAGACGAAGATTTCTCATCTGAGCATCAGGTATATATAGTGATTTAAATTTACTCCGAGCTTGTAGTTTGTTTATTTGGTGTTCTTAACGGGTGGTGATTATATGGTTTAAATAATAGAGATTTTTACACACTATGAGGGCTATTCAAGGATCCCTGATAATTTCATCGTTCGTCAATATCCTACTTGGTTTCAGCAGGGCATGGGGAGAATTCACAAAGTAATATAACTATCTATAAAAATTTTCTTTTCTTTTTATCAATTGTATTTTTGTACTCTGATTTTTAACTAGTTCAATTATTTTTTATCGTGTGCAGGTTCCTTACACCGCTTATTGTTGTCCCGTATGTTTGTCTTGTTGGTCTTGGATTATTTGGAAGGGGTTTTCCACAGGTATAATCATGTTCTTAGAGTATTTTGTACCAATATGTTAATTTTTAAATAAAACCCCGAACTCATAGTATTCATTATATTGCGTACAGCTTGCAACATGTGTTGAGCTTGGCCTACCTATGCTTGTATTTTTGGTTGTACTTCAACAGGTATTGAATCTTGACTTTGTGGTCAAACAGTCATTCTTTTTGCTCTGAATTTAAAATAATTTAAGGAAAGAGTTATAGTAAACATGTGTTGTATGTTAAATTACATTATTCAAAACCTGATAACATAGCCTAAAATCATCAGAAGGAAAACATATGTTAAATTGCACTTGAAACAAATTGGTTTGACTTGCCAAATGTCAAATGTATCTACTGATGTAAATATGTTATACTATTGTAGTACTTGAAACACCTCCATCCAATGGCACATCCAATTCTTGAGAGATTTGCTTTGCTAGTTTGCATTGCACTCGTGTGGGCTTTTGCCGCCATTCTCACTGCAGCCGGGGCTTATAACAATGTTGGGGACGCAACCAAGCGCAGTTGCCGTACTGATCGATCTTACCTGATGTCATCTGCTCCATGGTATACCATTATATATCCGAAAACTATGTGTCCTTGTGTAGTACTTTTAACTTTTTAATTTAACCATTGTTTATGTGTAAATGATTAACCGAATATAGGATTAAGATCCCGTATCCTTTTCAATGGGGCACACCGATATTTAGAGCAAGTCACGTTTTCGGAATGATGGGAGCTGCTCTAGTTACCACAGTCGAGGTTTGTTCCAACATTATTTTAGTGAATTACATTATTGATCTACTTGGGCTGCACAATATTTTCGGACTTTGGCCCTCGCTGATATTAATCACGGATATGGTCCCTAGATACATAGTTTGCTTTCACTTATGTTCCCTCAGGCCTCAAGTATGTAACTAATTTTACTTTTAGTCTTTTAAGTATGTAACTAACTTTACTTATGGTTCTGAAATGGTAAAGGACGAGGGGACAAATATGCACGCCAACAGTGTTTTTAGGAACCATGTATGTAATAAGTATTAGTGAGGGGCCAGTGTAATTATGGGCAAATTACACAAACCATTCATGTTATTTTTTTCTTTTCAAACATAGTGAATTTAGATTTACTGTTGTGAGTTTTTGCAGTCAACTGGTACATTTATAGCTGCGTCACGTTTTGCGGGTGCTACACCTCCTCCAGCACATGTTCTCAGCCGAAGCATTGGTCTGCAGGGTGTGGGTCAGCTGCTTGATGGGATATTTGGTTCTATCGTTGGCACAAATGCATCAGTGTAAGAACTTAAGTGTATTGTTCTACAAATTTCCAATACGCTTATTTTGTGACATACTAAAGGTATGTTTAATTAATTATATACAGTCAAAATGTTGGACTTCTGGCACTAACAAGCGTGGGGAGTCGAAGAGTGGTTCAAATATCCACTATCTTCATGTTCTTCTTCTCCATATTCGGTCTGTTTTTTTATTGGCATAAATACCAACATACTATTTCATTTGTAGTCATTCCTGTTTCTTCTTTTTTTTGTGTGTGTGTGTGTGTGTGTGTCTCATTAAATGATCACTTTGTTTCCTGCTTCAGTCATTTTGTAGCCAACTTTAAAAAAAAAAAACCAGCTTTCAAAGATGACAATTTCTGTACAAAAATGTTATTTTACGTATAAAAATCGTTAGAATTAATAAAAAAGATGAATTTATATATAAAAACATCCAGATTGCAAAATGACCCATATGTGATACAAAACCATATGTTAATGAGTAAAGATTTACCAAAAAAGGTAAAATGACTAGAATGGAGTGGTGAAAAAGATGTATTGTTATTTATAACCTTGTTTCCCATATTCATGTCTCACTCGAACTAATTTTTTTTTTCAGGAAAATTCGGAGCCTTCTTTGCATCAATTCCCCTCCCAATATTCGCAGCCATTTACTGTGTCCTATATGGTCTTGTAGGTGAGTTATTAGTTTTTCCTACACTTTCCATTTACTTTTTCTTACACGAATCTTCAAAAAAAAATTAATGTGATTTTGTTTATTAACAGCTTCGGTTGGAATTACGTTTATTCAATTCACAAACCCTAATTCAATGAGAAACATCTACGTAATGGGATTATCACTGTTTCTTGGGATATCAATACAACAATATTTTGTGGCAAACACCAATGGCGGGAATGGCAGAGGACCTGTGCACACCGGTGGTGGATGGGTAAGGATACGCAATATCTAATACCTATAAACATTTATTGATTTTTTTTTTCTGGTTTCTAACTTTGAACGGATATGTGGGCAGTTTGATGATATATTTAACACCATATTTGCTTCGGCTCCTATGGTGGCGGTGATAGTGGGGACGGTTCTGGACAACACATTAAATGCGCACCATGCAAGCGCAGAGAGAGGGGTTCCATGGTGGGGTCCGTTCCAGAAGAAGCATGGTGATGGTAGAAACGAAGAGTTTTATAGTTATCCTCTTAGGATTAACGAGTGGGTTCCTAGGAGGTTTATTTAGACAGAACTTTCGTTGTATATTACTAACTCTTTGGAATTTGAAGTTTATGAACCGATTGTTTTTGTTGGTTCTTTTTTGCTCGTTCGGTAGAGTTCTTTTTGGTTTTGAATCGTTTAATCTAAGCTTTTACATTCTTTTAATCTTGTTCAAATGAAACGTTACAGAACCAAACTCAACCGCATGACATCATCTAAATATGATCGAGTAAGTCCTGTATATCGTTCAAGTTATCACATTGAAGTGTGCGATTAGGAGTTATGATATCATTATGCTTGTTAAGATTGCTTTCTGTAATATAACACACAATCTTATTATAGCTAGTAACCTGATAAATTGCTAAATGCTATGCTACTTGGATCATTGGAGTCGTAGCAAAAAAGTCGATCAAAATTAGACTAAAATCATTGTGTATTTGCTACGTTATTGTGTTTGGGACACTCTTGTATTCATATTAAAGTGAAATAAATTCAATCATAGAAACAAAGCATTTGATGCTATATATAAACGACAATCTGAAGTGTCGGTGGGGGTACACAAAATTATTGATTTTCTACATTTGACATGTCGTCATTCGTGACTTAATATTGACAAAAATAACGTACGCAAGAATTACGTGGAAAAGAGGCAAAAAGAAAAATAACTCGACAAGTGTGAAAGAATGGTTGGCTGTAGAGTTCAAATATCATGACTTTGTGACTTTATTTCATATCATCTATACATGCAATGGACCTACGAGTGAAAGCGATAAAAAAAAGTAAATTTGGTTTCCAATAATTCTAAGGTATAGTAAAGAACCAAGAAAACGATGTGTTTGTGACCCTCACGCGTCTTGCCATTTATGCTCTCTTTATATGATAAACTTTTGGAATAGACATCATGAAAGCGTTTAATAAAAGTAACAGTTGGCACTGCTAGTGAGCTGTGATCGGTATTTGTGAGCGGAGTTTATCGCTCACAGCTTCTTAAAGAATCATTAGAAAAATGAGTATTCTTAAAAAATAGCAAAACTCACCGCTACTTTGCCAAACGACTATTAAAAATCAAAATGCTCATTACTCACCACTCATCGCTTTAAAATGCTTCACCATTCCGTGACAAACATTAAAAACATGTTGTATATGATGTAATGGTCATTAAATCAACTACTCTATACTAGCATCAAATCAGCACAAACCTAACACTATTACCCCCATAAACGCTCACACAAACATATCTCATTTAAACACTAATATACTCCATAACACACTAAAACAGAGACACAATAAACAAAATTTGGATCGGTCAAAAAACGACTGAACCATGTCCAAAATTAGAGCACCATGCGTAAAACCTGTCGAGTGTAACGGTCATTGACACGTCATGATGGTGTCACCTAAGGTAACTACACGTGAGTATGCCAACATGGTGTGCTCATTACGAATGACCTTAGATGGTTGATGTTTGATTAATAGAACTTTATTCCACAACCAATTTACATCACCATATCAGTAACAACAACAATATTCAATTCCGTCAAAACGAAGTATGGGGAGATGAAATATAGACCGATCGTACTCTTACCCTCGGGTAAACCCGGGGGCAAGGAGACTTCTTCCATGAAGACCTTGGCAACAGTATGTGGGGTACAAATATCTAACAAGTCAATAATTAACTTGGAACTACGAGAAAAGTATGTGGGGTACAAATATCTAACAAGTCAATAATTAACTTGGAACTACGAGAAAAGTAACCGTGTAATCACATATCTATAAAACATTGGATAAAGATTGAACTCGTGACTTCTGCATTATGCTACATGTCCCCCTTCATGGTTAATGTTTAAATTAAGAAATAATGTATGAAAAGGTGCTTAAACTATTTGTTGGGTTCAGTAAATACCCAAACTCCTTAAATCTAGGATTTGAATAGAAAATAGCCCAAGTATTTAATCCGTTAACACAAACAGTCATGAGTGCATAGTCTCGGTGAGTCGTCTTCGAGATACTTCGAAGAAGGCTGAAGAAGTCTCCACCCGATGAAGGCGGAACTTAAAGGGTGAAGGCCGAGTCAAGAAGAAGATGATGGATTCGGTGGTGATGACAATAACTCACTGAATCCCTAAGATTCTATCCAACTTCTTACATCAAGACAAACCAAGTAGAAGATCAAGAATGTAAAGATCAAGAAAGAGCGGGACAAAGCGGGAAAGGTTGAATCGATAAGACAAGTCCTTATCATCCAAAGTCAACTTTCCCGAATAGAAAACATCAGCTCAATGTCATCACCGAACTTGGGAAAGTAGTCTTGTCTCTTACCTAGAATAGTCTTTAGAATGAGACAAAATACATCAAGATTTTGTCTTACGTGTGATGTCGGTTGTCACTTAGGAAAGAGTCAAATACCATACATGTATAAATAGATAAGAGATGGGTGAAAAGGTTAAGCTTGTGAATTGTAAAACACATACACGCAAGCCATCTTTTCACCTCCAAATACAACTTAGTTCCCGAGATAGCTCGGTGAGCTCTAAGAGTTGTGCTCGGACATAGCCCGAGCTTAGAGAGAATCACCCATCTTTGTCGTTTCAATCCCAAGTACTATTCGCAAGTACTTGGGTAACGATTCTTTGTTGAATTATTTCAATAAGAATATGACGTTGAAAATTACTTAGTGTGTTTTCATTATATTAATTTCAGTCATTGTTCACTTTTAACTTGTTTTATAAACTTGAACTGTTTTAAACGATAGTGAACGGGGAACAACACTATTCAATCATATGTGTCCGATATTGTTTACGCCATCAAAACTTTGAAACCTAGTACAAATGGTTATAAAGAAGATCATTGAACTACTGAAATCACCGTTATAAATAAAATTTATACTTCGATTCTTATTGTCTTTTGGTACATGAGTGACCCATAAAAAAAAAGTTGTGACTTCAAGTTTTGTTAAAAACACATGTAAGATATTGTTTGTAATTTAAGTGATGCATGTTAGTGCAAATATACCGGTTTAAACAAAAAGGGGAAAAATATAGACTTTAGTTGTCATAAAAAAATTGTCTCAAACTAACTACTGCATGTTTTTCCCCAATATTTTTGGGTTTAAGGAAATGCTAACTACAATTTTACGGGTTGCTAACAACAAACTCCACTTTTCTTGTTTCAAGATAATGCTAACATTAAGGCATAACTAAAAACATTTGACACCTTTTTTATTTACACAACCATTGAATGAAATGAATTATGAATGTGTTTGAGAAATAGTAGGAGAGCTAATGACTAATTCATGATGATTTTGTTTCTTGTTAGCATAGTAGTATGATACTAATTTAAGAAACTGACCAAGTCTGGGGATACGATAGCGTATGATATTATGCGTTATTTTATTACTGTATTATTTTCTTTTTTTGGTAAGAAACAATGTAGAGTGGGGTCAAACCGTTAAATAATAGTACTGATAGATGATAGAGTATGATACTAAATTAAGAAACTGACCAAGTCTGGGGATAGTTTAAGATGAAAGTCCATGCAGGGAACCTATCTAGGGGTGACACCATATCAATTTGTTGGTGTAAATTGATGTATGCAATGATCTAATAATCAAAGATATATGTTTATGGCCCTCGAAAGTGATAGTTCCACGCGTAGGTAGCGGTGCCTCACTAAAATGTTGCATGACATAAGAAGCGTTTTTGGTTCTACTAGAGTACTGAAACAACAAATTCATTTAGTTTAATAGGCCATGTACAAAGCATATAAAGGTTTGAAAGAAGGTATTTTTATGTTAGTTTTTGTTGTAGTTTTAATTATAACTCGCAAAATGAGTTGGTCACGGGTTTAAAAGAGTTCGAGTATAGAAAAGTCTGGGTCTAGATGAATCATTTAGGCATTGTTTGTTTTCTGAAAAAGGGTGTTTGTTTCGGTTTATATAGCTTGCTTGGCTTATTTGGTTTTGTTTTTGTAGCTTATTTTGAAACTTTCGGCTTATAAAAGTTTATTATATCACAATAAACTTATATAAGCCGAAGAGTTTCAAAATAAGCAACAAAAAGTGAGCGTATGAAACATAAGGTCAAAACCAAATAAGCCATAAGCCATAAGCCATCTATATATATAAGCCCAAACAAACACTCTTGAAGTATGTTATTTTCCTCTTATCTCTGCAGGCGGGAAGATGAAATAAAAGAAGTGCGTTTGTTTTTTTCTTTTATGTCTGCAAGCGGAAGATGAAATGAAAAAAAATGCGTTTGTTTACTTTTAGAAATAGAAGGCAAAAATGACTTTTTTTCATTTTCAATTTTGTAGATTATTTTTTTGTCTGATTATCAGATCCACCTTTTTTTCACATACATAATTCTACAGATTTAACATAAAATATCTAAAAAACAAACACCACCTTGTACTCAGTCTCAACGAGTGTAGAAACCCGCACGACGCAATGGATTGGCTTAAGGACTTATTTTGTAATGACACTTAAACTTGAAATTTGTTTTGCCAAGTTGTGAAACTTTGCATTTAATGTTCGGACTTACTTTGCAACGATACTTAAACCTCAAGGACTGTTTTGCCAAGTTATGAAACTTTCATTTAATGTTTGAACTTGGTTTAATGACACCTAAAGCGAGGGTAATTCTTCGCTAAAGTTCGAAACTTAAGAATAACTTTGAGACAGCGTGGCGAAGACACGTGTTCCCGCTTTTTAGTTAATATAGATAATTTACCGCATGACACATGACATGCGATGTGTCGTAATCTTACACAAATATTATAACCAAAGAAATACATATAATCAAGTTAAGAGCCATCGATTTTTCTTAAGCCAACGTCACACGCGTCTTTGATTTATTGATACCAACAACACTAAAACTAACTTACAAAAATAGATATCATTGTGCATGTATTTGGCCGTACATATCGACAACACTCTTATCTCACCGTCATTTACTAACAGCCAGTACTGACGGCAGTCGGCATTTATGCCTTGACAACCACGTCTAACTAACTACACATATCCACGACAAAATTGTACTCTTTGAACGTACGTCATGATAGTTATCACTACTTGCTCTTAAACCCCTATATTATTTGCCTATGACAAATTATCTCATATTAAATCTCCCAAATGATAACTCATATATTTTCATCATACTTGCACCCATGATAGCGCATGATTTTGTTAACCACTACCTAGTTAAATATGCACCAAAAGACATAGCAATTGGGTACTTTCTCAGAAATTAACAACTCGTGTGATGAGCAAACTGAAAAGGGGCATAAAGATACGTCTATATCATGAATGCTTATTAATGTCGTCATTGCCAACGTCTTGGCTTTGGGAGCAAGTGACTTTTAAAACATAAAGTTCCACACTTTATTTATCTACCACAAGTTTTCAAAAAGAAAAATAAACTTAATATATAAAACACAAACTCTTCAGTCCCATAGCTATGTAAAACTGTTTGCATGCAAGCAACCATAAAAATTACACCAAAACTCAAACTCTCTATCATACTTAGAGCATTCACAGTCGGGTCCTATTATTCGATCTGGTGATTGATCAACTAATGCACTGTGAAAACTCCACATCATCCATTCATAGTTCTCTAAACACACCACACATCAACTTCTTGGTGAATATTTACTTCATATTCCTTTTTCATCTATTAATGTAATGTAAGTGGACATACACAAATTAATTTATAGCTTGTGGATGGTTTTGGTTATAAAAATATTGGACAAATACATATTTTAGTATCTCATAATTAAAAGCAATAGGCACAATGATAAAATCTGGATATCTCAAAACGTAAAGTCTTAAATATTAGACGTAGATGGTCCGAGTCTGGTTGTGAGCTTTAGGTCCATTAGGGTTTTTAAGGTTTCATTATCTTCTTAGACCTAGGTGGCTAAGTTGAGCCACCTCTTCTATATCACCCCGTTACATCCTAGCCACCACCATTTATCCCGTTTTCAAAAAAAAAAAAAAAAAAGTCTATGCTTTGATTTTTTTTTCTTTGCTTTCGTTGCTGCTGCAGATAAAGGTTTGTCTCCGCTTGCTGGTGTCGGATGTCTTCATCAACACATATATTATTTGCTTTTGCTACTGCTTTTATTGGCTTTTGCTGCTGCTTGAAGAATTGCTTCCGCTTGCTGCAGATTCTTCATAAAAAAAAATTGTGTTTATTGCTTCAAAGTCTATTTAGGTTTTTAATTCAATCCGAGCTTTCTCGATTTTGCCATTCAGATTGTGAGAGAGTATTAGACGTAGATGGCCTGAGCCTGATTGTGGGCATTGGGTCCGTTAAGATTTTTGAGGTTTCATTATCACGTTGGGTCCGTTAAGATTTTTAAGGTTTCATTATCTAACATTAAACAGTACAAACAATATAAATTCTACTTTTAAATATAATTAGGAATTTAGGCACGACACAATGCAATTTAAACATGAATACACATTTTAATGCATTCATATCATTAACTATTCGTAAATAAAAGTGTAATATGTTAAAGTGTTAAGAATAAAAATTTAAAATGAAAAGGATAAGAAGAAAAACCTCAACTATATATTTCAGATATACATATAAAAGTAGATGCATTTTCTCTTAAAATTTTCTCTTTAATTTGAAATGTGTGGTTAAAAAAATTTCTCATTTAATTTTTTTTTTCACGGGATTCTTTCGCATATCTTATATAGTAAATAATAAGTTAATATATCTTCCAAAAAAAAAAAAAAAGTTAATAAAGCTAATATGATGATGTAACAATGCATTAAACTAATTGGTAAGATATAGGGCTGAGCATCGGGCCGGATCCCGACCCGTCCCGACAAGGCCCGATCCCGAAAGTCTTCCAATTTCTAAACCGAATTCCGACCCGAGAAGTAGTCGGGTAAGTCGGTTCGGGATAATCGGGTTCGGTATGCTCGGTTTCGGGCTTGTTTGGATTGTTTTTCGGTTTTGGCTCGTCCGACCGCCCGTCCCGGCCGAAACCGAAATGGTGAAATGGTGAGCGAGGCCCGACCCGATAAGCTGCTATTCGGGATCGGGATGATCGGGCTGTGTCGGTATCGGTTCGGTTGTCGGGTCTCGGGCGGTTTTGCTCACCCCTAGTAAGATATACTCCGTATTTAATTCATTGCGAAAGTTTTGTGTAAAAGTGATAAAATGTGGATGTGATAATAATGTGGCATTGTATTAAAGTGAAATGAGTTTAATACATTGAAAATGCTCTTGAACAACATAAAACTTTACCAAGTCTCTTAGACTCATAATCTTCATGTTTAATTAGGAATATTTTGTCGCAACTATTAGTAAACTTTTCCGTGTCGACAGGAATAACTTGTTCAATATAGTTTGGTAAAGACTTAGGAGACAAACTACCCACTAGTATTATATTCAACTATAATTTTCTACAAGACTTGGTACACATATATATTAATACAGCAAATCACACTCCATCCACACTTACAATTATCCAAATATCACAATCTCTTAATAATTACTTGCATAATGTTAATCTTCTTGTGCAATTCCTTTTTGGGTAATAAGAGCACAAGGTGTGCAAGGAAGAAGCATCTAAGGGGCAGGATGGGGTTATGCCTCCCCATTTAGTACAAGTTTTATACTATATTAGTGAAAGTACAATGTATTTATTTGTCAATTTTTATTTTGACCCCTCCCAAGTTTTGGTGTTATGGATACTTTATACATTGGAAACTATATATTGTGTTTGAATGATTTTGGCCCCTTCAATTAATTTGGTCAAGCTCCGTTCCTGAAGGTGTGGTAACCTCAAGTTAAAGTTTAACACTTGTCACATCAGCGTCACATCAACTTTAACATTTCACATTTTCACCTTAACTTAACAAAAACATAACTTACCCAAGTTAAACCTTAACTCAAATATTTTCAAATTCAACCCCTAAACTAAAACAAACACTTCATTTATTAAAAAAACATATCAATAATTCTTAAACATATTACAATACCAAAAAAAAAAAAGTTACAACGGAAAAAAAAATACGAAATAAAAAAATACACTGCAAAGTAAGCTACAATATAAAGGAAATGACGGAAATACAATCTAGTGGCGAGGTTGCAAGTTATATTTTTTGATGATTCGGTCTTTTTCTTCATTGATCCAAGCCACAACGTTTGGATCTTTGCCTGCAGTGTCAATCATCAAAAATTTCATCTCTTCCAACCTTGTGATCGTTTCATCTTTTACTTGGGCCGCCCGATACGCCGCTTGGGTGGTTTCCCGTTTGATACGATACTCGATTGTCATAGTCTCGGTGAATTGGCTTGACGAGCTCGTTCCTCCGGTGCTCGCTCCCCTAGTAAAAAATCTACTTCAAAGGCATGTAGCATAACATGAAGGTACATGTTTTTCCCCGTACCCAATCTTAAGAAAAGGTTTTACTAAGTTTGCAAGAAACTAATTCGTCACATCTTTCAAAGCGACCATATATTTTTCTGAAACACGCACTACAACAAAATAGCTAATTTTTCACACTTATTAAAGCATATTTTCACACTATAAAGTGTGTGGAATTGAAAAGTTCACACTTAGCTTGTGTGTGAACAATGTGGGTGTAGCAAATAATTTCACATTTCTAAATGTGAAGATTAATAAAAACTTCACACTTTAAGGTGTGATGATTTTGAAACAATTCTTCGCACTTTCAAGTGTGATAACTTTAAAACAATTCCTCACACTTTTAAATGTGAGCTTTTAACTCTTCACACTTTTAAGTGTGAGGATTTGAAACAATTCTTCACACTTTTAAGTGTGATATATTAATTCTTCACACTTTCTTCACACCTTTAAAAGTGAATAACTCTAAATGTCTATTTAATGAATAAATAAATAAATAAATTTTTATATATTAAGTTTTAACAATTTCTGGAATTAAAAAATCAAATATTACATAAAAGTGCTGTACAATTTCAAACACACATAACCCAAATTTATAAACACCATGATCTGGTACATCAAGTGTGTATTTCCTGGAACAGGTTACAAATTCTGGAACAACAAAACAATATTCCTGAAGGATTTCTCTTAAATCCTGCCCCAAGAAACATTTCCACCATTCCTCCGAAGGTGCTAAGTACGAGACCCGTGGCTCAAGTTTTGAATCTGCATGAAGATAAAACAGCCACAAGCTTAATGAGCAAGACAGCAATAAAACTACACCAATAGGCACTTTAATGCTACATCTGCAGTTACATATTTGCATACGTATCTCTGGATTCCTATGTTATCCGTCAAACTAAAGTTTTATACAGGCCAATATTCTAGTGAACATTAATCAAAAAACTTAACTTCACTCGTTGGGTATTGTAATGAAGGCATCCACAAAGGAATCATCTACGAGTACATGGCTAATGGGGACTTAGAAAGCCATATCTTTGGTATTTTCATTGTGCACATATCCTCATAACTTTAGATACATGAATATATCCATAGTTCTGACCTTGACATGAAATTAAAACTTGTCTATACACTACTAATTTGAATTGTAATCATATTCTTCCTTTGGTATGTGGTCATACACCCCCCTCGGCATAGAGAGGGATGACACATGACACATGACACTAAATTAGACCAGTGGAGTCAACTCAAAACATGTGTTCTGTGTTCAACAAAAGTCGACTAAAATAACATTTTAGAACCACATACTCGATAATAAAAACGGGTGTTCAGGAATTGGGAGCTTAGTAAATCTACTTCAGTTCGCAGAAACCGAATACCTAACTGTTGTTAAACCTCTTAAAGCTCATACTGTTTGGCAAATAGTATTATTTATGTAATCTGAATTTCCAATCACACATATTCCAGTCAGCTTGAATAAAAACTAGCTTGAATCAGAACTAGTAAGAACAAGTTCATGGAGGAATATACATAAAATTATAATAAGATGTTGCAGCCATAGGCTTTGCGCTGAAGTCTATAAACAAGTGTGAATTAAAACCACCCAACTGAGAATCAGTAGAACGGAACAGTAAACAAATGGCTAATAAAAAGTCTACCGTTACGTTAGATATTGACGGAAGATGAGAAGTATCTGAATTTGACGTTAAACATATGGCTAATAAATTATTAAAAACATATGCTTTTGAGCGATATTTACCTGTTCCATTAAGACGCAAATCACCAAGTCTGACTTAAGTAAGCCATGAACATATGCTTATGAGCGATCTTTTCCCAGGTTCCTGAGACAAATAATAAGCATATAAAGTCAAATAATCTAGTCACTACTCTACTACTATCAAGCATATGAAACAGTGCACCATTTGTGTGCTAATATGGTTTTCCTATATTATTTCAATTCCCATGCATTCATATTTGTAAGGCCTGCGTCTGTATGCAGATGATTTGCACAAAATTTTGTTAAAAGACATCCAAGAGAAATGTTTCCATACATGAATTACGGGAGCGTGCTAAGCACTTTAGGTCCACTGATTGCGTATGAAACTATCCTTGCTATGTTAACATCTTCCTGACTTCCTGCATGCATTCTAAAAGTGCTCTTATTGCAGGCAATTACTTTACGAAGGCATTAACACAATACTCTTAATAGATGACACCTCCTAATCAAATAGACCACAAAGACACTAGCAATAGGTCCACTTGCGAAATATATGAAACAACGTTTCGATTTGATTGCTCATAAATTATTTAATTTGGAAGATGCCGTATAAAGACAAGTTGTCGATTGGAATTATTGCCCATCCAAAAACCATTTTGCCATTAAAAAAAGATGAAGAGACATATCGGAGTAACAGAGCTAAATAAATTCCAAACAAAATAAGTCTATTGGAAGAATGACCAAGTCGAGAGACTTACTGTTTCTGGATCAATGATCAATGTATTCCACTCTTTTGGGCTGACATACTTCCCAACTCGTTCATTAGGTGATACTGATGGCATTCCAAGAGAAGCTATGTGCACACAAGTGAATTAAATAAGTAATTAGGAAGCACTAACTAAATCAGCAGTACACACACTTCCCATGCAACTAATATACTGATATGGTTACTGTAATTACCTCCTTTTAAGTTTTACCCTAACATGGTCCCATCTAAATGGCGATCTTCCCCGGCAAGTGGAGAACTGCTTGTGTGGCCAAGGTGAATTGCTTCTTCTTCAGGGGTAACAAGTGACTCTATTCGTCTAAGACCCTTTAAGCGATCATCAGACTGGTAACACTACAGGAGAATGTGCTTTTGTTGATAGCATTTTTTATTCTATAACATATAGTCTTTTATCAAATCACATATTATCTTTTATCAAGAGTGAATTCACGAATGCAAGAATTCTCAACAACAACTAAAACACACATATCTCACCCCAAGCATTTCGTCGAACACTTGGCCTACCACAACAATTAAAAAAAGCATGACTTAGTTAAGCGTTTCGTCGAACACTTGGTCTACACTTACAATCAACAACATTTCAGCTCATTCGAACACTATAGTCAAATTCGTATCCACAACACGAATTCAATAACAAGACAAAATCATTATTAACTCAATCAAGCATTTCATCGAACACTTGGCCTACATCACCAAAATTAGCGATCAAACACTCTATTACACATCAAAGTCACTTAATCAAGTTCAGATCATACCTTAGGTTTCGTATTTAATCAAGTTCGGATAATGTGATTCAATACATCATCAGGAAACAGCCAATGTCAACAAGCTTCGATAAAACTAGCTCGATATAAAAACGAAACGCACTAACGCACTAACAAATGTCAATAAAACTAACAATGATTGCACCTTAAGCTAACTAATCAGCAAAAACTTAACACACACTCGCCTAATAATTTGCAAAAATATGAAAACGAAAAACCATCACAGTAAGGCATATTATCACAAAATAACTGAATCGATAGATCAAAATCACACTTACCTGTTAAACTGAATCTATTAGCAATGACCAGGTATATAAGTTTGTTGGATCGAAAGTTTTAAAAAATAAAAAGATATGAGAAATGAAGGAGTATAGTTGGATCAATTTTGTTTATCATTTATTTTAAGTTAATTTTTTATATCAGAGAGGTAAGTGTGAGCTTTTTTTTTTCTAAACAATACGTAGTAGCATTTTTAAGTTATCACAGTTTAAAGTGTGACAAAATATATACCTTTTTTCACATATAAAAGTGTGAAGTTTTTATTATACTCTTCACCCAAAAAGATGTGAAGACAAAAAAATTAAATTACCTCACATTTTTAAGTGCGAACTTTTATTTTCACAATTAAAAGTGTGAAGTTTTTTATGACGTTTCAAGTTTATCACACTTATTAGTGTGAACAATGTTTACACATTTATAAGTGTGAAAATCATGAAATAAAAGTTCACAGTATATAAAGTGCGAAGAAAAAAGCGTGTACAAATGTCAATTTTGTTGTAGTGACGTCGCTGTTTAAGTTTGAACATTGTCTTTATATATGTTAACCTTTGGGTGGAAGCGCGTGAACTTGTTAGAATTACCCGTTAGCATCGTTTTGTTTCAAGAAGAGAGATATCATGAAAGGGATCATTAAATCAAAACAAGAAACTACAAGGACTCAAAAGTACACCTTTCCAATCATGAAAGGGATCATTAAATCAAACAATAAACTACAAGGACTCAAAAGTACACCTTTCCAATCCAAAGTTCTAAAGCATTCCAAAGCATTTGAAAATTCAAAGCAACTATACAAAGATTTAATTACTCTCTTCTTCCCTCTTCATCTATACATACAAAACGAACTACACGTATAAGTACGACCAAGTATGCGCACGAGTATTGACTTTTGACTTTTAGTTCTTCCTATTTACACACATAAAGACACAAACACTAAATATGTCAAATTGTCAATCAATACATAAACGATAATGATCGTGTTTTGTACTTCATAAAACGAAACAAACGTCGTAATTACCAATTCAAATATGTTGACAAATTTTAGTCAACTCAAAGACTAAATAACCTCAAAAACCTCTATACTTCACATATGATCATCATTTTAACAACTTATTCGTTAATTTTAACGTTATATTTGTTCGACCCATGTTGTTAAACTGACTAAATTTGCAGGATCATGAATAAATTCTTTAATAAAGGTAGGTTTCATAGCTCTTCACCTCTTAACTTTACGAGTACGTTGAAATTCTCGAAGAAAAGTGGACATACGGTGATCGAGGGGTCTGGAGGGATGTTTTCGCCCGAAACGAAGAAGAAGTTGACGAGGTCGAAGAAGATGAGGCATGTGAAGGTGGAGGAGTTTTTTGTGCCGGAGTTGGAAGAAGGTGAAAGGTCACCAGAGGCAGAGACGCCCGATTCGGAGGTGAAGTCGCCCCGGTTGCCGCAGCACTGGTCGGTTTCGGCTGTGCCGCAGCCGTTGCCGCTTCCGAATGAGGAGTTGCGGTTTTCGGCTGAGGGGTATGGTGGAGGAAATGGACGGTGAGTTATCTAAACTGCTTGTGCTTATCTGTTTATTTTGCGTAAAATAAGTCGTTTCTGATTAGTGTGTCCCGAACTGCTTATTTGAGTATTATAAAAATTACTTTTATATCTTTATATTTAACAAAGGTGGCTTTCTATTTTGGGCTAAGAGTATATGACTGTATGCATCTTACCACCATAAAAACTTATAGAGCATTTTAGAATTGGATTTCATAAAAACTTATAACAAAAGATTATTTTTTCAAAGTCTTAATGTATTTTTCAGAAAATAAGCAAATCCAAGTACTATAATTGTAATGCTTAAGAAAAGGCAACCCCAAACATCCCGTTAATAATTATTTTAGCGCAGAAGTCAGCGATAAAAAAATAAACAGTTTGATACCTTGTTTCTTTTTATATATTTTGAACTATTTAAGGAGATAATGAAGAATTATTATGTTATACTTCATCTAGTTACTGAAGATAATAAAATGTTGGGGCAAATTGTTGGGTTAGTCTATATGAATGCAACTGAAAACAAAGGATAACTCGGTTTCATAACTGCAGTTCTAGGTCTGATCGACATGGGATGAATGGTAAGGACGGTCGTGGTATTCCAATATCATCTAAGCCTTCAACTTACCGTCGTAGAAGAGGTTCTCCACAAGATGCAAACGGTGAACAGAATGGTGACATTAGGTTATGTGTTCCTGCTAGGAGTGCCCCTGCTACTACTTTCACTAGTCCTACGCTTAGTCCAAAAAGATTTAGCACAGTCGATATTTTTGATTCTGCGTTTAATGGTCCGCGAGAGTTTAATTTTTCACCACCTTGTGACTCATCAAATAGGCGTAATCAACTGCATAGTCCGCCATTACAAAGTCCTTATGTTAATGGTAAAGGGCATATTAATGTGTGTGCTCATTTGCCTAATAATAAATCTCCATTAGAAAGTTGTGTGGTAAGAACCGAAAGCAGCAATGCTAATGTTCACCCACTTCCGCTTCCCCTGCCACCACCTTCAAGACCTGTATCTAAGCGTCAAAGTTTGGATAAAGATGTGCAATCGATTAAAGCTCAATGGCAAAAGGGGAAACTCTTGGGACGTGGTACCTTTGGTACTGTTTATGAAGCAACCAATCGGTATGTCATATGCCTCAGAACTTGAAATCTATGTGAATTTTGTGTTTCACAATAAAGGAAATGAAGCTAATTAATGTTTTGGTTTGTTTCATGTAGTGAGACAGGGAGTTTGTGCGCAATGAAAGAAGTCGATGTCATTCCTGATGACTCAAAATCATCTGAATGTATAAGGCAGTTAGAACAGGTTATTCTTCTGAACTATTTCACTTGTCCATGTTTGCTGGTCTAGATTCTAAACTAATAGAAAGAAAGTTTGTGATATTAATGTTTAGTATGTATGTGTCTCGGTGTCTGTTTTGTGTATGCATCCATATATTTTGTGTAAAATTCTCTGATAAGTGCCATTGTTTTGAGTTTTAAGCCATATATATTCATCGTCAATGACTTGTGCAAAGAAACGCGTATAGTGGATTGTCTATTAATCGTATTCAGAACCTTCTTTTAGGAAGTAAACTATATACTGCTGTAAAATGAGATATAACTTTGCGTGCTGTTCTGGTGATGTCAACGTGTAAATAACTTCATGTATACTGTAATGTTAATTGTCTATTCATGCGTATCATTAACATTGGCTTCAATTCCCATATGTAAGTGGGCGATTGAATTTATGAATTTTATAATTATTTCTTCTAACCAAACAATTTGTTTGTTTCAGGAAATAAAAGTTCTACGAAATTTAGAACATCCGAACATCGTGCAGTATTTAGGTTCTGAAGTGGTGAGTGTTTCTAGCTTTAACACATGTTGGTTCCTTGAATAGTATTAAAGATATGTATTGACAGAATTTTGTATTCTGTGCAGGTTGATGACCGATTTTGCATATATTTGGAGTATGTTCATCCGGGGTCCATTAATAAATATATCAGAGATCACTGTGAAGCTGTAACAGAATCTGTAGTTCGAAACTTTACACGTCATATTCTCTCAGGGTTGGCCTATTTGCACAGCAAGAAGACTGTTCACAGGTATGCTCATTCTTTACATAAGCAGGTAAACTAATGTATAACAAAACTGCAGTTGTAACTATAGTGATGGTTATACGTATTAGTATGGACTCTTAATAACTCATTTTCCGTTATTTAGGGATATCAAAGGAGCAAATTTGCTTGTCGATTCATCCGGTGTTGTGAAACTTGCTGACTTTGGATTGGCTAAACATGTAAGCTGAATAAAGTTTGACATTTATATAATTATATATGTTTTTTCATCTTAGCTAAAACATTCTGTTTTTACAGCTTTCTCCACATGTAACTGATCTTTCTTTAAAGGGCAGTCCACATTGGATGGCTCCAGAGGTACCTCTTGAAATTACAAATTTAGGCATCATACTTAAATCATATAAATCGGTAACAAATCATCTCTTTTGTTCAGGTTTTGCAAGCTGCTATGCGAAAAGACACAAATCCAGAACATACATATACCATGGATATATGGAGCTTGGGATGTACAGTGATTGAAATGGTCACTGGAAAACCCCCTTGGAGCGAGTTAAATGGGGTAAGTTATTATACAGTGTTTCTAGTATTGATTCGTGCTGTTCTGCTTTCTAATTTAAGTTATTCTTTTCATTTAGGTGCAAGCGATGTTTAATGTATTGAATAGATCACCACCTATACCCGAAACATTATCATCAGAAGGGAAGGATTTTCTCAATCGATGCTTGCAGAGAAATCCTGAAAAACGCTCATCGGCTGCTTTACTACTTGAACATCCATTTGTGCGTCACTCATTCGATCACAATATTTCACTCTGCAAGCAAGAATTTTCTGGTCTGAGATTGAATGTAAGTCACATATTCCTGTTTATTTCCTTATATTTCATTCATTATGATTCTTGACTTTCCAAATGCTTATATTAGTGTACTTCTGCGTATTCCAGGAAATATCATATACTCCAAAAGAATCCCCTGCACACCCAAAACATGGTCGATTGCAATTCCACTGGTAAGCTTTGTATGATAAACAAAATATATACTTTTCAGTCATTTTACTGAAACACTTGAACCGATGTTAATTTTTTAAAAATCTTATTACAGTGGAACACCCAAACACCCACATTCAGAGACTAAAAAGGACCATTCACCACCATCCACCCGTCACTCTCCTCGGTCTACACTTGAAGTTCTTCCAAGTGTATATTATCCCGAGCTTAACTTTAGTACACGCCATTGCAACATTTTACAAGGTCCAAATCGTTTGCCTGTTACAGCCGAAGGTGCAAGAACATATTCTCTTCCAACGACTCCTAGCAGGGAAGCCTACATGCCTTAAAAAGGTTTCCTTTTCTAATTTTTTTAAACTTCAGATCATATAACAGGGTAGAATTTAGGGTAAAATCAGAAAAATTTAGTCAGTAGGCTATCTCTTGCACTACCAGAAGGGGAAAGGGAAACTGAATAAAGGTTTAGTGATTTGTATGTGCTTATATTTAAGTAGCACTTTTGCCAAATATAGTTGCTGTATATATCATGTATGTATATGCTCATGCGCATTTGTTTCCATGTAAAATCGATGTACTATATAAGGATTTTTTTACAAGCCGACAGATAATTTTAGACATTTCGACCAATGTAATTGAACCTTGAATACACTAGCATGTTGTTGGAATCAAATTCAAGACTAAAGTAATCAACATCAAACACAAGAGTAACGATATTGACTGTCATAGAGTGGACAAAATATGTGAATTTGTCATTGTACCTTTTTCCATCATATATGCATACAAGTTGATTAATATCATTATACAGTTTCCAAATGCATGTTAACTTTGGATTACACACAAATATTTCCTGAATTGAACGTATAGTATGTCCAAACTCTGTTAGTACGACTAATGTCAAAGCCAGACGTGCGTGTGTGGGTCTAAAAAACCGACTTTAGTCCGCAAAGTTAGAATAGATGAGGCTCTAAAACTAGTTTAGGAATATAATATTTAGTCCTATTCATAAATTTTTGTTAAATATATAGTGTTTGGCTAAGCATGCATATGTTATATGTATGGGGGAAAATATATACAAAACAGAGCATCTCAAACAAAATAAAAACCCCAAGATGACAGCAACGAAAAATAATACAAAGCAACAAGTAAAATAAGTAAACAACCCGCGCCAAAACAAAACCCCGAATGCAGCGTGCCAAATTTCAGGGGATCACGAATCCATTTCACTGGTTAAATTCTGTTTTCTTTACCTCTCGAATGCACTACGTGAGATACCTGAAATATGTCAAACTACAACAATATGCCGATTAAATACATGACACAGTTAATTGAGTATTTTTTTTTATTATTATTTTTTTTATCCATGGTACGTTTGAAAGATCTCGATCATCAGTTAACTTGATGCTGATTCAATATCAACAATTCATCATCATATATCAACAATTGATATATAAGCGCTAGCTTTTGTCTGTCATTTTGTAAGAGTTATATAGGGTACTCGAAAACTTTCGCAGGACTTAATTAACTAACTCGGGCTTCCATCACTAACTAGTAAGGTAATAAACAATTATCCTACATTTATAACGACTCATCATGTATTAAGTAAACAACAAATACCAGTTATAAATATGTTTATAATGAACTGATCACCACCATCTACGATGAAGAACCAGAACCAGTATAATGTGGTGTTTTTTTTATGCTGGTGCGGTTAATTTGGCAACATCAAACTAATGAATGGTTTTTAATTTGCTAGTGAAGTATAATAGCTTAAGGCTTCTGTGTCTTAATTAGCACGATGCCATATCAAGTCAGATCAAACGAGACTCGAAGAATGAATATGTAAATGACAAATCAAAGCGCATACTAACATGGGTGTTCTCCTAAAAACTTCCATGGCGACATCTAGTTCAACAGGGAAACAAAAGTATCCAAATATGAAAAAACAGAATCTAGATGACATTCAATACATGCATTTAGAAAACTAAATAAAGGACAATAGCTAATTATCATGAGGGTTGAGAACAGCTCCAACAAACAAAACAGCTTTAAAAAGACGCCATCAGAGTAGTACTGAAACACTTCAATTTGATGATATGATGTTCACTATCATGGATATATCAAGAACTTACCAAATATTTCAAGAGTTAACAGGATTCTCCAAGAGTAGTACTCTGCACAAAGACTTGAAATATGCAAATTATGAATCCAAGAGTTAACAGGATTCTCCAAAAACCTTCAATATACGACATTCTATAGGAAAATAAAATATACAAATATTAAAATAAAAAAAAGAAACATAAAATCTAGACTGAATTCAATTCATTACTGAAATATAAAGTCGCTAGAGTAGTCCGGATAAGAAAATAGCTAGTTAAACTTAGGGTTGAGGACAACTCCGGCAAACAAAACACCTTTAGAAGTGTCTTCCCTTATCATGAACATGAACGGATGGTCAGCCACAAAATCAATTTCCGGTTCACGTACACACCCACCAAAAGATACCTTAATCATGGTAACAGCAGCAGCTACTGTTCCTCTTTCGTCAACTTCAATAACAGATTTCTGAAATATCTTCGACACGTAAATCATACTGTTCTTCACTATCCCGCTAAACTCTCTATTTGTTTTTAAAAAAGGCAATGTTAACCCCATTTGTTTCATAACAGCTTCAGGTTCAAATGTAGAAGATATTTTAAACTTTGGTATCCAAAGGTGACGAAATTCCGTCCATTTAAGGTCAAAATCTCCATGAAACAAAGCATCATTAGAATGAAAACGTTTAAGCAGATCCTGCAATCCATTTTGCTTGTCTGGGAGAAAGATATACATGGAGAAATTGTTTGATTGGTCGTTACGTTTATACGGAAGTTTGATCATCTTGAAGCCCTTGAAGGAACCATAATAAAAACTTGGTTTATGAGGTGTCATGTAGGGGACTGAAACTGTGTCCCCATTGATGAGACGAAAGGCATAATTAGTTGTCAGTCGTGCTGCAAATTCTTCATACCATTCGCCTTTAAAATACAAAACATTCGCAAGCACCAGAAAGTCATCTACAGTAAAATCACTCGTTTTAACAACTGAGGGTATCAAACCCTTAGTTTCCTTCAATACCCATGAATTAATTTCTTCAACTACCTCTTTAAGCTTCACCTAAAAAACCATATGGATTAATAAGAATGAATTTTATAACTATATAAATTTCAAAGAAAGAAAGCTAAAGACTTGATAAAAAATTTACCCTGTCTTTGAAGTCCACAGATTTGGCTTGTGTTTTGTAAGAATCTTCAAGAATCCTTTCGTAATGAGATTCAAGTTTTACATATTTGTCTACCCAAACACCATTCGCTAAAGTGAATTCAAGACCACTGTTCTGGTTCGATAAACTCTGGGCTAAAAGTTTGGAACTTGGTGACTGAGAAAGAAATTGGTCGATGCTTCCATATCTAAGAAACCCTAACAATTGTTTCAAGGTATCGCCTTCGGCTCCAACAGTCAGCATTCCCAATACGATATCAAGTGACAATGGCGAAAAAACCATATTTCCATTCCTGAAACCGTTTTGTGCATCATCAAGTAATGTTTTGGTGATAACCTGTTCATGAAAATAATGATCATCGTAAACCCTACTACATATAAAGCAAAATAAAAAGTTACGTAAGATATGAATAAAAAGAACTTACGGAGGTGGTGTTGGCTGATATATTACGGCAGCGTTCTTGAGCCATTGAATAGATCGAACTGCAGTTAGGGTTTATTATCGATGAATAAAAGATGGTTAATGGATTGTTTATGTTTTGTATTTATAAAGTGATTAACCGACTAATCCAGAGTGGCTTAAGATTAAAGCAAGGGCTTTAGGCACCGATTTTTCCAAAGCCCACAGTTTTTTAAAAGTCTTGTATATATAGAATTAGGTTATATATATTTTGCAAACTAATATTTTTCGAGCAATAATGTGTAAGCTAGATTGATCAGTTTGTTATTCTTATTAACGATTTAAGAACGATAAATATCCTTTAGAGATGGCTTTAAGTAAAAAAAAAAAAAAAAGAGAGGAAAAGTTTAGCTTTGTTTTATATAAAAAAAAATTTCTTAATTAAATTTGTCTTTTTGGAAAGTTTAGCTTTGTTTTATATAAAAAAATTAACAAAAATACTTGAGGGGGGTCCTTGTAAGAAAGTCGGGTGTTTGCTTGACCTGACACCGTGTGGTTTGCTGAAGTTGAGAATTTAAGATAACAACATCCTTATGATTATTTTCGCTTAAAGAATCTACATGTTCAAATGAACATGAGAATATCATTATCTTTAATTCTTTCTTTTAACTGGTTTACTTACTCATAGTATTTACTGTTGGATTATGAACACGTTTCGTAAACGTATGTCCGAAACGTGCCTGAGCCTATGAGATCGCACACGTTACGTTTAAGATTCAATTTATATAATGAATATATATAATGTATTGTATTAATTATTTCAAGAAAAACCACTTGACGGTATTTACTAATGATCGTTAGAAGATAAATACAAAGAGTTAAGTATAAAATAGAGGAAGGAAGGTTCTAGACCCCCTCCCCCTTTATTTAGGTGGTGGGAAGGATTTTGCTTGCTATGAGAAACCTATATAATGAACCCTTTAGGCTTCATTGTTGGATCAGTCCTAGATAGATCTTTGAGCCTTTGGAAATGGATAGAATACTTATGTAATCACAAGTAGACTATAGGAGAATCTCTAATAAACTTATGTTTATGCGGAAAGTAAACACAAGAGTTAAAGAAGACGAAATACTAATAAACACTTTGACCCTCTATGAATCTATATTAATCATTAGAAATTGTTTCTAAGGTCGTACAATGTTCATGGTCGTGAGTTTCTTTTATACTACAAGAAACCATAATACAGCCCATTACAAGAAAACGTGTGAAGAAGATATGCATTATCTCTACCTAATATAACTTATGCATATCCATTCGACCAACAAACTACTAATAATACGGATTTATACTAGCCGCAGGAATAAAACTATCAGCAGAAATAATACTATCAGCAGGAACCACTAAAGGTACCAGCAGGAACCATCAGTAGGAACCAATAACTATTACATATTAAATAATTCCTAACAATCCTCCCCTAAATTTGAATTTGACTGGGCTAACTTCAAGTTTCTAGATAGATCTTTAATATCCAGAACATGAGGATTGAAACTTGTGCAGCTGCATCAATGGAAGGTAACTAGCAGTGACAGAAATGAATCAGCAGCAACAAGAAAACATCTTTGAAGGACAAGGATCCAGCAGCAACTCCTATACCAGCAGCAATAGGAACCAGCAACAACCTGAGTAGATTTGATGAGCTTTTACCAAGTAGCTATTCACTCTTGGGCTAGCTAGTCCTTTGGTGGAATCATGGCATCACCCTGGTGAACTAGTAACCAGTCCAACACTTAGAACGTGATTCAATGGTGTGTTGGAAAACCCTAATGATTTTTGGCAAACCATCACAACCATAAACGGATTTGGAATGTCTTTACCTGTAGCCGTTAACTCAGGACTAGCCATGGTATTCCACTGCCTTTACCACAAGCCATGATCTTGTGGGCTAGCCAACTCTTTATCTGTGAAGACATGGTGAGTTGAGCACCATACAATTTTTGAAAAATTGTCAGCCTTCTACGGATTTGATTTCTCTTTACCAGAGCCGTTTGCTCATGGAGTAGCCAATGTTTTCGTGTGTTAGACCAAGGTACACTGAGAACCCTCTGATTTTGAGTAAACAAGCAACTGTCAACAGATTTGATGAGCACACCAGAGCCGTACCCTCATGGTGAGTCAACTCTTTCTTGACATGGTGAGTGGATTACCATTGGTTGTGTGGTAATTAACCAACACACAAAACCTGAAGACAGTATACTCAAACATACAAGTTAGAAAACAAACAAAATAAACATGAATTTTTTATTTATTTTTTATTTTTAATAATAAAAGAAGGAAAAAGTATACAACAAGAATGTTACAGAGTACCATGGTCATTGAGAGGCAGTTTTGGCAGCAATAATTCTATCCTTGATAAGCCTAATCAGCTGCTCCGCATTAGTCATATCACTCCCCACAGTATCAGTAGGAATCACCAACTAATGTTTGAGCATCTGCTCCATAACCTTCACAGAGGGGGGATACTAGACATCTGAAAACATGTACACATAGGTGCCAGAAAGAGTTCCCAACACATGAACATTGGATAGAGGATAGAACTCCCAATGACAAACCTGCCAGTTCTCCTGACCTTCCCAAACTCTGAGCCCTTTACCATCCTGATAAACTGAATCAAAAAGCACATGAAGATCACCCAACAACAATAGACCAACACCAGTTACAATACGAGTTTCAAAATACTCAGTCACCATTTCGTATAACTTGACGAGATCTTATTTATCCACTAGATGTAAAATCCTACTAAGAAAAGTAAAGTGCTTAAAAGACCCATCATTCCCATAAATAGTATTCACAAGCCCTAGACTAGAAGAAGACAATTCCCATATATCAAAAGCATACCATAGAACAGGTTCCTCATCAGCAGAATCATCACCCTCAACAACCTTGATAAATGCACTATCCTCAGCCTGTAGATCAAGATGCTTAGAGACCCTCTTCTTAGCTTTGATCTTCTGCCTTTTTCTAGGAGTAGAAGAAGGAGAAGAAACACTAGACATTGTCACATTAGGGAGAGGAACTTCTCTAGTGGCATCAGAAGCAACATCAGAAGTTGGTGCATAGGATGGAACATCATTAATGGGAATGGACAGTGTAGAATCAGTAGGAATGGATGACTCCTTTGGGGTGTCCATAGGTGCAGAGTCCTTAGGGATGGTGTCCTTAGATGTGGGGATCTCCTCAATGAGAACATATGGCTCCTTAGGTAGACCTTCAAAAGAAACAGAGATATCATTGGAGGAACCAGCAGGATCAGTAGACTTCAATCTTTTATACACAGGTTCTTCCAAAGCAGGTTCAGATCTCTTCAAAGGTGTAAAGGGATGAATTCCAGATCTTTCCAATGCTTTCTGAATTCTCTCATATTCTTCCCTTAACTGGGCATCTGAGAACTTCTTGACATAAGTCATGGTCCACCCAGTATTATAGATAGCAGAACTTTGACTCTTGACAAATGTTCTCATGAACTCCCTTTGTTGTGCTTGGGTCATGGGTTAATATCTCTTTGCTTTGGCCCTCCTCTCAGCATAAGCTCTCTTTCTTTGGTTAGCCAACTCAACCATTCTTACAGCATAATCATCTTCATTAAAAGCATCTCCCAAAATCTCCTGAGCAAGAGATGTATTTGATGTAACTTAGGGCTGAGCATACCGAACGTTCCGACCGACAAAACCGACCGGAACGAACCGAAATCGACCGGCCCGAAGGACCAGCGGTCCGGTCTCGGTCCCGATTTTTACCTTATTTCGGTCTCAGTCCGGTCCGACCAAAAAACCAAAAATCTTGCCTATTTGGACCGGTCTCGGTCCGGTCCGACCAAACCACATTCGGTCTCGGTCTCGATCCCGGTTTTTACCTTAATTCAGTCTTCGATTTTGTCGGTTCCGGTCTGGTCCGGTCTGATCCCGGACCGATGCTCACCCTTAATGTATAACCTGCTCCAGAATTGTATCCCAATGAGCTTCAGTAAAGTGTAAAGAGGCATCATCTAGCTCTCTTTGTCTCTGAGGAGGTAAGGTTGAGAGAACTGGTTGATTAAGCTTTTCAACATCTGCATTCAACTCTGCTTGGATCTGCTCTGCCAATTCTTTATCCCTCCTTTCAATTTCTAGACGTTCGAGAAGTCTAGCTTGTTTAGCTTTTGCTTGGTCAGATTCAAGATCCTCTTCTACCATGGGTGCTTTACCCTTATCCAGATGTGTAGAAGAAATAGTTGTAGTAACAGCAGGATCAGATGTGGGACCAAGGATAACATCAGGAGGAAGCTCAGTAGAAGCATTATCAGTAGAAACAGGTATACTACCAACAGCAACATCATCCTGGGTAGCAACATCATCCTGGGTAGCAGGAATGGTGTCACTAGTAGCAGCAACCTATGACTCAACCTTTTCAAAGATTGGTACCTCTAAATGCCTCTTTGTTCTTCTCCTTTTGAAAACTTGGAACTTGGGAGTGAGAACAGGTTCATCAGCAAGCATAGAAACATCAGCTTCCTCTGTAGTGTCACTAGCCAATGAGGCAGTAGCCAACACATGAAGTGCATCAAAAGCAATATCATCCTTATTCCCAGCCTGTTCATCATCAGAATCAGAAATCACTCCCTGGCTTTTCTATATCTTCAATTGAGCTTCCAGATGAGTGACCCTCCCAAGTAGTTGAAGTACAACTCCTCCAAGAGTCTTTTTAGTATCATTGAGCTCTGCTTCCAAATCATCAACTTTTTGCACGTACCTGACAAGCAATTTGGACATATTCATGAGAGCATCAGGATCCTCAGCTCCACCATCAGGTTGGACTGATGTATTGGGTGCTTCATTGGACATGGTAGGAGAATTATAAAAATCTGCACCAATGTTGGTGTCAGTATCAAAGGTCTGCCTAGGAGGACTCAAGGGTGACTCAAGAGGTTGGTCAAAAGAGGTAGGCTCTGGTTCAACAGGTATTTGGACCTGTGCACCAGGAGAATGGACTGGCTTAACAGGAGCATTAGGCCTAGGGGATGGTAGTGTGGGAGGTCTAGGGGATGGTGGTGGTTGAACATCAGGAGCAACTGATGCACTTGCACCAGCAACATCTGAAGACCCAATATCAGCTGCAACTGATGCATTGGCACCATCAACATCAGGGGTAGGTGGCAAATTACCACCAGCAGCATCAGCTGCACCAACATCAGCTGCACCAGCATCCACGTTGCCATTGGGCAACATAGCAGGCATCAAAGGTTTATGTTCCCCAGCAAAATTGGTCCTCATGGTAGCAAATAATTTAACAGTTAGCTTTCCCATGGGTCTAGGTGTAGTGTCAGAGGTCTCAATGCCTAAAATCATTTGTAAAAACCTGGGATACATTAGAAATTTATGTTTGGTATCCTTAACATTCCTATATACCTAGAAAAATTATAAATTCTACCCTGAGAAAGAAAAATGATGCCACATGCAATAGAACTTGAGAATTGATCCCAACCACATGTCTTGGGACTGATGCACTGTAGAAGGGTGTGAACAAGAAACCTCCATTTGGGACAAAATTTGTTCTTGTACTAGATAAATTTCCCATCATTTGGGTACCCAAGATTAGCCAAACCAGTAAGAATCTCCTGCTTGTCATTCTCAAACACTCCAGCTTTATCATCCAATTGAAGTTGAGTCCTTACAGAGGACTCCGTGATCACATATTCCCTTCCATCAATCGTGGCCACAATCACTTTGGGTTGACCCTCAAGAGATCTTTTGAAGGCTGTGGACCAGAATTGCCTGACTAACGAGTCATAAACAATGGGAGGGCAATGTGTCAAAGCATACCTGAGCCTGGAACGTTGCAAGAAATCAATCATTGGATCAAACACGTCATTCCCTTTAGTTTTCCCTAAGAATGCTACTTTGTTATGATCGCCTTTGAAACTGAGAGTCGTCATTGCACAGATTTAGGGATTGGATTGTGATAATGAGGAGGTATGAAATGGGTTTGGTGGATTGAAGAGAGGGAAATGGTTATTTTGGGCGTGGGATATATACGTTAGGTTATTTAAAGTAGTTACCCAAGTTAGAAACTTAATTGGCAAGTATCTCGGAAAAAATATTTGACCAATTTTGACTTCAACTTTATCCCAAAGTAAAAATACCCAATTCCACACTACCAGCAGCATCCACAAGTCAAACCGTAGGAACACATGGTCAATCAACAGAAACCCAAACTTTGTTTGACCATGGTCAATACATTGACACTACCAGCAGAAACTACAACTAATCAGCAGGAACGATAGTCAACTAGTACGAATGAAAGTTACTAAGCAAAACCTCTATAAAATAACATCTTATGGTCAACCCTCTTATTTACTCCTCCACCAACTCAAACATTACTTGCATTAAATCGTCTGGTGGATACATTAGTATTGACTTTATCTATAAAAAGGGCTTTCAACCATAAACCAAACACATCACATACCCTTCAAGTTCTCGATTACTGATAACGCTCAGATTGTGCATGTTTTTAGTAGCGTTATGTGTGCTTTTATATCTGTTATTTGGTTATATTTGCGTGATTATAGTACTTAAACGCATCAAAAGATGTTTGTCTAGTGTTTATAACCAAGTGCAGGGAAACGGAAGGAAAATAAATAAATGTTGACAAATTGAAGATTCCCATTTCGATGAAGTCTAAATCAGTATCTCAAGGACCTTTGAAGACCATAGTGATTGAAGAACCAAGTTCTACAAGATAAAGAGAAGAAAAGATCAAGTTTCCGTAACTCAGGAAATCCAACCGGATCGGTTACAACTGTAACCGGATCGGCTGGAATACGACCAGAAACAACATTATGACCATCACCAACCGATCGGTCGCAACCCGCAACCGGATCGGTTGGCCACCTTTGTAGAAGACCAACCGAATCGGTTGGTCGTATAACCGATTCGGTTGGAGAAGCTGCAGTTGCCAAATATTCATCACTAAGCTTCCCCTTTGCATCCAAACGATTCTAGGTCCTTCTCTTGTTGTATTCTAGTCCCTTCCTTACTCCTTGGAGGCCAAGTTCAGCAATTAATACCCTAGGCTTTGGAACTAGTATAAATAGAGGCCATTTGTGAGCATATGAGACACACCTCAAATACAAATCTCTCTACTCATCAAAACAAAGCTTTAAGCTCTCATAATTCGTCCTTAGAAGTCCAGGGAAGTTTGGAGTTCCAGAAGTTCCACATTTGGAGGCCAAATCACCAAGAAGCCTACCCCAATACTTTGGGAATCATTACTACACCATTTGTAATCTTATTCCAAGCATTGTAAGACTTTTAATCATGTTTTCTAATGTTCAAAGTTCTGAGTTTATGTTCATGTTTGCTATGAGTGGCTAGTTTCTTTATACACTTGCTTAAATGATGTTGATTATCATATGATTAGTTAGTGATTGTGTTAACATGTTCTAATTCAATTTCAAGTTGATTCTAAGATCCAATTGTGCTAAAGTTTCATAGTGACATTTGTTAATCAAGTTTGGCTAATTGATAGTAATCGTTGGGGTCGAAAGAACTTATTGTTATTCAACTAGTCATAATCATTTTGTCTATGGATGATTGTTTTACCCATTATTCTTGATTATACAAAGGAACTAAGGTGTGGTTGTAATAGAAACGCTTTTGATTATCAAATTGGATTGGTTGGAAACATCTAAAAGGTCGTAAGATTAGTTGTTGAGAATCAATTGTAGCCTTTTGTCTATGATCGGTTACCTTTTGTATTGACCATTGCTTAAGCAATTTGATGAACAAGTGGATGTTTTTGTGTTTAAGTTTATGTATGTAGACTTATGAAACTTGAATTGATTTTGAATTGATTGGTTAAAACGTAATGCTTGTTTTATGAACTAAAATCTTGTGAAGGTTTAACTTGTAAAACAATAGATTAGTCTTCCAACTAATTATCATAACCAACATGTTAAGAGGTTAACACAATCACATTAATCTATGATATGAAACTAGTTTAAGCAAGTGTAGTTTTAATCATCCGAATTTCATTATATCTATTTGCTTTATTATATGTTTTGGATAGACTACGTTAATTCAAACTTGTGCTAAGATTCACTCAAATCCACGTGAACGATCCCGACTTACCTTCATAATCTTGCTATAACAGACGAGTATACTTGCTCGTATGTGTTATTAGTAATATTGGTAATTCACCTTTATAAATTTAAAACTTGTACACACGTAGCACATCAAGTTTTTGGCGCCACCGGGGATTTGATTATGTTTGACAAGTTTTGAATTTCCTCGGTCGATTCAACCAAAATTTTTTCTCAGAAACCTTAACCGGATCCGGTTGTCCCTCAACCGAATCGGTTACGATTTTACCCCTTTACCCAACTGGTCTAACCGATCGGTCGCAACCCGTAACCGATCCGGTTACCTAATCTGTCCCAGAAAAAGTGTTTTCGTTGTTTGTCCATGTGTTTAGATATTGCCTGGATTCTCTAGGACATTGTATGACACTCGAGCAGCGGGAATAGAACCAATTACACCTCTTACCAACCCCGAACGTTTCGAAGAAGAAGATGAACACTTTTCATACCATTGGAAAATCGTGTACCAAGAGTACCAAACCCACCATTTGATAACCTCATAGAAGCCAAAGTTGTTTACAACCCTTTCACCAATTTACCTTTTCCCATGGCGGACGATCAACCCATGTGGGGAAGCAACCGAACCGTAGCACCAACCCCCGAAAGTGCTATTGTTGCTGTCAATCTTGGTGACAACTTCACCGTGAAGGGACATCACCTTTCTATGATCAAATACCGTCAATTCGATGGCCGTGCGCGGGCCGATCCGCACAAGCACATTGCCGAATTCATCGAAATTTGCGGCATGTTCCGTTATGGCAACACCGATGTCAATGCCATCAAACTCAAACTTTTCCCATCATCACTCGCCAGAGATGCTAAAGTATGGTACAATGAATTAACTCCAGGAATCATCAATACTTGGGAGGAGATGAGGCAAGCTTTTGTAAGCCGATTCTTTCCACCTGCCATGTTTGATCGGTTAATGGGAGAAATTCATGCTTTCACCCAAAACCCAAACGAATCACTTGTCTAAGCTTGGCTTCGAATGAAAGATTTGCTTCGTAGTTGTCATGGACATGGACTATCCAAAGGAACCATTATCCAAATCTTTTACCATGGACTAGATAAAATCTCTCAAGGCATCCTTGATCTTTGGAGGAATTTTCTCTATAAGACTCAACGATGCATATCAATTGCTCGAAGATCGAGTACTTCTCAAACTTGATTGGTCCAAAGATTCCAAAACTAAACCTCTCTGAAAAACCGTTTCTTTTGTCGAAAACACGGATGCTTCAAAACTCATGGAGAAGATGGAAGCGTTAACCTCAAAAATCGACTCGCAGTACAAAGATATCAAAGATGAAATGAAGGAAATGCGAGACGGATGCAACAATTGTGGAGGAAATCATCCATCGTCAGAGTACGACGATAAACCTATGGGTGGACCAAAGGAAGGAGAAGCGAATTACGCTCAAGGAGGATACCGTGGAGGAGGATATCGTAGTAATTATTAGGGTCGAAATTCTGGAAATTGGCAAGATCGCCGACCAAGGGATGACAACCGTGATTCTCAACCACGAACTGACGATCCACCACCACCAAATCTCGACAAAAAGATGGAAGAAACCGAATTCGAGAAAACCATGAGAGAATTCGTGGTCGGTCAAAAATCCGCAAATGATTTTATCAAAAATCAATTTTTCAATCTCAAAGCCAAAGTTGAGCAAGGACAGAAAAATCATCAAGCATCTATCCAAGATCTTGAAAACAAGTTTGGCAGACTTTCTGACCAACATTCCTCTAGACCATCTGGTTCATTGCCAAGTAATTCCCAATCCAACCCAAAACCATAAAATGATAAGACATACCGTCCACCACAAACAAGAAATGAGCATATCAATGCTGTCTTCACAAGAAGTGGTCTCTCATACGATCCACCACCAAATGAGAACACTCCTGTCACTCCTGATAGTGAGGATGAAACCGAGGAACCAAACACAACTCAAACCACCAAAACGAAAAACATTCCATCCGTCAAGGCATATACACCAAAGATTCCTTATCCTCAACGCCTAAAGAAAGAAAAGATGGAAGAACGTTATAAAAAGTTCATTGAAATAATCAAAGAGGTTAGACTCAATGTTCCTCTCGTTGATGTCTTAGCGGAATGCCCAATTACGGAAATTTTGAAAGAACTTAATAACAAAAGCAAGCTTGAGCAAATATCGCCTACTTTTCTTAACGAAGAGTGCTCGGCTATTGTCCAAAACAAGATCCCACCAAAGCTCGGAGATCACGAGAGCTTTCTTATTCCATGTACTTTGGGAATCTTGTTAAATGCAATGCTTTAGCCGATCTTGGCGCAAGTATCAATTTGATGCCTTATTCGCTGTATTCCAAGTTGTGCAACAACAGCCTGAAACCAAAAAAGATGAGCATTCGATTAGCAAATCATTCCTATCAATATCCTGTGGGAATTGTCAAGAATATGCTTGTTCAAGTCGGTAAATTCATTTTTCCTGTGGACTTTGTAATCTTGGAAATGGAAGAAGATAGTAAAGTTCCACTCATCTTAGGAAGACCTTTCCTAAATACCGCCGATGCAATCATCAAAGTGAAAGGAAAAGAACTCAAGGAAGACCGAATCACTTTTCTAATTGATAAAGCAATGCGCTACCCACATTACAGTGATGACACTTGTTTTAACATCGATATTATTGATGAAGTCACTGATGAAGAATTAGACGCATTACTTAACGAATCCGACCCATTCATGACTACTTCTGAAAAAATCAATGAAACAGACTTTGATAAAGAGTTTGATGATTTCATGAAAGTAGAATTCGAAGGAGATAATTCAGAAGAAGAAGAAATGGAAGAAGAGGATGAACATTTTGAAGAAATAACTTCCAATAACGAGATGCGAATCAAATCATCTATCGAAGAACCACCCACAGATCTCGAACTCAAACCTCTCCCAGATCATCTTGAATATGCTTACTTGGAGGAAAACTCTCTTCTTCCAGTAGTCATATCTTCATTGCTCGAGGATAGTGATAAAGAAAGTTTAGTTTCCGTCCTCAAAAATCACAAACAAGCTTTCGCTTGGAAAATATCCGACATCCCAGGAATTAGTCCCAATTTCTGCAAACACAAAATCAATTTTGAAGAAGGATTAAACACGTGGTAGAACGTCAACGTCGACTCAATCCCAACATGAAAGAAGTTGTAAAAAGGAAATCATAAAACTTCTCGATCTTGGAATCATTTACCCAATTGAGGATAGCCCTTGTGTAAGCCACATGCTCTTTGTGTTCCAAAGAAAGGAGGAATGACGGTTGTGACTAATGAGCGAAATAAACTAGTTCCAACTAGAATCATCCTTTGGTTGGCGCGTTTGTATTGACTATCGTAAGTTAAACAAAGCCACCAGGAAAGATCACTTTCCGCTCCCATTCATGGATCAAATGCTTGAAAGACTGGCAGGAAATAAGTTCTTTTGTTTCCTCGACGGATTTTCAGGATATTTCCAAATTCCTATCGATCCTAACGATCAAGAAAAGACCACTTTCACTTGTCCTTTTGGAACCTACGCATATCGGCGTATGCCTTTTTGTTAAGAATCGTTTAAGCTCATCTAGGAATAACAATAACAACAATAAATAGAATGCACAGCGGAATAAATCAAAACATTATTGTTATTGCTAAAGATTTCTTCGTCATCATCATGTGTTCTACAAAACACATCTACACCCCAATCCTAGACGATCAACTCTAAGACGGTTACAATCTAACGAGGATCCATGATCCTTGAGGCTGACCACCTAGTCGACTAACACAATAGTCTAGGCGTTCATAAACTCACGCCCTAGACACACACACGCACATATGTCCGATGTTTACATTGTTTGACACTTGTATTTAACCTCACGCACTCGCATCTCTTTATATACTAGAGAATGCTAGGGTTTACAAAGATAAATGTGAATATCTGAGAATATCTTCTTTAACAAGTATATTGATCTTACGAATATTCTCTTCTTTGAAGTTATCCTCCTTGTCATAAGCAGTCCTTCATCTTTCATACTATTTTGTCTTATCAACTCAAGGAACCTAATTCCCAACAATCTTCCCCTAGTTGATAATGACAAAACCACATAACATGAACTTCCCAAGCTAATATGAATGAAATATAAACGAACTTCCCTTAACCATGCAATCACCAAGAATCTTCAAGTTGCGACTTCCATGTAAATATTCTTCCCTTTTGTCATCTTCAATTAGGGATCATAAGTGAGCAACCTTGATCTTCACAACTACAAATCAATATCATCGTCCAATCCATCCTTCCAATGTTTCAAATTACCCACCATTAAGTTTTCCGCATCTTTAAATGAACTTGAAACAATAGAAATCAAAATCGATAGTAGTAATAACAACTAGCGGTTGTAAAACCTTCACCTCGAATGATGCATGCAAATGGTTAAACATTTTAACATTAAGCTTCCCCGAAACCCATATATTAACCATTTTTGATTCTTCCAATCAGAAGCTCCTTGTAATGATCACTTGTGAAGAAAACCAAGTATAACCAACTTGATGTCAAGTAAAACAACCCAAACACGTGTCTTATATCTTGCACTAAAGGCGACATCGAACGTATACCCAATCATGGTGTATGGGAGACCGCAATCTCTTGACAATAATCATGAGCACAATAACGTAACTCCTTCAAGTGTTTTGCCAATTCATTGTCACATGAGCGCACAAACAAGTTACCTCCTACCAAAAGGTATGATAAAACACAAACTCAAATAATTCCACTTCATCTTCAAGTAGATGATAAACGCCTTTCTTCGTAATCAACTATGACAATAAGAATGAGCCATAAACACGTTAAGAACAAAATCAAAATCCTCTTGTGTGTGTGATCCAAATCCCATGTGTGTAATCACGGTCAAAAACCATAACCCGCCATATGACACCCAATATCAAACAATACAAATAATCGCATGACTTCCCCTACATCGTTTGTAATTCGTGCCATAAAACCAATAATCATCTTTCAATCCATGCAATAGACAACATGAAGTGAAAAGCCACGACAACCCATAAACTTTAAAACAACACGCTTGAATAAAATACACCAACCGTCACAAACCAATGTTAATCGGTAGAAGCCAAACGAGCGGTTGAGTAGAACGCAGCAGAGGTAACAAGTTAAGTAGCGATGGAAAGCGATGTAAAGGTAGCGATGGTTTTGAGAAAACTATCCGTGGTTACCAAAGTGCATCGGTGGAAATCAAAGTACTATCCGTGGTTAGACACATACCATCGGTGGAAATCAAAGTACTATCCGTGGTTGACACATACCATCGGTGGATGAGCATAGCTATCGATGGTTTCGTTAACCTATCGTGATTCCGATGGGTTGATCGAAACACAACAATAGCGACTTTAAGCATAAGTTCCAGTAGCACGTTTAAGGATTTGTGTTGAGCACGAGTTCCAGCAAGTGTAAGCATTGAACGAGCATCAGCGAGAATACTTCTGGAACGTACCCAACTCCAACGAACAACATCTAGGGTTTGTTACAAACCTTAACATTCAAATCATTCACTATATATGTATCTATTAAGGTTTGTGAAAACCCTAATTGCAATAAAGACGACACTTTTTGGTCTTCAGTGACACTTTTTAGAGTCACTAAGAACTTGAAAAATTCAACTTACATGATTGTGTCTGCGTCGGTTGGCCAGCACGTATATCTTTGACCGAGACTTGGATCAACAATCCTCCGGTGGAAAGTTAGATGTGAATATAGAGAAGCTCCAGCCAAAATTTTAGCCCGATCCAACGGTTAACGAAAAAGTTATACCTGTTTGAAAACTGACCTGCAGAAGCACTACGAAATTTTTTTCAGAATCGAATTTTTCTTCTTTTCGCCATTTTCTTCGAGAAACCTTGTAAATCCTAGATATCAAGAGCCACCCGCTCTGATACCACTTGTTGAGAATCGTTTAAGCTCATCTAGGAATAACAATAACAACAATAAATAGAATGCACAGCGGAATAAATCAAAACATTATTGTTATTGCTAAAGATTTCTTCGTCATCATCATGTGTTCTACAAAACACATCTACAGCCCCAATCCTAGACGATCAACTCTAAGACGGTTACAATCTAACAGGGATCCATGATCCTTGAGGCTGACCAACTAGTCGACTAACACAATAGTCTAGGCGTTCATAAACTCACGCCCTAGACACACACACGCACATATGTCTGATGTTTACATTGTTTGACACTTGTATTTAACCTCACGCACTCGCATCTCTTTATATACTAGAGAATGCTAGGGTTTACAAAAGATAAATGTGAATATACGAATATCTTCTTTAACAAGTATATTGATCTTCTGAATATTCTCTTCTTTGAAGTTATCCTCCTTGTCATAAACAGTCCTTCATCTTTCATACTATTTTGTCTTATCAACTCAAGGAACCTAATTCCCAACACTTTTGGTCTTTGCAATGCACCTGCGACTTTTCAAAGGTGTATGATCGCCATATTCCAAGACATGCTAGAAACCTCCATGGAAGTTTTCATGGATGACTTTTCAGTCTTTGGAGACTCATTTGAAGCTTGTCTTTCTAATCTTGATAAAATGCTCGAAAGATGCGAAGCTGCACATCTTGTCCTTAACTGGGAAAAATGCCACTTTATGGTAACCTTGGCCACAAAATCTCCAGTGCAGGAATGGAAGTAGACAAAGCAAAGGTCGATGTTATCTCGAAACTTCCACCACCAACTAACGTCAAAACCAGTAGAAGTTTTCTAGGACATGCTGGTTTTTACCGCTGATTCATCAAAGATTTTTCCAAAATATCTTGTCCGATGACAAAACTTCTTGAGAAATAATCTATCTTTGACTTCAATGCAGATTGCATAAAAGCTTTCGAAACACTGAAATCTCAACTTACTAGTGCTCCAATCATGGTTTCACCTAATTGGTCACTACCCTTCGAACTTATATGCGATGCAAGCGATTTCGCTGTTGGAGCCGTCTTAGGCCAACGTGAAGGAAAACACTTTAGGCCTATATATTTTGCTAGCAAGACACTGAATAGTGCTCAGCAAAATTATACAATCATCGAAAAGAATTATCGGCGTTGTTTTCGCATTCGACAAATTCCGATCATACCACGTGCTCTCAAAAGCGATCGTTTTACCAATCATTCAATACTCAAATATCATTTACCAAGCAAGATGCTAAACCACGTCGATTTGATGGATTTTGCTACTCCAAGAATTTGACATCGAAATCAAAGATAAGAAAGGAGCGAGAGAATCTTGTCTGCGATCACTTATCTCGTCTTGAAAACCCCAATCTTGAGGAGTTAAAGAAGAGAAATCGATGATTATTTTCGATTAAACTCTCATGACCATCGATGGAACCGATGATCCTTGGTTTGCCGACTTTGCAAACTACCTCGCAGATGAATTCTCGAAAAGGTCAAACTCATGCTCAAAGAAGCAAATTCTTTTCGAACTTAAATACTATTTTGGGAAGAGCCATATCTTTTCAAAATGTGTCCGATGGGATGATCCGAAGATGTGTTTCGGTTCGAAACCGAAAAATTCTTGACGAATGTCATCATGGCCCAACTGGGGACATTATGGTCCTTTCACCAGCCTAAAAAAGTTTTTGATCTTTGGATTCTATTGGCCAACAATATTTAAAGAAGCACACACTTGTTCGAGCGTGTCGCTTGTCAAAGAACCACCAATCTCTCTCAAGAGATGAAATGCCATTAACAAGCATTTAAGTGTGTGAAATATTCGATATTTGGGAATAGATTTCATGGGACCTTTCCTAAATCCCATAAATTCGAATACATTCTCGTTGCTAGAGATTACGTGTCCAAATGGGCGTGTGAAGCTTTACCAACAAACGATGCTCGTGTCGTCGTTAATTTCCTCAAAAAGCTTTTCGCTCGTTATGGAATTCCCAAGGCATTAATAAGCGATCGAGGAACCCATTTCTGTAACGAACAAATGGAGAAAACCATGAAGAGATATGGAGTTCATCACAGATTCGGAACAACCTATCATCCACAAACCAGTGGTCAAGTTAAAAATACCAACAGAGCTCTCAAAAGAATATTAGAGAAAACAGTGAAGGACAATCCTTCAGTGTGGGCAAAGAAACTTGACGATGCTCTGTGGGCATTTCATACGTCTTATAAAACTCCAATTGGAACAACTCCTTACAGACTCTTGTATGGTAAGACTTGTCATTTGCCGTTCGAAGTTGAACATCGTGCTTATTGGGCTCTCAGAAACTGTAACACCGATCTCAAAATAGTCGGAGAGAAAAGATTCCCGCAATTGCACGAACTCGATGAATTAAGACTCCAAGCTTATGAAAATTCCAAAGCGTATAAAGCTAGAACAAAAGCTTATCACGATAAAAGCTACTAATTCGAAAAGAATTCAAAGCCGGAGATAAAGTTCTGATTTTTAACATGAAATTCAAATTCAAAGCTCCTAAATTACAACCAAAATGGTTTGGACCATATGTCGTTAAACATGGATATCTATCCGGGTATGTCAAACTCTATGACAAACAGGGTGGAAGTTTCATTGTTAATGGGCACCGAATCAAGTTATATTATGACAAGGAGCAAACGAATAAAGTTTCAGTTGCAACAGTTTCCCATGAAAATGAATTCGAAACTATCACCTTTGTAGCACCATTTCCAGGAAGAATCCCACAAATTGTTCCATGGAAACCATCTGCTGAATTCGTCTGGGACGATATCGAAGCTACTGGTGAAGAATTCATGTATATCCTCGAACTTTTCAAAATGTTCAAAGCTGCCCTTGCGGCTAAATAAATTCGGGAAGATTCGAGTCAGGCTGATGACTCGATAATAAAAACAAGCGCTTCTCGGGAGGCAACCCATGTGCTTTGATTTTCTGTGGTCACTTCCCAAAGTTTTAACCTTTGGTTGAACTTAAGTGTGGGGGGGTGCCACCCTTTAATAAAACCTTTTGTTTGTTTATAAGATTGTGTGCAGGTGATGATTTCTCCAGTGGACGCTAGGAATGATGAAAGAATTTTAAGTGGAATAACTCGTTGACATATCTGGTTTCATCTCTATTTTCCCTATTTCTATACTTTGAAGTTCATTTTTCATTGAGGACAATGTCTAACTTAAGTGTGTGTGTGTGGGGGGGGTGAATAGGAAAAATTAGAGTTTTCATGCTTAAATTTAAAATTTTGTTTGCCCTTGTGATCTAGTTGTTTTCACACTTTTAGGATTATCTATTAGAATAATGGATCAAACCACCGTAAAGCGGTAATATTTGAAACTTGAGATGTGTTCGATTACTATTGCAATCAATTCAGGATCGACAAACATTTGCTAGCACATATTATACCCTTTCCACTAAATTGTGAGGATTTGAGCCTATTTCTTATTAGCATACATCTTTTATGCTTAGATATTTTGCTATGAGTGTGGGTGATTTTATTTATTCTAGAACTTGTGCTTGTAAATCATTACCAAACCACGGTGAGATTGCATTAAATGCGATATAAGTGAATTCGTGTGATAAAGAGGCACCTTAGGATTTAACCCAAATGGCCTTCCATTTTACATTTAATGATATATTAGCTAACCACATTGGTTAGTTAACCACCCACATGGACCCATTTGTAGTGCTCATTTTAGCACTAGATATCCCTAGTTACACCCTCGAGCCATCCTTTTCATTTTGCTTCACCGGAAAATACAAAAGATTTTACACTTTTAAACCTTAGCCTATCCCGTATCAATGTCTAAGCAGGTTGGTTGCTAGTCGCACGGAAAGTGAAGATTGTTCAAATGATTATGAGTGCCACATCCTATGAGATTGATGGAGCCATGCGTTATGTTATGTATGTTCAAAAAATGATGTATGAAAATAATAGCCAATATGCTATGATCGAAGAACAATTGTCATGGCAAAGCGAAAAGTTGTGGAAAGTGGAAAGAAGAAAGCAAAGCTATAATCATTTATTTGGTTAGTGGAATGTTTGGTAGCTAGCAACACGGGTATTAGACTTGATTTCATTTTTATTTTAACACCAATTTCATAAACATTCCCATGCCTTATCCACACCCTTAACCCTAAGCCATATCATTATAACCCGAATAAAAGCCCTCTTTAGATGTTTTTACTTGGTGCTCACGCCACGTCGGTGGAGTTTTGTTTCTTGTACAAGCTTATGGTAATAATCAAATCATGACTGAGCAATAAGTGTGATTTATCTTGTTACTCCACTAAAATGAGTGATTGAGTGAATTATATTTTGTTCCTTTTTCGTGAGGTGTTTTGAAATGTTAATCATGCAAGAAAATCATTGGATATTGTCAAACATCTTGATGTTTCACCTTTCTAAAGCATAATTGATGAATCCTCTCTCGTATTTATACTTGGTTGATTTGCATCACATTTTTCATAATCACGATCGTGTACCAGTGGATGTTTTTCCTAGATTTGCTTGAGGGCAAGCAAAGTTTAAGTGTGGGGGAATTTGATAATGCTCAGATTGTGCATGTTTTTAGTAGCGTTATGTGTGCTTTTATATCTGTTATTTGGTTATATTTGCGTGATTATAGTACTTAAACGCATCAAAAGATGTTTGTCTAGTGTTTATAACCAAGTGCAGGGAAACGGAAGGAAAATAAAGAAATTGTAGGATATTAGTTTTCACATACACATCAAATCAAAGCACAAGGTGGCGTATAAGTGGAATTCTAGAGAGAGAAAGTTAGAGGTTTAGGGAACTTAGTGAGAGAAAGTGAAAGATATTATTATGAGCTCAACTCTCTACCTTGGAAGGTAGAGAGTATTTATAGTCTTACAATAAAACGCACACAACGGGGTGTGGATCGAGGCATCTGATGGGTAAAGACCCGTCCGTCCTCCACGGTGTTACTTAACTAAAACTACTTAACTTAAAATAACTACGACTACGAGCTTTCTAACGATTACATATACTTGAGGTGACCGACTCTTTAATACCGGAATTTCTAATTCCTAACAATCTCCCCTAAGGAGGTCACCTCAATCATGTACTAAAATTACATAGAATACAAACAGATATTACAAAAATTGTTCTTGCATTCTTGATGTAGTACTTTGCTCAAGCTCGTAGTCATTGATTCTTCTCGTTGCATGTTTGGTTAATCCAAGTGGAGGTCTTTACCGATCCACGTGATAATAAATTTGAGCCGACTTTTGAGATCATCGACTATCAAAATCTACGAGACATACTTTGTGGTCTTGGTATTATGTGATGTTGTGACTATAGGACCGACATGCTCACATTACGGATCATGATATCTTCTCATCGAGTAGCGGAAGCTTTAGTTGATTCATGATATTGGCGGCGTAGCGAAGCATGGAGTGAAAATATCGAGTCATTGATGCACTAATCATGATTTCTTTTGAGATGAATGTGTTAAGTGAGCATGCGGCTATGGATTGACCGCTTCATTACGATCACCAAGCGTCGGGTGTACACGCATACAACAGATTAGCAATAAATCGCACGAAAGTGTCTTTGATTACTTCGTTGAATTGAGGTACACGCCCACGGTTCCCGTTGATCGATACATGTCTTACTGTGATCGGTATAATTCGAAGAATTTCCTTGACAGGGTTTCGCGTTTGCTCTAGTTGTTCTCAAACGGAACATCTCAAAGAAGACAACACGGAGTGAGTGAACCGGTAATTTTAAGTCCAGCGATTTATGAAAAGAGATTTGAAAAACAATCGTGTATTGCTCAATAGAAATTGTTTTGCAATACAACGAAGGTTTTATTGAAAATCAATTATCAATCATAAAACACCTTTTGGTTTGAAAAATGAGTACACGGTCGATGTGCTAAAGAAAAGAGTTGTTAAGCACAAATACCGGTTTTCAAAGGTATCCGTCAATCCATAACTGAACCAGATTGATTCAAGAGATTGAATCGCCCCATTGTTTCTATTCGGTTGTCACATGGTTGATCTATATAATAGACCTCACATGCCACCTACCAGAGCTTGTTTGATGTTGGCTCGAGGCTTTCCATCTTCATTGTGAATATGTTTACACATCACTCGGATGTTACGGCAAAACCACAAGGATAATCGTGGGACTCAAGATATAATCTCTCTTTCCACATTGTGTGAAACAGAGAGTCTTCATTGAAAGTGTCCTAATGAGATTTATTGATGATCTCGTGGCTCTAGACTCAATTTGTGCATATTTGGTTCTGTGGCGGAGACTAGGAGAGGGTCTCCTACTTCAATATCAACCATCTCTAAGAGAAAGTCGATAGATTATGTCGGTTCCCGTGAGAATGAAACAAGCCCTTTTAAGAGGAACTTGAGTGGTTTGGAAAGTTGAAGTGCGGTGCGTCCTTTGGGTCCATGACGTCTTGTCTTCAATACCGATGTTACCATCGGTAGCATATGAATTGAACCGGTTTACGCCCTAAGGTTGAATAAATGGAGGCTATTTGTTTTCACCCTTTTCTCATTCAATTCTTTTAATTCTTCAACCCTTGATTGCTTACCGAGAATTCATAGCAAGAACCTTGTTGGGTTTGTTCGATGCTTGCTCTATCTCATCCGCACTCTTCCCATATCTCACTTTTCTCCTTTTATCATCATACCTAAGGACTTCTACACTAACTAGTGGATTGTCCTCGGTAGATCCCTCCGGTTACGGCGGATCATGGGAACCAATACCTAACCTTATCATCCTTATATCACCGTACATAAAGTAAAGTTGGTCGGTCTATTTGGTATTGTTCATACGCCATCGGAATCAATTGAAAACCATTTGAAAATCAATTCGGATACTTATGATATATTATCAAAGCATTTTGTACACGAAATTGTTTTTGATATTTTAGAACGAGAACTCCCCTCAACATGTGCATCAAGTATTTGAAAATGTTTTGCACACGGAGGCAAGAGAAAGAATTAACTTCTTTGATTACCTTTTCTAAAGATATCAACATCACTTCCCACATCAAATCAAGTAGATAGAGCATTTTGGGAAGGATGAGGTTTTCATGATTTTGCTCCCCTCAATATGTGCATCTAAGTTTGAAAAGAGTTTTGTACATAATAGAGAAACACGCACATTGAGAAAAATGATCACGTTTCAACACATATTGGTTTACGATATATGCTCCCCTCAACATGTGCAAGAAAATTTAAAATCGTTTGGCACATGTGGGAAGGATAGCATGTACATCCTTATAAAACCATTTACCAATTTATCGGTATAGATCCAATTTAAATCACAAATTCTCCCCGATCACAAATATCAAATCATTTGAGATTTGTGATCTCATAATTAAATTGATTTTGAAAGCTTTAAGGAGAATTGTGACTTGATTAAGCTGTTTTAAGCGATATGGATCGGATATTAAGTCTTTAAACTCCATTGATTGAAACATGCATGTACATCTTTTGAAAACAATATAATGCCAAATAACTTTTTAATTTAATTGAAATCATTCTCCCCTCAATCAATGACATAGGTTGTTGATTGAGAGATAGAGATTTTGACAAATAAGTCCCGATGATTATCAAAATAGAGACCGAGTTATTTTTCAAAGCGATTAGTTTTCAGCAGATAAATATTTATAGAATCGAGCATGGAATTTGAAAGCATGGTAAAGCATGGCTCTGTTCTTTCATTGAAAAGCGAGTTCTTGCTGAAATGACAATAAACCATTTTTCTCATTCTCCCAAAATATTTTTGATTTTTTTTTTTTTTTTTTTTTTTTTTTTTATAAAAATTCGAACAACATCTAAAGTCCCGTGTCATTCTTTGAATGACAACATCAAGACCGTAGATATTATCGAATCGAGAGAAACAAGACAAAATGACAATATTTTTTGAAGATTTTTCGAATTTTTCAAATTTTTATGGATTTTGAAAGTTTTATATTTTTCTATTTGATTTTTTTAAGTTTTATAATTTTGTATTTTGTTTTTCGAATAAATATTTACAAGAGATAGATGAAGATTGACCTTTACTCCTCGTCTTCCTCCACGAAGGCGTTTGAGAGTTTCGGTTGAAGGCTTTTCAAGCCAAGGCGTGGAAGAATAAACTCAAAACGTTCTCTTGGAAGAGCTTTGGTGAAGATGTTCGCTAGCGATATTCGGACCTCACAAAATAGAGTTCCACCACACCTTTTCCACTTGTTCCTTGATGAAATGATGTCGAATATCGATATGCTTTGCTCTTGAGTGTTGAACATTGTTGCATGAGAGAGCAATAGCACTTTTATTATCACAAGATGAGAGGATTTTGTTGAATTCAAAGCCATAGTCGGATAATTGAGATCTCATCCATACGATTTGAGCACAACAGGATGACATGGCTATGTATTCACCTCGTAGAGGAAATAGAAGTACTCATTTGCTTCTTTGAAGACCAGCTCACAAGCTTATCACCCAAAAGCGAGCACCTCGGATGTACTTGACGAGTATCTTGACACCTGCATGATCGGCATCTGCATAGGTCGTTAGTGACATACCGGTGTCTTTCGGTACCAAAGTCCCATATTGATGGTTCCTTGGAGATACCGAAGACCCGTTTAATCGCTTCAAGGTGCTTTTTAGTAGGCTTAGCACGGTATCTAGCACACATACAAACAAAGAAACAAGATGTCGGTCTACTAGCGATGAGGTACATCGGGATCCAATCATACTACGATATTTCGTTTGGTCTATCATGATCCCGAGTGGTCCTCATCTAGTTTGGTTCGATCAATCATGGGGGTGTCAACAGGTCACTTGAATCAAATCCAAATTTCTTTAAGATCTCTCATTGCATATTTAGATTGATTTATGAAAATGCCTCGGGACTTTGTGAAATTTGTAATCCCAAGAAAATGACATTTGTCCCATCATTGACATTTGAAATTTTGAACTCATTTCATTAGAAAACGGTCACACTCATTGGGGTCGGTCGAGGCAAAGATGATATCATCAACATAAATTTGAACATGAATTAAATGTTTGCACGACTTCACGGTGAACAATGTTGGATCAATCGCTCCTTTGCTAAATCCGGTAGATAGAAGAAACTTTGTGATGTATCATACCATGCCCTTGGAGCTTGCTTTAAACCGTAAAGAGCCTTCTTCAAACGATAAGCGTGAGTAGGATGCTCTTGATTCACAAATCCTTCGAGGTTGGGCGACATAGACGACTTCTTTAAGATCTCCGTTCGAAATGCCGTCTTCACATCCATCGATAGACTACCATGTTCTTACTAGCAAGATTAGCGGAAAGATTACGATTGCCTCGATTCGAACAGCTGGAGCAAAAGATTCTTCAAAGTCAATACCTCCTCTTGACGGTATCCTTTAGCAACTAATCGAGCCTTGTTCTTCAATACATCACCATGCTCATCTAGTTTCACTTTGAAGATCCATTTTAGAGCAATAATCATGGCACATTTCGAGGCGGTACTAACTCCCATACATCAAGTCGATCAAACTCATGAATTTCATCTTGCATAGCATTGAACCATTGTCTTCGTTCATGGCGGTTTAACATCCTTTGGTTCGATCTTTGAGAGTACGGAGTTGAAGAAACACCATAGGGCATCGGTTGCAAGTTGTTTCCGTGTTGATACGGGACGAGAGGGATTTCCAATGATGTTGTCTAATGGATGATCGTGAGTCCATTTTCTAAGGTGTTCATGTGGCGGTTGTTGAGGGACCGAGGTAGCAGAGTCGATGTCTCTCGAAGAAGATGGTTCGATGATGATTCGAGGAGCAAATATGTTTTCGAATGGAGCATCTTGAGGAGTAGCAAAGGGATTAACTTCATCATTGATGCGTAAAGCAGTTCCATGATGTACATTTGAAGAATGATGATTTGTTGATGAGACGGAAGGATCGCAGATGGCGCTTCTTGACTTAAAGATATTGAGGCGAGGATTGACTTCATTCACGTGAATATGAGTAGCCTCTGTTGTGGGATCAACACCTCATTAGTACTTGGATCATAAAGTTCATCAAACATAGGATCAAACAATTTCTTTAAATCATCTTGGATGGAGGTACATATGGAGTTTCTTGAGAGGAGTTTGGAACAAGGATGAACCAATGGGACTATTTTGAAGTGCGGGTCTGAATGGAGTGTCCGGGAGCCATTTGACGGTCACTCATCAAACGTAACGTGAATTGTTTCCATGATATTTCGGGTTCTTTTGTTGTAGATTCGGTATCCCTTTTGTTTGGTGCATATCCTACAAATACTCCAATGTCGACTTTAGCCCTAAGTTTGCCTAAGTATTGACCTCATTAGTTGGATAACACAATGCACCAAACACACGAAGGAAAGAGATTAGGTTTTCTTGTGGACAAGTTCATATGGAGTTTTTCCATGAGCAGTGTGAATCGAGGAACGATTTTGTGTGTAGCATGCGGTGGCAATTGCTTGACCCGGAGAAACATTGGAACCTTTGAGTAAATCGGCATTGTTCTAGCGGCTTCAACAAGAGTTCGATTTCGTCTTTCAACTACACCGTTCGTTGAGGAGTTCGTGGAACACTTCTTTGATGGTCGATTCAACGCTTTCATAGAATTCACTAAGTTGTTTGTTGACAAACTCGGTTCCATTATGCATTACGATAATTCTAACGGTTTCGTTAAGTCGAACTGCAGTTGTTTGATGAGTTTGATGATGATATCGGAGTTTCATCCTTTGTCCTTAAGAACTTGACCGGTGAATCTAGAGTAATCATCAACCACAACTAACACATATTTCTTCCCAACGATATTTTGCACCCTCATTGGTCCACATAAATCTATATGAATCATATGAAGAACTTCTGTGACAGATTTAGTAGGTTTGGGTTTATGGGCATATGATTGGCTCCCAAACAGTCAAGTTTATCACACAAGCTAACCACTTGTGAATGGTCAACCGTAATAAACTTTAAACAGCTCAGAAACCAATGCAATTAAGATCAGAGGAGTATAGTGTATCCCCGGGTCGTTAAGTCCCAACGAGGTGTGAAATCTGTAGTAGAACGAATCTGTGATCGAGTGATATTGAATGGGAAAAGGTTTGTGAATTTGGAATAATTATACCTAAAGAGAAAGTTTGTAAATTACAGGGGCTTAAATGCAAATTAAAGAAAATTAAAAAGCTAAAATATATTAAATAAACGCTATCACTATTTTTAAAATTGATGAACGTTTAAAACCTAAAACGTACTTTAAATAAAATTACGTGAACGTACTAAATAAAACGTGAAAATAAAGAAGGAAAATACCTACGGATATGAAAAATACATTTTTACAATCCTAATTATACTAGAAAATTATTGGAAAAATAAAATTATTTTTAAAACTATTTATCTAATTATTATTAATTAAAACTATTTGTTAATTATTTAAAATGCACTAAAATACAAGAAAATACAAAATTAATCTAGAAAAATGAAATTATAACTTAGAAAAATCTAAAATATGATAAAACTTATTTTAAAACTGAAAATATATTTTTTATGCTTTTTATGTATTTATTATTAATTAAAAACTATTTAAAACTAATTAAAATGCTAGAAAATACTATTTAAACTAAGAAAATTATGGAAAAATATTTTTTTGGCTTTTTATATTTATCTTAATCTAGGAAAATTGAAAACATATTTTTTTAAACTTTTTCTGATTTATTTGTAATAAAAGCTAATTAAAAAGTCTTAAAAACTATTTGAAAATAAGAAAAATACTAAACAGTGATGGAAAAATCGAAAAATTCAGGAAAAGTCTAAAATTATATTCTAAGTCTATGAAAATATAAAATCTGTGCTTATGTGTGAGAATATGAGGTGCAGTGTATCGACTTGAGAATAAGACTTAGAATAAGCTAAAAAGCACTAAAATGCACCAAATGATTACAGAAGCTAACTATTGCTAAATTAAGTCTAACTTAACTAATTAACAGTACTCTTGATTACTAAATAAGCTTAAACTAGATTTGAGCTTATAGGATTAATAATGCAAAACAGTTATTAAGGGGGCTACTTAAAGCTAATGAATAAGCTATCCTAATAAGCTAAATGGGAAAACAGAAGTTGGGACCTAGAGATCACCTAGCAGACTACACATGGACCAAAACTCAGCCTAAGATGAGCTCATTTGAATCTTGTGCAAAGGCTGCAAGTTGCCTGTGCACACTCAGTGTATGCTGAGTGTGTGCACAGGGCACTTTTGGGCTTAAAGAGCATCTGGTTTAGAGCTTATAGAAACTTGATAAAATTCAAAAAAAATGAGATTAATAAACTAGACCAACTGAACTTGGACATATCCCATTTTCATTAATTTTGGTTTAGAAACAAAACCATGAAAAATCCATTCAGATTTGCAAAAACTGGAATTATCACTTTTGACTTTTGAAGACAGACTTGGATATTTGACTTTTGTGAGTTTTGATCTTCAACAACTGAATGAAATTGATGTTTTATAACAAAATGAACCTAATGCAAGCTAGTATAACCACTATTTAACCTATATGGAGGATTTGTAATACTGATTCACATAAAATCTGTATCAAGAGCAGATTTATGCAAATTTTGACTTTAATAGATTCTAAGTGCAAATAAATGACTTAAGTGACTCTATTATGCCTAAGAGAGACTAATGCAATAACAACTGACCACTAATCCCTCCTCTAACTCAGATTTTATCAACAAACCAAACAGTCCTTTTATATGGGCAGTTTTTAACTTTTAAAGGATTCCACTGATTAACCCTTTAAAACTGAATTACAAGGTTGTAATATGATGCAATAAGCTTATAAAAGTATAAAAACACAAACATAAACAGAGATTAAACTAGTCTACATTTTTAAGCTTAAAAATGAAGTATGAGCTTACAAGTGATCAAGTGGTGAAAACTATGGACCATTGAAAAATAACCATCTTAACACCTCCCCGAGGTACTAAACCATAATCATCCAATAATGACTTTGCTTCAAAGATGCTTCTTCTTCCTTTCTTGATTTTTTTATTTATGAGCTATTTATTTGTATTTTGAGATTTTTAATTAAAGCTGGTTTCTCTTGCTTTAAAAGCATATAAAAGATTATAAATAAGTAAAATGAGCTTGAAGAAACATAAAACTACAACATTTGACAATATTAAGTGGATTTGTCAAATTCACTCAAAATTGCTAAAGCGAAATCAAAACTTGTTAAGCTGAAATTAATACTTGGAATAAGATTAGAATACATTAAAATTTTAACAATACAACTTATAATTTGAAAAATACTGAAATTTAAATTATACTACCTACGATATGTAAAAACTAAACTACTCTCTTTTTTGCTTCACCGCTTCTTTCTTTCTTTATAATGATCTCTAGGACTCTGGGTCCCACTTGATATTTCCATCAATAATCTCACCTTTGGATGGGTCAAATTCATCTTGGCCATCAAATGGTATTTTGCGCCAAAAGTCCTAAAGGTTGTTTGGGGTAGTTTTATAGCAATTAAAGAACTTTGGGAGGTTGTGGAGGTGGAGGGTTGGTATCTGGTGGGGGATAAGGTGAGGTGGAAAGTGGTGGTGAAACCCTTGGTATTGGGATGCGGTGTGTGAGAAGGAGAAGCGGTGGTGGCGGTATTTTATTTAAACCGTGAGTTTGATTTGGGCTTGGGTATTGGGCTTGGGTTGGGTATTAATAACATAAAGGGTCCGTTTGGTTTTGTATTAATAACAAGGACCAATTATGTAAATTTTGCAAATGAAAAGGACTAAACCTGCAAATATTCCAAAGTTATCACAAGGGCTTAAATTGTAACATGTGAATAGTACAAGGTATAATTTGATAAATTTCCATTTTAAATACCCAAGGACTATTTTTGACAATTTTCAAACTCCAGGGACCAAATTTGTAATTTTCTCAAAACTTAACATAAGGACCAATTTTGCCATTTATGAATAGTACAAGGGTGTAGTTTGAATAATTTCCATTTTAAACACCTAGGACCGATTTTGACATTTTGTAAAGTTGAGGACCAAAGTTGTAAATTGTGATTTTAAACTTCAAAGGACAATTTCTTACAACTTGTGAATCCCAAGGACCTTTATGACTTTTATAAGTTTTGGAATGACCGGGGACTATATTTGACAACTTTTGTAACTTGGGGACTAAAGCGCCAATTATGCAAACTTGATCGTTTTTATTGCTTTTGGTATTTTGCATTTAAAACACATAAAACACTTATTTGTGATATTTTCATCATTTTGATGCATTTCGAGTGTTTTCGGATGTTTTTGCGATCTAGATGGTACAAAATGATGAGTATTTAGACACTTATCAATCCCCACACTAAGATATTGCTAGTCCCTAGCAATGTTTTGAGACAAATTAATGGATTTCATCTCTTTACCAAAAGCCATTACTTCGGAGTAGCCAATTGTTTCGATTCAAGTAAGAACCTTGGTACAATGATAACCAAATGATTTTGAGCAAACCACCGACTTTCAACGGTTTTGATTTGTCTTTACCGAAGCCGTTTGCTTCGGACTAGCCAACTCTTAGATAAAATATCTTTGGTGAGTCGATTACCAATTATGGTTTTCCAATCGCCTTTACCACAAGCCATAAACTTGCGGGCTAGCCAACTCTTCACTAATTAAAGATATGGTGAGTGAACACCATACAATTTTGGGCAAATTGCAAGCCGTCAACGGATTTGAGATATCTTTACCAAGAGCCGTTTGCTCCTGGATTAGCCAATCCTTATATGGGTTAGACATGGTGGACTGATTACCATTTGTTGTGTTTAGTACATAGTACTTCCAATTTTTTTTTTTAAATTTGGCCATTGATTCGTGCGAAACCGTCAAGTTTTATCACTCAAGCCGACCACTTGTGAATGGCCGACCGTAACAAACTTAAAACAGCTTAGACGCAAATGCAATGAAGATCTGGAGAGTATAGTGTTTCCCCGGGTCGTTATGTCCCAGCGAGCTATGCAATGAATCACCAAACGAATAGTGATCGAGAGATTTGAACGGAAAAGAGGGATTGTGATTATTATAACTACAGAAAAAGTCTATAAATTACAACGGCTTAAATGCAAATTAAAGAAAATTAAAAAGATAAAAAATATTAAATAAACGCTATCACTATTTGCAAAATGATGTTTTTGATTTTTATCTTTTATAAAACTGAATTAAAAACTACGCGACATATAAATGAAAATGTGAAACTAAATCAATATTAACCCTAAAAATATGAAAATGATATTTTTACAAACCTAATGATAAAAGAAAATGTTTAGAAAAAGAAAATTATTTTTAAAACTATTTATCTAATTATTATTAATTAAAAACTAATTTTAACTATTTAATATTAACCTAAAATACAAGAAAATATGAAATAAAGCTAGAAAAATAAAATTATGACTTAGAAAAATCTAAAATAACAAAAGAGAATTTTCAAAACTATTTTTGTATTTTTCTGATTGTTTTTGTATTTTCTAGGAATTAAAAACTATTTAAAACTACTTAAATTGCTAAAAAAAACAAATTTAACTAAGAAAAATATTTTTTTGACTTTTTATATTTATCTTAACTTAAGAAAAATGAAAAATTGTTTTTTTGAAACTTTTCTTAATTGATTGTATTAAAAGCTAATTAAAAAGGCTTAAAAACTAATTTAAATCAAGAAAAATACCAAACTGACCTAGAAAAATCTAAAAAATTCAAGATAAGCCTAAAATAATATTGTGAATATAGGAAAAATAGAAAAACAGGTGGTTGTGTGCAAGAATATGGAACTGCAATCACAAGTGCTAGTGAATAAGCACTCCAAATAAGCTACAGACCACAAATAAGCACTATACTGATACAGAAGCTATAAACTGCTAAAAGTAACCAAATGCAACAATTTTCAACTAGCTTTAACCTCAGAATTGTAACTAGCATGATTTGATGTTTTGAGTGAAATGCTAAAAAGCAGTTTTAAGGTACCAAGTTTGAGCTTAAGTACAAGCTACACTATAAGCTAAAAATGAAAACCAAAAGTGGAACTTAAACTAGACACGGGTGGGAGCTTGTAAACCAAATATCGACCTAGGCACACTCTTATGAGCTCAGTGCAACCTTTGCACAAAACACCTGCACACTCGATTAGGCGAGCTTGTGCATGAGGAGATGAGACCAAATTCACAAGCCTTTTCAAGCTTTTAAAATTTTGTAAAATCCACAAAATGATAATAATGAAATAGACCAATGAAGTTTTAAAACCTACAATTTCACCGAGTTTGGCTCGAAATGAATCCAAGAAAAATCACTCCATTTGGGCTCAAAGCAGATTTTTACACTTTTGACTTTTTTGACAGATTTGAAAAGTTGACTTATGTGAACTTTGCAATCAATTTGTGGATTGATTGTGAAGTTTTATGATGAAATGGAACTACTGAAAGCTATATTTATGAATTTTAAACACCAAACCAGTTTTTGAACCTCCAAAATCACAACAGATAAGCTAATGAGACAGATCTATGGTGAAATTGACTTTGAGCTTTGCAGACACAATTTATAGACAGATATGAGTTCAAATGAGCTAATAAAGCCTGAAACAACAAGAACCTAACACTGAATAAACCTAAACCATAGTTTAAGCAGTAAATCCAAACACACCTTTAAACAACTGATAAGCAATTAAATTGATCCAAAAACTGAACCAACTTGTTTTAATGATCAAACTAAGTTTACTAGTCCTAAATACAACTAATTAACAGATTTAAACTATTCTAAGCCACATATACAGATTATGCTATATAACTTGAAAATGACTTACAAATGTCCTTAGCCACAATGGCTTGCCAAAGAAAACAAGAACAACTAACCTATTCCATACCCTAACCTAGCTCAATATCAACCCCAATCCAGCTCTGCTTCAACCCATTTCCATTTCATACCCATTTTTGCTCCATTTTGACTTTCATTGACCAATTCCAAAGTTGCTTGAAAATTGATTGTAAGCTTATAAAAAGCTATAATAAGCTTATAGAAGCTTATTTGAGCTTAAAATTAAACTGCTAAAGGCTTTGACATAGGATTTTGAAAATAAAAATTTCAACAGTTAACATAAATATGGAAAATGAACACAAGCTTTGAATTAATACTTAAAATGAGTTGCAATACACTGAACTAAGTTACTTTGATACAAGGAAACTTTAAAATACAACTAAGAATTCAATTAAGACTAAGAATTTGAAAAACGACATACATATTTGAAATAAAACTAAGTGCCACCACCTATCTCTCTTCTTCTTCCTTTATTTATACTCCAAACTCCTTCTCTCTCATCTCTGAACAGTTCCCAACAATAATATGGACCATTGGATGCCTAGATATCATCTTGGCCGTTTAATTGGTTTTGGCGCCAAAATGAGTATAAGCCAGCTGAGGGGTTGAGTGTTAGGTTGAAGGTGCATTAAATGCACCTTGGCTTGGGATGTTTGGAGTGATAAGGGTGGGTAGTGATGATGAAGAAAGGGCAGAAGTTGCAGGGTAGGGGTGATGATGGAGATGGTATCCCGTGAGCGGGTTTATTATTTAAAACTTGGGCGGGTTTGGTTTATAAGACCGGGTCAAAGGGTTGGGTTGGACCGGGTAATATGGGATTGGACTTGGGTGGGATATTGGATTGGGCTTGGTATTTAAAGATCCGGTTTGGTTAAGCTTATAAAACACAAGGACCAACTTTGTAATTCACCCAAACTAGAGGACCAAATCAGACCGTCCAAAGTTAATCAAGGATCAATTTTTGACAAGTTAAATTTACCCAAGGACTAAAAATAATAATTTTTCAAATTAAAATGTCCGGGTAATTTTGACAATCTTTGAAACTTGAGGACTAAACTTGTAAATTCTCAAACTTTTGATATTTTCACCAAAGGACTAATTTTGACAACTTATGATTTTAAAAGGACCTTTGGTGATTTTTCTTTGAAATTATGTGCTCGGGGACTATTTCGACAATTTTTGAAACTTGGGGACTGAAGCGCCAATTATGCAAACTTAGCTCATTTTCATCGATTTTGAACATTTTGCATCCGAAACATATAAAATGCAATTTTGGAATATTTTCGAGATTTTGATGCATTTGTGAGCATTTTAAGTGTTTTGCGATCAGATTTAACCAAAAATGATGAGTATTTACACACTCATCAATCCCCACACTAACTATTGCTAGTCCCTAGCAATCTTTTGAGAAAAACTTAATGGATTTGAATCTCTTTACCAAAAGCCATTACTTTTGGAGTAGCCAAATGTTTTAGTTCAAGTAAGAACCATGGTACATCGATAACCATGTGATTTTGAGCAAACCACCGACTTCCAACGGATTTGATTTGTCTTTACGAAGCCATTTGCTTCGGACTAGCCAACTCTTAGATAAATTATCAATATTATCTTTGGTGAGTCGATTACCAATTATGGCTTTTCCACCGCCTTTACCACAAGCCATAAACTTGCGGGCTAGCCAACTCTTCACTTTTAAGGATATGGTGAGTGAATACCATACAATTTTGGGCAAATTGCAAGCCGTCAACGGATTTGAGATATCTTTACCAAGAGCCGTTTGCTCTGGATTAGCCAATCCTTTAGTTTATTAGACATGGCGGATGATAACCAAATGAGTAAGTGCAAAACACTTACTCAAAAAAAAAATTGGCCAAAAACGGGAATTAGGCGGCATAATTACATGATAAAATTCGTGAGAATTCCCACACTTAGAAATGAATATTGCCTCAATATTCAAAGTACCGCGGTTATGCCGAAACAAAGAACGTAAAAGGAAATACTACGGCCAAGATTTAGAAAGGATTTTTTTTTTTTTTTTGGCACTTATATATATACAACATGTGGGCAACCCCCCACACTAGGGTGGTAGAAAGATAGAAAGAAGTCAGAAATATGGGTGAAAACCCATATGGCATGCTACTGTTTTTGATTCCCGAGTCGCTAGCTTGACTCGACCCCGAATTCATTGGTTCATGGGGAAAGTTTGTACATCCGGGACAACCACAGGGGGTATGTCCTCTCCAAAATAATGCTTCAACCGATGACCATTCACTTTAAAGTTTGGACCATCGGGTTGAGATAACTCAATGGTTCCATAAGGAAAGACCTTAGTGATGGTAAATGGTCCAGACCAGCGGGATTTTAATTTTCCCGAGAAAATATTCAATCTTGAATTGAAAAGAAGGACTCGATCACCGACGTTGAAAACGCGGTTCTTGATTTTTGAGTCATGAATCTTCTTTGTCTTTTGTTTGTAGATCAAAGAGTTCTCGTATGCTTGATCACGGAGTTCATTTAATTCATTCATTTGAACTTTCCGGTGATCACCAGCTGTCTGAATATCGAAATTAGCATGCTTCAAGGCCCAATATGCCTTGTGCTCGAGCTCAACCGGCAGATGACATGCCTTCCGTACACTAGCTTGTATGGAGTGCACCCGATGGGTGTTATATAAGTCGCACGGAAGGCCCAGTCGTCATCTAGCTTATCCGACCAAGAGGCACGGTTTTCGCCAACCGTCCTCTCAAGAATTCTTTAATCCCGGTTGGAAACTTCCACTTGCCCACTAGTTTGGGGTGGTACGCAGTAGAGAGACGGTGAGTTACACCATACTTTTGCATGACTCTATCAAACTGGTCATTGCAGAAATGCGTACCACGATCACTGATTATGGCTCGTGGAGTTCCAAACCTAGCAAAGAGAGATTTTAAGAATTTTACAACAACTCGGGCATCGTTGGTAGGCAAAGCTTTAGCTTCAACCCATTTTGACAAGTAGTCAACGGCCACGAGTATGTATTTATTATTGCGAGAAGAAGGAAATGGCCCCATAAAGTCAATGCCCCAGATGTCAAAAATCTCACACACTTGAATGGCGTTTTGCGGCATTTCATTTCTTTGTGAGATATTCCCGTGACGTTGACAAGCGTCACAGGTTTTGACAAATTCATGGGAATCCTTGTAAATCGTGGGCCAATAGAATCCGGAATCAAACACCTTCTTGGCGGTGTAGTTGGGGCTATGATGTCCCCAAGAGGTCCGTAATGGCAAGCCTTAAGAATGTCAATGGCTTCCCGACCATACACACATCGCTGATGACTTGATCCGCACAAATTTTGAACAAGTAGGGTCGTCCCGAGTAATGTTTCACATCTTTAAAGAATTTGTTTTTCGTTGGGACGACATCCCTTTCACCACAAAGTTACCCGCATGGTAATTTGCAAAGTCAAGAAACCATGGGGTAGAAGAGTCTCCACGAAAAGAAACCACATCGATTGTTTCGAGAGGAAATGTTTCATTAATTTCCTTTTCTCGAACACATCTTGGTGAGGGTTTTCTAGACGGATAGATGATCGTGACGTGTTCTCATCTCCTTTTTATCATGTATAATGATATCAAATTCTTGTAGGAGGAGAACCCAACGGAGCAATCTCGGCTTTGCATCTTGTTTTGCAAAGAGATATTTGAGAGCCGAGTGATCCGTATACACCACGCATTTGGTCAAGATGAGGTATGGCGGAACTTTTCAAACGCATACACCACAGACTAATAATTCTTTTTACGTAGTGGTGTAATGGGTCCGAGCTTCATCATAGTTTTACTTGCGTAGTGGATCGGTGAAAATGCTTGGTTTTTCGTTGCCCCAAGACCGCACCGATAGCAAAATCACTTGCATCGCACATGAGCTCAAAGGGTAAATCCCGATCGGGGCAACTAGAATGGGTGCTTCGTAGCTTTTTCTTTAATGTTTCAAAAGCTTCGATGCACTCGGGAGAAAAAATAAAGGAGCATCTTTTCAAGAAGATGGGTCATAGGCCGAGCGATTTTAGAGAAATCTTGTATGAATCTACGATAAAACCCGGCATGACCTAGAAAACTCCTAATACCTTTGACGGTAGTAGGATGAGGCGATTTAGCAATAACATCGAATTTTGCTCTATCTACCTCAATCCCATTTTGGAAATCTTATGGCCAAGGACTATGCCTTCTTTGACCATAAGTGACTCTTCTCCCGTTTAGACATAGATTGGTGTCTTCACACCGCTTTAGCATTTTGTCTAAATGGAGAGACATGTCTGAAATGAGTCCCCAATGACCGAGAAGTCATCCATAAACACCTCCATTGTTTCCCGATCATGTCGTGGAAAATTGCCATCATACATCGTTGGAACGTGCGGGAGCATTGCATAAGCCAAAAGGCATACGTCTATAGGCAAAAGTTCCGTATGGGCGGTGAATGTGGTCTTTTCTTGATCCAATGGATCAATGGGGATCTGAAAGTAACCCGAGAAACCATCAAGGAAACAATAGTATTGGTTCCCCGCTAATCTCTCAAGCATCCGTCCATGAAGGGTGAGGAAAATGGTCTTTACTGGTGGCTTCGTTTAACTTTCGATAGTCAATGCACACACGCCATCCCGTAACCAATCGAGTTGGAATTAACTCGCTTTCTTCATTTGTGACAACGATAATGCCACCCTTTTTGGAACGCAATGAATGGGATCGACCCAAGGACTATCGGAGATCGGGTAAATCAATCCGCATCAAGAAGTTTGAGAACCTCTTGTTTGATAACCTCATGAATCTTAGGATTCACCCTTCTCTCGATGTTGGATGCATTGGCTTGAAGTCATCCTCCATCAAGATTTTGTGAGTACAAAACTCGTGGTTGATACCTTAATGTCGGAGAGTTTCCAAGCAATTGCTTGCTTGTGTGACTTCAAGACCTTTATGAGAGCGATTTTCTCCTCCTCGATTAAGTCTTTAGCAATTATGACGGGTAATTTATCATCACCCTCCAAGAATGCATACTCGAGATGAGGAGGTAGGTCCTTAAGTTCAACCTCGGAAATTCTTGAGAGAAGTTTGTCGATTTGATTTCCTCAATTGTGATCTCTTTCGGAGGAGTGAAGGTAATGGATCTTCATTAAGCAATTGCTCAAGATAAAGAATATCTCCTCCGAATCATAAACACCATCAATTCCGGTGGAATTGATTCATCGATAACAAGAAATTCATCGATCTCTTCCGAAGGAAGTCACCTCCCTCAAACGGAGTGAGAGAGGGGAAGAGTCGGCAATGATAGGTTGAGAAGATGTGGTGGAATCTCCACTCACGAATTATGAAGATAACCAAGAAACTCTTGAGAGTACTCCTCGAAGCAATATCAATTAAATCGACTCGATTAATTGATTCGATATCATAATTTGAGGAGTACCTTGAAGTTTGATCAAGGTTAAAGGTAATGACTTCATTACCCACACGTAAAGTGATTTCTTGCTCAAATACATCAATGAGAGCACGGCCCGTTCTCGTGAATCCTCGTCCAACAATGAGAGGAACCCGATGATCGCATCGAAATCAACAACCACAAAATCGGTGGAAAATGGAACTTTCCTACTTTCACGAATACATCCTCGGCGATGCCAAGAGGCGCGATATAGAACGATCCGCAAGCTCAAGAGTCATGCGGTAGGAATAAGTTCCAAGAGAAAGTTTCTTCCACATCGAATAAGGCATCGATTGATGCTTGCACCAAGATCGCAAGAGCAAAGCATTCAATCATCCCGGAAAACACAAGGAAGAAGAAATTTTCGGGATCTCCTAGCTTCGGGAAGCTTCTTTATGTAATCACGAGCGGTTCTCGTTCAAAGGAGTTTTGGCCATTTCAAACGACTTTTCCTTGTTGCTCAACATGTGTTTGAGAGTAGATGCAAACTTGGGCATCAACATGATAGCATCCGCAAAGCTTATGTCAAAATGAAGTTCTTGGAAAATTTGAAAGAACTTCTCCATTTGATGACCGGCTTTTTCATGAGTTTTGCTCATGTAAACCTCGAGGGTAAGGAATAGAAGTTTTGGATTTGGGGTTACCAACCGGAGGTTCAAAACAACTCGTGATTGGTCTTGGGTTTCGGGACAACCCGAGGATGGACATTCTTTGGTACTTCCGTTATTAGTAGGAAGTTCCTTGTCCTTTGTCGCCTCGGGTTCGCTTTCCACTACCTTCGGGAGAGAAGAAGAAGAGGTAGTAGGAATAGCGGGTCCATCATAAGAAGCACCACTTACGGTTGTGATCGCCTTTGCATCGCCCCTCGGATTAGCGATCGTGTTGCTAGGTAAAGTACCGAGCCCGAGGGTCGATCATTTAAAGACTTCTTAATGTCGAAATCGGCTAACCAACAACCTATTCATTTCCTCTTGGGATTTCATGAATTGTTTCAACAACTCATCGATGATGGTCCAGTTGGAACAATGGCTTGAGTTTGCACAGAAAATTTCGCCTCTATTGTTAGGATTAGGGCCTTGATTTTGAAAATTTCCTTGATTATTGCCATGAAAGTACCCTTGGTTGAAATTTCCCGACTGGTTTCTATTGAAATTTCCTTGGTGTTGGAAATTTTGATTTTGATTTTGAAAACCGTTGTTTGGACTAAAATTACCTTGGTTTTGAAAACCTTGGTTTGGTCTATTTTGATTTTGATTACGGTTTTGGTTGAAACCGGGAGGTCCAGGGCAGTGGTTAGGACGGTGGTTCGGGTCTATAGGAGCACGATATTGGTTGCCTCCTTGATTAGAGATCCCGCCCACAGCATTAGCTTCAAAAAGGTTACCATCAATGGCCATACAGTTATAATAAGCATGGGGGCCACCACAAGTAACACAAACTTCCACTTTCTTAACTTCAGCAGGAGGTGAAGTTTGTGGAAAAGAGACTTTCTTTTGGTTGGAGAGAACCAAAGCTTGAATGGCTTCCGTGAGTTTGTCAATCTTAGCATCGGTGCTAGATTGACTCACGGGCGATGAAGTAGAAGGACCAACACTGACTTGGGAAACAACATGCTTGCTTCGTGCAGTGCGGACTTTAGACTTGTTTTCAATGATTGCTAAAGCTTCTTTGACAGTTTTACTCAAGAAATTTCCTCCCGCGGAGGAATTGAGAGAATCTTGATCAGATTGACTCACTCCGTTATAGAAAGTATCGAGTTGCATCAACTCGGAGAAACCGTGGTGAGGACATTTGCGAAGCAATTCCTTGAAACGATCCCACGATTCATCAAGGGTTCATCAAACTTTTGAGTGAACTTGATGATTTCATTTTAAGACTCGTGGTTTTGGAAGGTAGATAGAATTCATTCACAAATTTCTTCACCGGTCTTCCCATGTCTCAATTGATTGAGGAGGTTGTTTTCAAGCCAAATCCGGGCTTGTCCTCAAGAGAAAATGGGAATGAAAAAGCTTAACAAAGATCGGTAGGGACATTCTTGTATTTGATGGTAGATGCAATCTTGTTAAACCATCGAATATGAGCATGAGGATCATCCGCTCAAAACCGTAGAATTGATTTGAGGTTACAAGATTCAAGAACCAGTTTTGAGTTCAAAATTTTCACCACAATGGTCGGTACAACAATAGCATCTCCATACCGTCGATGGGTGCTCGGAGAAGCTCACACATAGGCGTTCTTCCGCCATGATAACGGAAGTAGTGTGAGCGATCCGGATCTCGATCCGATCGATGGAGCGAGAAGTCTCACGGACACGCCTTCTTGGAATCTTGACAAGCTCACGAAATGGGCTCACAGATCGGAAGAGCGAAAAGATACACTAGAGTTAACTCTAAGAGACCTCAGAGTTAAGGAGAGGAATGGGAATTATGAAGATGAATTATAAAAATTGGGTGAGAAGAATCTTTTTGGGTTTCTGGTTTGGACAATTATATATAACAACAAAATCAATTAAAACAAAATCGAGGCAAAACAACAGTGAACTTAAACCAATAATCACAAGATGAATGGCTTCTTTGAAAAAGGTACACCAATCACAAGGACACAAAGGCAAGTTTTAAATCTTTGGTTCGGGAACTTATTATGGTCGTACCCCCAGTTAGGTAGTACACTGCCTTGGTTTGCGGTGGTAATCTTTTATGTTGTTATTTATTAAAGAAAACGACAAATCTTTTTGTATTTTTATTTTTTGATATATATATAGAAACAAAAGAAAAATATTTTTGTGTTTTATACGTTTTTGGATGTTTTTGGGTTTTTGGATTTTTTATAAGAAAATATGGATATATATATATATATATAGATGGATGATATGAACAAAGAGTGAATATTCAAACTACTAATCTGCTAAACGGAAGATAATCAAGACTGACTCCAAGCGTGGCGTAAAATTTGATTCGTATGAAACCGTCAAGTTTTATCACTCAAGCCGACCACTTGTGAATGGCCGACCGTAACAAACTTAAAACAGCTTAGACACAAATGCAATGAAGATCTGGAGAGTATAGTGTTTCTCCGGGTCGTTATGTCCCAGCGAGTTATGCAATGAATCACCAAACGAATAGTGATCGAGAGATTTGAACGGAAAAGAGGGATTGTGATTATTATAACTACAGAAAAAGTCTATAAATTACAACGGCTTAAATGCAAATTAAAGAGAATTAAAAAGATAAAAAAATATTAAATAAACGCTATCACTATTTGCAAAATGATGTTTTTGATTTTTATCTTTTATAAAACTGAATTAAAAACTATGCGACATACAAATGAAAATGTGAAACTAAATCAATATTAACCCTAAAAATATGAAAATGATATTTTAACAAACCTAATGATAAAAGAAAATGTTTAGAAAAAGAAAATTATTTTTAAAACTATTTATCTAATTATTATTAATTAAAAACTAATTTTAACTATTTAATATTAACCTAAAATACAAGAAAATATGAAATAAAGCTAGAAAAATAAAATTATGACTTAGAAAAATCTAAAATAACAAAATAGAATTTTCAAAACTATTTTTGTATTTTTCTGATTATTTTTGTATTTTCTAGGAATTAAAAACTATTTAAAACTACTTAAATTGCTAAAAACAAATTTAACTAAGAAAATCTAGAAAAATATTTTTTGACTTTTATATTTATCTTAACTTAAGAAAAATGAAAATTGTTTTTAAAACTTTTCTTAATTGATTGTATTAAAAGCTAATTAAAAGGCTTAAAACTAATTTAAATCAAGAAAAATACCAAACCGACCTAGAAAAATCTGAAAAATTCAAGATAAGCCTAAAATAATATTTTGAATCTAGGAAAAATAGAAAAACAGGTGGTTGTGTGCAAGAATATGGAACTGCAATCATAAGTGCTAGTGAACAAGCACTCCAAATAAGCTACAGACCACAAATAAGCACTATACTGATACAGAAGCTATAAACTGCTAAAAGTAACCAAATGCAACAATTTTCAACTAGCTTTAACCTCAGAATTGTAACTAGCACAGATTTGATGTTTTGAGTGAAATGCTAAAAACAGTTTTAAGGTACCAAGTTTGAGCTTAAGTACAAGCTACACTATAAGCTAAAAATGAAAACCAAGAGTGGGAACTTAAACTAGACCTGGGTGGGAGCTTGTAAACCAAATATCAGACCTAGGCACACTCTTATGAGCTCTGTGCAACCTTTGCACAAAACCTGTGCACACTCAGTTAGAACTGAGCTTGTGCACAAGGGAGATGAGACCAAATTCACAAGCCTTTCTGAAGCTTTTAAAAAATTTGTAAAAATCCACAAAAATGATAATAATGAAATAGACCAGCTGAAGTTTTAAAACCTACAATTTCACTGAGTTTGGCTCAGAAATGAATCCAAGAAAAATCACTCCATTTGGGCTCAAAACAGATTTTTACACTTTTGACTTTTTTGACAGATTTGAAAAGTTGACTTATGTGAACTTTGCAATCAATTTGTGGATTGATTGTGAAGTTTTATGATGAAATGGAACTACTGAAAGCTATATTTATGAATTTTAAACACCAAACCAGTTTTTGAACCTCCAAAATCACAACAGATAAGCTAATGAGACAGATCTATGGTGAAATTAACTTTGAGCTTTGCAGACACAATTTATAGACAGATATGAGTTCAAATGAGCTAATAAAGCCTGAAACAACAAGAACCTAACACTGAATAAACCTAAACCATAGTTTAAGCAGTAAATCCAAACACACCTTTAAACAACTGATAAGCAATTAAATTGATCCAAACACTGAACCAACTTGTTTTAATGATCAAACTAAGTTTACTAGTCCTAAATACAACTAATTAACAGGTTTAAACTATTCTAAGCCACATATACAGATTATGCTATATAACTTGAAAATGACTTACAAATGTCCTTAGCCACAATGGCTTGCCAAAGAAAACAAGAACAACTAACCTATTCCATACCCTAACCTAGCTCAATATCAACCCCAATCCAGCTCTGCTTCAACCCATTTCCATTTCATACCCATTTTTGCTCAATTTTGACTTTCATTGACCAAATTCCAAAGTTGCTTGAAAATTGATTGTAAGCTTATAAAAAGCTATAATAAGCTTATAGAAGCTTATTTGAGCTTAAAATTAAACTGCTAAAGGCTTTGACATAGGATTTTGAAAATAAAAATTTCAACAGTTAACATAAATATGGAAAATGAATACAAGCTTTGAATTAATACTTAAAATGAGTTGCAATACACTGAACTAAGTTACTTTGATACAAGGAAACTTTAAAATACAACTAAGAATTCAATTAAGACTAAGAATTTGAAAAACGACATATATATTTGAAATAAAACTAAGTGCCACCACCTATCTCTCTTCTTCTTCCTTTATTTATACTCCAAACTCCTTCTCTCTCATCTCTGAACAGTTCCCAACAATAATATGGACCATTGGATGCCTAGATATCATCTTGGCCGTTTAATTGGTTTTGGCGCCAAAATGAGTATAAGCCAGCTGGGGGGTTGAGTGTTAGGTTGAAGGTGCATTAAATGCACCTTGGCTTGGGGTGTTTGGAGTGATAAGGGTGGGTAGTGATGATGAAGAAAGGGCAGAAGTTGCAGGGTAGGGGTGATGATGGAGATGGTATCCCGTGAGCGGGTTTATTATTTAAAACTTGGGCGGGTTTGGTTTATAAGACCGGGTCAAAGGGTTGGGTTGGACCGGGTAATATGGGATTGGACTTGGGTGGGATATTGGATTGGGCTTGGTATTTAAGGATCCGGTTATGTTAAGCTTATAAAACACATGGACCAACTTTGTAATTCACCCAAACTAGAGGGACCAAATCTGCACTGTCCAAAGTTAATCAAGGATCAATTTTTTGACAAGTTAAATTTACCCAAGGACTAAAAATAATAATTTTTCAAATTAAAAATGTCCCGGGGTAATTTTTGACAATCTTTGAAACTTCAGGGACTAAACTTGTAAATTCTCAAACTTTTGATATTTTTCACCAAAGGACTAATTTTGACAACTTATGATTTTAAAAGGACCTTTGGTGATTTTTCTTTTGAAATTATGTGCTCAGGGACTATTTCGACAATTTTGAAACTTGGGGGTGAAACCGCCAATTATGCAAACTTAGCTCATTTTTATCGATTTTGAACATTTTGCATCCGAAACATATAAAATGCAATTTTGGAATATTTTCGATATTTTGATGCATTGTGAGCATTTTAAGTGTTTTGCGATTCAGATTTAACCAAAATGATGAGTATTTACACACTCATCACCATTTTGGGAAAAAGGGACTAAAAGGGTACATTTATGATCAAATTAGCGAATTTCCCCACACTTAGAAATGAATATTGTCCTCAATATTCAAAGTCCCGCTATTATGCCGAATCCTTGAACGTAAAAGATAACATTACTAGCTAAGTGTAGAAACACAACAATTATTCTCTTTTAATATTTACAATTTTCATTCATTTTTAAGATCTATATACAACATGTGGGGCATCTCCCCACACTTAGGTGGGACACACGGTGAAAACCCATGTTTAACTATTGTTTTTGATTACCGAGTCGCTAGCTTGACTCGACCCAATTAATTTGTTCATGGGGAAGTAAGTGGAAGAGACAATCTCCATCGGACTTTCATTCAAGATGTTTGTATAAACATTGAAGTACGTGAAAGTTCCACACCGATGAGATATACATAGAACCGCTCAAAATGATAAATGAAAATGCCGGGATCAAAATAGTGTCCTCATTCCCGAAGGAGAAAGGGAACGAGAAACCACACCATCCGTAAAAATGGAATAAAGATGTGCATCACAATGCAATCCCATTCTTCATTAGTGAGGAGCAAATCACCATTTGTTAGATTTTAAGCTTAGACTTGAAGCTTGTATGGTGATTGGCAACAAAATTTCCGGGAGGAGAGCTGAAACGGTTCTTCAATTAATGATTTTCAAGAAAGAGGATGTCTCCTCCGAATCAGTAAGTATTGTCAATCCCTATTGGAATTGACTCATCACTAAGAAAAGCATCGACTTCCTTCCAAAGTTATCATCTTCCTCATCCGAGTGAGAGAAGAAATGGAAGAGTCGGAAATGGGACAAGAAATGAGTGAATGATCATTATATAGGAGACTTTCAATTTCTCCAAGATCGGCTTGAAATCAAAGAGATCATCGTCACTTTCGATGAAAGTGGTGATGTGAGTGAGTTCATCGGTGAACTCCTCAAGAAGAGGATTAGACGTGGGAGTGATGCCTCAACATACTCAATGTTTCCATAGGAAGCACAATCGTCGCTAAAATCAGAGAAAGTTTCAAAATGATCTTTCGAACACTCAAGAGGGAAAGGAGAATCACACATATGATCAGAAGTTCCCTGTGACTCTCTCGGGATTGGGACAAGGTTCTCAACACTAGACTTTATGAATTCGTCCGATTCCTCTTCAGGAACAGTGTCAAGATGCTCATCCCCCATGTTCAAAGAGTGAGTGTGAACCTCGGGTGTGATAACAGCAGACTGAGGGAGTTGAGAAGGACTAGCATACATATGTTTTATACTTTCCATTTGTTCTTCTGCTAGTAATTCCATCATAGTCTTTTCTCCCTGATTTTTCATGGAAGGAATTTCAACTGATGAACTTGAAGAACTTGTACATAATTGACTAATATCAAGGGTAACTTCATCATCATCGTCATCAGGAATGAAACGGAATCGAGAGCTAGATTTGGCTGCTTTTTCTTTTGCAATTGATTCCTAATAGATTTTCAAAGGCAATTTGGGAATTTAATTTAGCGACCGCTCTTGACTAACAATTCTTCCATGGATTTCTCATTTGGATTATCTTGGGAATGTTTACATTCCTTCAAATCTTTCACTAAATCCAAAAGATCAAGGAGAAGATTTTGAGGAAGTGGCTCAGGCTGAGGTGGTGCTTGATTTTGGTATTGTAGAGGTTGGTCATGATACGAAGAGTCGTAATTGTTACAAGGAAATGGATTCCTTGTTTGACAATCAGAGCTCTCCACAATACTCACAACAGTAAAACTGATGTGGCTGTGAGTTATATGTGTTGTAGTCATAATTGTTATCGTGAACCCGCTCATAGACAAGCGTGTTTCCGATTGACAATCGAAGCGGAGTGTGAACCACCACAATACTCACAACAAGAAAGCTGCTGAGTTTCACGGTGTGGTAGCCGATGGAATAAATCGGTTGTGTTATGGTAGGAATAGGGATCCCGGTTATAGATGACCCGTTTCTCGATTCCACCATGCTACAACGGGGCAATTGCCACCATTATAAGGACCACCACACCATTGACAACCAAGAGGGTGAGGATAAGACATAGAAAGAATCAAAGGGTTTCAGAGGGTAAGAAATATAGAATCAAAAGAGTAAGAGGGTAAAGAGGAATATTTTTGGATTTGTGAAAAACATGATGTGAAAATAAGAAAGAAAATCTTTTTGGGCTTTTTTGTGTTTGTTGAGAACTTGAAATAAAAAATGTTTTTGGTAATCGATCCGTCAAACGAATTAACTTCACGATAATTTTGGTTTTATATAAAAACAAGGAAATATGGACAAAGATGGTAAATATACAATGGGTGTATATTCAACAATCATGATTCTTCAAATTGTAGAACGCAAAGACACCTCCCGGCGTGGCGCAAAATTTGATTGGCTCCCAAACAGTCAAGTTTATCACACAAGCTAACCACTTGTGAATGGTCAACCGTAATAAACTTTAAACAGCTCAGAAACCAATGCAATTAAGATCAGAGGAGTATAGTGTATCCCCGGGTCGTTAAGTCCCAACGAGGTGTGAAATCTGTAGTAGAACGAATCTGTGATCGAGTGATATTGAATGGGAAAAGGTTTGTGAATTTGGAATAATTATACCTAAAGAGAAAGTTTGTAAATTACAGGGGCTTAAATGCAAATTAAAGAAAATTAAAAAGCTAAAATATATTAAATAAACGCTATCACTATTTTTAAAATTGATGAACGTTTAAAACCTAAAACGTACGTTTAAATAAAATTACGTGAACGTACTAAATAAAACGTGAAAATAAAGAAGGAAAATACCTACGGATATGAAAAATACATTTTTACAATCCTAATTATACTAGAAAATTATTGGAAAAATAAAATTATTTTTAAAACTATTTATCTAATTATTATTAATTAAAAACTATTTGTTAATTATTTAAAATGCACTAAAATACAAGAAAATACAAAATTAACCTAGAAAAATGAAATTATAACTTAGAAAAATCTAAAATATGATAAAACTTATTTTAAAACTGAAAATATATTTTTTATGCTTTTTATGTATTTATTATTAATTAAAAACTATTTAAAACTAATTAAAATGCTAGAAAATACTATTTAAACTAAGAAAATTATGGAAAAATATTTTTTTAGCTTTTTATATTTATCTTAATCTAGGAAAATTGAAAACATATTTTTTTAAACTTTTTCTGATTTATTTGTAATAAAAGCTAATTAAAAAGTCTTAAAAACTATTTGAAAATAAGAAAAATACTAAACAGTGATGGAAAAATCTGAAAAATTCAGGAAAAGTCTAAAATTATATTCTAAGTCTATGAAAAATATAAAATACTGTGCTTATGTGTGAGAATATGAGGCTGCAGTGTAACTGACTTGAGAATAAGCACTTAGAATAAGCTAAAAAGCACTAAAATGCACCAAATGATTACAGAAGCTAACTATTGCTAAATTAAGTCTAACTTAACTAATTAACAGTACTCTTGCTTACTAAATAAGCTTAAACTAGATTTGAGCTTATGGGATTAATAATGCTGCTTGAGTTATTAAGGGGCTACTTAAAGCTAATGAATAAGCTATCCTAATAAGCTAAATGGGAAAAAGAAGTTGGGACCTAGAGACCACCTAGCGAGACTACACATGGACCAAAACTCAGCCTAAGATGAGCTCATTTGAATCTGTGCAAAGGCGCAAGTTACTGTCTGCACACTCGGTGTATCTTGAGAGTGTGCCATTGTGGCACTTTGGGCTTAAAGAGCATCCGATTTAGAGCTTATAGAAACTTGATAAAATTCAACAAAAATGAGATTAATAAACTAGACCAACTGAACTTGGACATATCCCATTTTCATTAATTTTGGTTTAGAAACAAAACCATGAAAAATCCATTTAGATTTGCAAAAACCGGAATTATCACTTTTGACTTTTGAAGACGAGACTTGGATATTTGACTTTTGTGAGTTTTGATCTTCAACAACTGAATGAAATTGATGTTTTATAACAAAATGAACCTAATGCAAGCTAGTATAACCACTATTTAACCTATATGGAGGATTTGTATCTTGATTCACACAAAATCAGATCAAGAGCGATTTATGCAAATTTTGACTTTAATAGATTCTAAGTGCAAATAAATGACTTAAGTGACTCTATTATGCCTAAGAGAGACTAATGCAATAACAACTGACCACTAATCCCTCCTCTAACTCAGATTTTATCAATAAACCAAACAGTCCTTTTATATGGGCAGTTTTTAACTTTTAAAGGATTCCACTGATTAAGACTTTAAAACTGAATTACAAGGCTGTAATATGATGCAATAAGCTTATAAAAATATATAAACACAAACATAAACAGAGATTAAACTAGTCTACATTTTTAAGCTTAAAAATGAAGTATGAGCTTACAAGTGATCAAGTGGTGAAAACTATGGACCATTGACAAATAACCATCTTAACACCTCCCCTGAGGTACTAAACCATAATCATCCAATAAACAGCTTTGCTTCAGCATGCTTCTTCTTCCTTTCTTGATTTTTTTATTTATGAGCTATTTATTTGTATTTTTGAGATTTTTAATTAAACTGGTTTCTACTGCTTTAAAAGCATATAAAAGATTATAAATAAGTAAAATGAGCTTGAAGAAACATAAAACTACAACATTTGACAATATTAAGTGGATTTGTCAAATTCACTCAAAATTGCTAAAACTGAAATCAAAACTTGTTAACTGAAATTAATACTTGGAATAAGATTAGAATACATTAAAAATTTTAACAATACAACTTATAAGCTGAAAAATACACTGAAATTTAAATTATACTACCTACGATATGTAAAAAACTAAACTACTCTCTTTTTTTTGCTTCACTGCTTCTTTCTTTCTTTATAATGATCTCTAGGACTCTGTGGGTCCCACTTGATCTTTCCCATCAATAATCTCAGCCTTTGGATGGGTCAAATTCATCTTGGCCATCAAATGGTATTTTGGCGCCAAAAGTCCTAAAGGCTGTTTGGGGCAGTTTTATAGCAATTAAAGAACTTTGGGAGGTTGTGGAGGTGGAGGGGGGTTGGTATACAGCTGGGGGGATAAGGTGAGGTGGAAAGTGGTGGTGAAACCACTGGTATTGGGATGCAGGTGTGTGAGAAGGAGAAGCACAGTGGTGGCGGTATTTTTATTTAAACCGTGAGTTTGGACTGGGCTTGGGTATTGGGCTTGGGTTGGGTATTAATAACATAAAGGGTCCGTTTGGTTTTGTATTAATAACAAGGACCAATTATGTAAATTCTGCAAATGAAAAGGACTAAACCTGCAAATATTCCAAAGTTATCACAAGGGCTTAAATTGTAACATGTGAATAGTACAAGGGTATAATTTGATAAATTTCCATTTTTAAATACCCAAGGACTATTTTTGACAATTTTCAAACTCCAGGGACCAAACTTGTAATTTTCTCAAAACTTAACATAAGGACCAATTTTGCCATTTATGAATAGTACAAGGGTGTAGTTTGAATAATTTCCATTTTAAACACCTGTGGACCGATTTTGACATTTTGTGAAGTTGAGGACCAAAGTTGTAAATTGTGATTTTAAACTTCAAAGGACAATTTCTTACAACTTGTGAATCCCAAGGACCTTTATGACTTTTTATAAGTTTTGGAATGACCAGGACTATATTTGACAACTTTTGTAACTTGGGGACTAAAGCGCCAATTATGCAAACTTGATACGTTTTTATTGTTTTTGGTATTTTGCTATTAAAACACATAAAACACTTATTTGTGATATTTTCATCATTTTGATGCATTTCGAGTGTTTTCGGATGTTTTTGCGATCTAGATGGTACAAAATGATGAGTATTTAGACACTCATCAAGATACTTCTTGCTTTTTCCCAATTGACATCTTGAACAAAGATGATCCTTTTCGTACTTGAGTCTAGGGAAACCTACAACTAAGTCCTTTCGGTGAGTTCATTGATGGTGCCAAGTTCGATGATTGAGACGACGATGCCATAACCATGACTTTGTTTTAGAAGCCTTTGACAAAGAAGCAAATTGGAGAAGACTTCATCATATCTTCGATGGAGATGGTGTATAGATTTGAACCACATGAGCCTCTTAAAATTTCCTTACCATCAAGTTCTCTAACGAAGCGGTATGTTTTCTCAAGGCTACTTCTAGATCCGAATCGCAGATTGACCAACAGAGAACAAGTTGTGACCAAGACCTTCTACATAGTAAACTCGGAGATAACACTTTTGCCAACAACATAGTCTCCATAACCCATAATAGCACCAAAATGATCATTCCCAAATCTAACGATCCCGATGAATTTGCTCACGAAATTCATGAGCCGTGACCGGTCGCCAATATATGCTTGGAACAAACTGAGTCCGGTACCACGAGCGATTTGAACGATCTGCAGTTGAACATGACAAGAATGGATAATCGGATAATTGGGATCCCCATGCAAGAATGGGTTCCATTTGGTTAGTAACAATGGTTGGAACACCCACATCGAAATAGAAGCATTCATATCGAAAATGAGGCAATGGAATCATTGTGAATAGATGCGATACTAGTGTCTCAGATAGCCTGCTCACGTGTGCTCACTTCTTAAGGAATAATTCTACCAAGAGGCATCCATTTTCTAGTGGGCATTATCGATTAGTCTTATGACCAACGGTATCCAATAATAGCCTATTTTATTGAATGTTCTTCCCGTGGGTTTCCTTTGTTTTCTAACTTTCTTTAGTTTTGCCTTTTAGCCTTCTTAGCATGAATTTTAGCATTAACAATATTAATCGGACAATTAACATCATTAGCGTAACATTAACACCACATTCATGATTAGAAACATAATTCAAGCAGACATCAATACAAGGTGTGCAAATAGTATCGAATTTGAATTAATTACAAGACGCCTATGGCTAATACTAGAATCAACACGATTCGCTTTATTCGGTTCAAACTTAAAGTTCCTAGATTGTTCTTCACTCTTTTCCAAAGGCACATTCTTAGCTTGCGAGGTCCTATCATTCCTTGTATTGTCTTGAGACTTTGACCGCTCCCTTTAATGTCACCGATTACTCCTATAGAGGAATGGGAACATTAGTTGGTTTAACTACTCTTTGCATCACCGCTTAGATGTCTTTGGGATCCGAACTACATGCGGGCATACTAAGGTTCACTTTCTTAAAACTAGAAGTACTTAGATTTGTACTCCTAGAAGGCACACTTGAGTTCTCTTTCTTAGCATTGATGATCCGAATCAACTACTTAAAGGCACACTACGGTTCACATTCAAAACATTGGGAATCGAATGAATATCATACTTGGCATTAGGCATTGAGCATGGAATCAAAGGATTAACTCTCTCACCTAATGACTTTGGGCATATTGTGATCAAGCATTCTAAGATTTCTTGAGATCGTTTGGCATATAAGCATGCATGTCCAATTGCATTATCATGAGGTTTCTCTAACTTATCCTCTTCAACAATCTCACGCAGACATTCTAGGCAATCCTTAGGGATGAGAAGTATGTTTGAGCAACAAGTTTGTTGTTCACGAGATGAGGAGGACATATTTCATGAGATAAAGCATATTTATTACAAGAGTGAACCTTTGATACACCATTCTCCCCATTGGTCATAGGCATTTTCCCTTTACCTGACTCTTCAGATTCTCAATTTCCTTTTGCAATGAAGCTATTTGTTCGTTATTTTGGTTACGAGTGACTTTTATTGATTCAAATAACTCATTGAAATGACGTTTAACCTTTTCATTTTCTTCTAGAAAACTTTCATTTTCTTTTTGTAATGCATTTACTAGGTTTTAAAGATGAAACATTTGAGAAATCTGAGAGTCTAAAGGAGGAGGCATTTGGGAGCCTGTCATATTGTTCGTTTGACCCTTTAATTGAGAGATTTGGGCTTTCAACTTTTCGATCGTGTTACAATGAGCTTGAATCATTCATCACGTTTGTTAATTTGAAAAGCGCATCAAACTCGGAGCATCGAGGATGTCTTGATATTTGAAGTTTTGACATTTTCTTTAAGATGTTGATATTTTAGTTGTAAATTAAAATGCTCAACCTCTAGTTTAGAAAAATGTTTAACCAAATTGTCGTGATCATCCGGTTCAATTTTCTCGTTTAGTTTAGAATTGCTTTTTCAAGCTCAATGACACGATCATGGGAGACTTTCGAGGCAACAGATAGTTCATGAAATTGGGAAGCATTAATAGAGCAATTTGAAGCGATGAAAACACATCTTAAGCAACACATTCAAGAATAAGAATCTCATTTTATGTATGCAAGTTCTTCCTCTCAATCTCATTATATTTTAGTGCGCTCATAGTCACTAACTTCAACAATCATTGCATCAAATTCCTTTTCCATTCCCTTAATATCGGTTTCTATCCCCTTTTAAGACTCTCAAAGTGATCTTTTAGAAGTTTAAAGAAAGGCATGACCTCGTTAAATAACATTCTTTCATTTGCTCAAAACCCTTTCTCCTTGATTATACCGGTGGGTGTGATCCTTTTCTTGCAAGTTTTCTCAAAATCAACAAATAGTTGAAATATAACATATTGGCTAATTAAGGTCTTGCTTTTAGTGGCAATTGTTCTCGAACAAGATGCATTGGTGTATTAGGAGGATACACAGTCGCTCTAGGCATTTTCCAAAGGGAGGGTTTGTTTCAACAATATTTTCAAGATTCTCGCTTATCTAAATCCATTTTCCGAAGACTTGTTCGGGAGTCAACAATGTCTCGAGGCTTAAACTTGTTCAAGAAATCCAGTTTTCCTTCTTGTAGTCATGGGAGTGATAATAACTTTTTCTCTTTGCATTTAGGATCATTTAGTTTCTTATTCATCTTCTCCTAGTGATTTCATCTAATTTCTTATCATCCTCGATGCACTCAACGCAACTAGGTTTTGTCTAGGTTTAAGAATCTCATTGCCATCATAGATCACACTTTGAGTCGCTTTTGCTATCTTTCCGTACTCGGGGTTGGGTTTATCTATAATGGGAACACTATGCTTATCGCTTAGAACTCTATGCTTAGTGATCATGTGAGCGATCGAATGGTGTTTCCTTGTATGTACAACTTGTTTTCAAGTTTGTTTTCAAAGTTTTCAGATTAGAAAAGTCTCTCAAGAGTTTTGATTCCTTTGCATTAAATTCTTGCTTAAGCATTTTCACATTTTCTTGAAGTTCTTGTTTTTGCTTAATTTGTTTAGAAAGCTTTTCTTGCAAGGAATTTAACTCTTGTTTCAATACTTCTTCTCTAAAATTACTTTTTCTAATGATTGCACGCACTTGGTCATCCATTTCACGCTCACGAGTGGTCAACTCAAATTTTGCACGTTGTTCATAAATAGCAACACGTTCTTTATAGGCATTTAGTTCGTAAATTACAGAATCATCGTGGGCACATGCGGTGTATTCATCAAAAACATAGTCATTGTTGATCGCAGAAGATGCATCACTAGGTACAACTTCACTTTCACTTTGTTTCACATATTGATCATATGGGACAATATCGATATTACCCATATTTTCAACATTTGATTCAATAGTTTCGATTGATTGTACTTTGTCATGCATCATTGCACATCGACATCATCGTGTAGTTTTAATACCTCCGAGATGAGTTTGTCTTTGGATGGGCCAGCTTGTGGTGAAGAGGAGACCTTGGGAGAAACCATTGGAGAAATGCTAGCCATAAAGATTGTGTGTGCGATGGGTCCATCATCCACATCAGTCGTATGCATCACAATCGGCGACTTGAAAGGCATTCGATGATTGTGACCTATCTCACGAATAGGCCGCTCATCCACATCTCGCATCATAGGTCTTGGCATTGCCTCGCCTAGAAACAACAATTCCTCTTCATCCAAAGCAACAACATTATCCCGAGCTTGTACAAGCGAGATCTTATCTCTCAAGTAATCGGCATTTTGTGGACACTTTGGAGAAGTGCGGTTCCTTGCAATGTGTCCTCACCACCACGCTTATAACATTTGATCGGCTTAGCTTGACCTTGATTACCATTCCTTCCTCGATTTCGATTACCAACATAACCTCTACCACTCCACCTCTTCCTTGATCAAACCGCCTTTCTTGAACCGATCGCCCATAATTTTCCCATCTCGATCAAAGCATGGTTGTGAAGATTGGAGGCGGTTCGGATCTCATTGCGGTGTGAAGTTTGTTGGTGTGAGGTGAAAGTGTCATGTTCTCTTTAACCATGAGTGTCAGTTGAGTGATGAAATGTTCCATGACGGCATTTGCATCAGGTTGCTTGAACCTTGGATCAGAAATGGGTTTGTGATTATCATCTTTCGTGGGTACACCTTGAGAAGCATTGGTGGTAATCCCATCATTTGTGAAAAAGGCAGTTGAATCATATGTAGAGCTTGTTTCTCCCTGACCTTTGAATTGATCAAGAATCCTCTTTTCAAACATGGCATGTCTCTCATTCTGAAGGAGGAAGGCATAGAGTTGCTCATAGTTTGTATTCTTCAATCCTTTAGTGAGCTTCACAGAGGTGACAAACTTGTGCCATTCGGGATTCACGTTGTTCACAAATTTAGAGTTCAAATTGAATGTTAGGCATAGTCATTCGATGTTCCTCATATCATTTACCAACTTATGAAATCTCACATAGTACTCATAGACACTCTCATCCGGTTTCATCTTGAAATGTTCAAATTGTCATAGAGTTGTGATTCTCATCTTCCATAGTTAATTCGAACCCGAGAGAAGCATCTTGACATTATCCCATACCGCCTTTGCTTGATGTTGTGATTGATCGACTTGTAGATGTCTTTAGGAAGACCTTGAAGAACAATGTTAGAAGCCCCGATATCGCATCGAATCTCTTTTCTCCTTATCATCAAGCTCATCAACATTTTTGGTCCGTCCATTCCGTAAATAGGAGTTCCATCTTCATTAGTATCAAGTATATCTCTAGTCGTCTCAACTCGATACGGTCCTTCATCAATGGATTTGAGAATGTTGACACCATTTTCCTTTCCAAGGTAGTACTATCGATTCATTGAGCCCAAGAATCGTAGTCGATTCATCAAGCATGGGTGGACGAGTATCCGAACCATTGCTTGAACATCCTCGGCAACGATGGAGATGATAGTAGGAGCGTTGGTAGACATGTTAACATTATACGGGATTTTATAACTCTATGATTAAACCGGAAATAGATTCTTTCACGGATTTTACTAAATCAAGAGAAACCGTAAACAATCACCCAAGTCGCTAGAAGATAATGCACCAAGTCGCTAACACCTAATTCGCTACACCCCAAGTCGCTAAAGTCCCAAGTCGCTAGACAAATGCAAGTCGCTAAGTAGTAACTTGCTAAGCCTCAAGTCGCTAGCAAAATTTTGGCGACAATTGCTACTCAAGTCGCTAAAGATTCAAGTCGCTAAAGAGCAACTCGCAACCACCTGTCGCTACCCGTAGTGGAGAGTCCACTACTTGTCTTGTTAATCGCTAGGTCTAAGTCGCTAGCTCCAAAGCGTAACTCACTACAAAATTGTGAAGCAAGTCGCTACGAAGAAAGAGATCCGTATATCAAGTCGCTAGCAAGAAAAACCACATAAACATCACTTTTCAATCCAAAAACAACCCAACCAAGATGATTCAAGCTTGCCAAATGAAAACCTAAACACTTGTGATGATTCTAAACATAAAATGTCACACCCCCAAAATATCGCAGCGGAACGATAGTGTCATTGGGGTATGACGTCATAGCACAAAGTATGGATAAAGAAAACGACCTCTATAATGAGACGTTTTAAAGATTTTACCATTCGATTAAATAAGTTAAAGTTTACAACACATGAGATCCCAAAGTTTGATAATACATAAAGTTTTACAAAACATGTCGAATGGTAATTGATAAAAACACTAGACTCCAATGTATGCCATGAGACCCAAAAGCTCCATGAAATGCTATCACCTTACAACCGAGATAAACATGCTAAAAGTGTCAACACAAAGGTTGGTGAGTTCGTAAGTTTGTGATAAAATGATCCGAAATACTTTGAGAAATGTTCACACAAAGAAAGGCATTATAAATCCACTCGGCCCAAGTTCCGCCCATACAAAACTTGCAACTGTGTGTTCACAACCCATTGCCTAAAATAGAATGACAATCATGAATATGCGCGTTAAGGTAGTTAAAGGTATAAATGTCACCACAAGGGTCTTCCAACAACTCGTGTTGGGATGTTCCTCCAACGCTCACGCTATTGTATCCATAAAATGGCCTTCCAACATATAAATGCCGGATGTTCCTCCAACGACTCACGTTGGGTCGTATCCAAATAATTGGCCTTCCAACATATAAATGATGGGATGTTTGTTTAAGTCTAGTCACTACACGCACCAAGTCTAAAGTATAAGTAAGGTTGTTTGGCAAAGAGTTTAAATGTTTGGATAAATAAGCATATATCTCACCCCAAATAGTTTATAGGAATTTAAATGAGTTAAAGCGGGTATGAACTCACCGGTATGATTGATATGTTAACAAAATGAAGTGCACGAAAATGAGGCTGGAAACTATCCACGACCTAAAATGAATGATGTGCTCTAACATAAGTCATGTAACAATGTCGTGCATGCAAATCCATATGATATCCATACCACTTGTACGTTTTGGGAATAATGTTTATCGTCAAAATATATGTTTATGATGTCCCGTCGTATTAAAATACTTTACAAGTAGTTATGTTGAAACAACCTTCTATGATAGTCGCGAAATGGTGCACATTGAGTGTTAGGAAACGAACCCAACAGTTTTGGAAAGCTTGTATCATTATCTCAAAGTTTTAGTATTTAAGTTTCCATCCTAGAGGTCTCGATCACAAAGAAAAATATAGTTTAAGGGTGGTTTTCGGCCAAGTTTGGGTGACTATATTTTATTCGTTACAACTCCGCTTGACAAACGGTTGGACATTTTGGAAAATATGCTTGGCGAACTTACTTTTACTAGAAGACATCACTTTATAAAAAGTTCTACGTCAATGTTAAAAATGACCTTCAACATGGTCACTTGTTTACCGTAACACTTGTCTAATAGAAATAATATAGTTTTTCTTATATAATAAAGTTACGGCAACTTTTGTAAACGTGTATAATTTAATCGTTACTAATCCGTTTTCTACGTTTTAAAGGTCCTTAGCTTCGTGTCAAAGTATACTAATATATTTTTGATAAAACAACACAATTTATAACGCTCAAGTTTCATTTTTGACTCGTACAAAATAAACCATGTTTGCTGAAATTTCCAGAAATTATATATTTCGTCATCAAACTTGAAAAATTCATATCTTCTTCGTTATAGCTCCGTTTTAATCCGTTCAAGCGGCCACGTTTTCGTTTTAAAGTGTATTTTCTAAATATCTAGCCCAAAATATTATACCCACTGTCGGATTTTCCCGAATTAAAAATATGGACAGACCCCTTTTAAAACGTGTCGAAATGAGTTTTCTCGCGCCAAACCTATTCTAACCCATTCAAAACAACTCCGAAGCTATTCTAATCCTACCATACACCTTCTTAGGGTGTCATGGTTTCCTAGACATCACCAAAACTAATATATAACAAGGAATAATTTATAGGATGGATTATATATATTTAACACTTAAAAACCTTAAAAAGTGGTATAAACATCACATAACTTGCATGTTTCTCAAATAAAATGATATGACCATAATAATGAATGTGAAATAACAACATGAATATGAATGCTTACAAGAAATATGATGAGGTTTAAGGACAACGGGTTTTCCTAATCACTTGAGGTTTTTATTGCAAAACCTATACAACAAGTGATACTAGAGTGTATAAAACTTGACTAGAAAATTTTTGATGATCACTTCCTTGATCCTTATGGTTGGCCGGTCACTTGGAGAAGAGAGGAAGAGAGACACTTGACTTTCACTTTGATATTATTGTTTGTGTGTGTAAGTGGTTGAGTGTAAAAATATATATGTAAGAAAATCTTGAAAAGTCTTGGTGAATCATGTATTTAATAATACATATATATATATATATTTTTTTTTATTATTATTATTATGTATGTAAATGTGTAAGTAAAGTAAATGTAAAGTTACTTGAAGGTAAGTAATAACTTGTATATACATTTGAGCATTTAGGGTAGCGTTAGCTAAAAATAAATTTTAACGAGTCAAAGTAAAATATATTGAGGTCATAAAAGTTATAAAAATACATTTCTTGCAAAATTTGAGTGAAATAATAATTATCGTGTAGTTTTTAAGAAAACCGTCGTAATAATATAAATTTAACAATTTATATACCAAATAAATTTAAAACCTTGGGTAAACTCATTATATTATTTTATAATCTTAATATGAGTATTAAAATATATTTGAATAATTTTTGGAAGTATTGAATCAATTGTTCAAAATAATTAATTACGCGATAGCGTTTATTTAATAAGAAAATAAACGTTTAATGAAAAATGCAAAACCATGCACGAACCGTTATGAAATGATGAATATGGAGTATGATAAATGACCGGAAAATGAGAATTGTGACATTCTTCCCATGTTAGAGGAATCGCGTCCTCGCGATTCAATCGATGATACTTAAAGGTCTACCCTTAGGTTTTGAGAAATCAGGGTGTATGGTCAAAGTGCTTATGCCAAAACTTACGCGTCTAGGTTTCTTATCTAATGAGACTCACTGAATCTGAATAATACGGTGGATCACTTAATGGTCTAGGAAAACGCGTGCGACGCATTGTGGGTGCCTCGGTTCCTAAATAAAATGCTCGAGGTCGGGGTGGGTGATATTGAGTACTGTGGTTTGGGTTATTTTCTTCAATTGCCACAGCTAGATGAGCTTGCATCGGTGGCTTATTCAACGAGGACAATTATTTGGTAGTGATTGATTTGTTGCACTCAAGCAAGTCCTTTGGTTATTCCTCATGTTGCCCGTGTTAACCGTTGTTATTGGTCTTGTACGCTCTCTACATCGGCTTGAAAAATGACTCGTGATTGCATATTGTACATAAGCGGTGGCTTGGACTTGGTGATGATAAGCACATTTAGCACATTTGGGATGTGTACCGCATACTCTCTTTGTTCGATACCGGTTGCCACAAAACTCTTGCCCTTTTATTATGCGCTACCACGTCTATCGCTTATTCGACCCACTTGCTTCCTTCCTCTTATCTTTGTTCTTCAAAGTACCATTTCTAACCATCTCGTGCATCGGGTTCCCGCCTCGATGATTGCACTTTGTATTGTAGGCGGCTCGGTTGTTTTCACGGTTCCACGGATTTGGGACAAGACCATATATGTACCTCGAGATTCTCTTGGACTCGGGGTAACTAGATGAGGAACTAGTCCGCTAACTCATGAAATCATCTGTAGGTGCGTGACCGGCCCCTATCATGGAGTGGTGATAAAATTCATCCTCCGGTTTACGCATTTCATTGTCCGGCAAGTACTCCTCTTTCAATAACGCCTTAAATTCGTCCCATGTCATGCCTGTAGTCGCTTCTCCGCTTTAGCTCGTAATGTGTGTTCCACCATGTCAATGCCTTCCACGATAGCAAACAAGCAAACATACTTCACCCTCGATGTGTGGCACAATTGTCGATGTCGATCACGACTCATCTTCTCTACCCATCGAGTATATGCCAAAGCACCTCCTATACCATCAAACTCCACATGTTTGCATGCCGAAAATTCTTTATATGTGCATCCATTACATTGTTGTTGTTGTTGGTGTTGTTGTTGTTACCGCCAACTACATTGTTGGTGTCTTGATGACTGTTCCGTTCCGTGGTTTCCGAGTTATTCATATGATTTCCAACTTGTGTGACAATAGTGGGAAGCAAGATTTGAAGTTGTTGGCGATGATGGCGGCAAAATCGGGGTTTCCGACGTTGTTGTCATTGTTACCCATGTCGCTACCGCCTTCTCTACCTCCACGCCCACCGTCCTTCCACCTTGGCGCCGCACCACCTCGGCCGGTCTTTGCGTGTTACCCTCTTTGGTGCCATGATCTCGCAAGGGAAAGAATCGTTGAATTCCCAATGTCTATACTTAACGTTCTCAAACATAATACCACGACACAAATTGGTTCCTAAGGTGTGCCCACACCGATCTACGTATGCGTGGTCGCATATGTCCACGTGGGTTGTGACGCATTTATAATTATGTTGGCCACCATAATTATAATTGCCTCATTTCACACGTGTACATACCACCAAGCATACATGTCTCGGCGATTGATGTTACTGAAATAGCTAGCCATTCTATCATCCGATTCTAAACAGTGGAGGAGGAATTTAGGGTAGGTATCTAGGGAGAGTCGCACTTGGTGTATAGGAAATTCCTTTAGGTGCTAAAGTCACGATGAGGTTTAGTCGCCAACAGTTCCCAAAGTATCCTCAAGAGAACTCCCATACTCGGGCAAAGTCATCAAATCTAATCAGCTATATAGTAACACTTATTTAGCTCGACCTCGTGTCTCATCAAACAAGAACTGTCACGAGATCAAGTTAGATAAGTGTTTATTACTGAGCTCCATATCTCTGATGACTCAACTAGATTTTGGGACTCCCCTATCGGTACAAGGGAACCATGCTATCTAATGAGGTAGGTCTAGACGAAAATTTCAGAAAACATATGCGCACGAAAAGTGTGTAAGGTGATAGGAAAAGAAAGTATCGACGTGAAAGCGGTTATAGTCTAGGAACTAAAATGCAACCTAGTTCTCTATAACCAAGTCTCTGATACCAATCATCACACCCCAAAATATCGCAATGAACGATAATGTCATTGGGGTATGACGTCATAGCACAAAGTATGGATAAAGAAAACGACCTCTATAATGAGACGTTTTAAAGAGTTTACCATTCGATTAAATAAGTTAAAGTTTACAACACATGAGATCCCAAAGTTTGATAATACATAAAGGTTTACAAAACATGTCGAATGGTAATTGATAAAACACTAGACTCCAATGTATGCCATGAGACCCAAAAGCTCCATGAAATGCTATCACCTTACAACCGAGATAAACATGCTAAAAGTGTCAACACAAAGGTTGGTGAGTTCGTAAGTTTGTGATAAAATGATCCGAAATACTTTGAGAAATGTTCACACAACAAAGGCATTATAAATCCACTCGGCCCAAGTTTCGCCCATACAAAACTTGCAACCGTGTGTTCACAACCCATTGCCTAAAATAGAATGACAATCATGAATATGCGCGTTAAGGTAGTTAAAGGTATAAATGTCACCACAAGGGTCTTCCAACAACTCGTGTTGGGATGTTCCTCAACGCTCACGTTGGTTGTATCCATAAAAATGGCCTTCCAACATATAAATGCCGGGATGTTCCTCCAATGACTCACGTTGGGCTGTATCCAAATAATTGGCCTTCCAACATATAAATGATGGGATGTTTGTTTAAGTCTAGTCACTACACGCACCAAGTCTAAAGTATAAGTAAGGTTGTTTGGCAAAAGAGTTTAAATGTTTGGATAAATAAGCATATATCTCGCCCCAAATAGTTTATAGGAATTTAAATGAGTTAAAGCGGGGTATGAACTCACCTGGTATGATTGATATGTTAACAAAATGAAGTGCACGAAAATGAGGCTCGAAAACTATCCACGACCTAAAATGAATGATGTGCTCTAACATAAGTCATGTAACAATGTCGTGCATGCAAATCCATATGATATCCATACCACTTGTACGTTTTGGGAATAATGTTTATCGTCAAAATATATGTTTATGATGTCCCGTCGTATTAAAATACTTTACAAGTAGTTATGTTGAAACAACCTTCTATGATAGTCGCGAAATGGTGCACATTGAGTGTTAGGAAACGAACCCAACAGTTTTGGAAAGCTTTTATCATTATCTCAAAGTTTTAGTATTTAAGTTTCCATCCTAGAGGTCTCGATCACAAAGAAAAATATAGTTTAAGGGTGGTTTTCGGCCAAGTTTGGGTGACTATATTTTATTCGTTACAACTCCGCTTGACAAACGGTTGGACATTTTGGAAAATATGCTTGGCGAACTTCCTTTTACTAGAAGACATCACTTTATAAAAAGTTCTACGTCAATGTTAAAAATGACCTTCAACATGGTCACTTGTTTACCGTAACACTTGTCTAATAGAAATAATATAGTTTTTCTTATATAATAAAGTTACGGCAACTTTTGTAAACGTGTATAATTTAATCGTTACTAATCCGTTTCCTACGTTTTAAAGGTCCTTAGCTTCGTGTCAAAGTATACTAATATATTTTTGATAAAACAACACAATTTATAACGCTCAAGTTTCATTTTTTGACTCGTACAAAATAAACCATGTTTGCTGAAATTTCCAGAAATTATATATTTCGTCATCAAACTTGAAAAATTCATAACTTCTTCGTTATAGCTCCGTTTTAATCCGTTCAAGCGGCCACGTTTTCGTTTTAAAGTGTATTTTCTAAATATCTAGCCCAAAATATTATACCCACTGTCGGATTTTCCCAGAATTAAAAATATGGACAGACCCTGTTTAAAACGTGTCGAAATGAGTTTTTCTCGCGCAAAACCTATTCTAACCCATTCAAAACAACTCCGAAGCTATTCTAATCCTACCATACACCTTCTTAGGGTGTCATGGTTTCCTAGACATCACCAAAACTAATATATAACAAGGAATAATTTATAGGATGGATTATATATATTTAACACTTAAAAACCTTAAAAAGTGGTATAAACATCACATAACTTGCATGTTTCTCAAATAAAATGATATGTCCATAATAATGAATGTGAAATAACAACATGAATATGAATGCTTACAAGAAATATGATGAGGTTTAAGGACAACGGGTTTTCCTAATCACTTGAGGTTTTTATTGCAAAACCTATACAACAAGTGATACTAGAGTGTATAAAACTTGACTAGAAAATTTTTGATGATCACTTCCTTGATCCTTATGGTTGGCCGGTCACTTGGAGAAGAGAGGAAGAGAGACACTTGACTTTCACTTTGATATTATTGTTTGTGTGTGTAAGTGGTTGAGTGTAAAAATATATATGTAAGAAAATCTTGAAAAGTCTTGGTGAATCATGTATTTAATAATACATATATATATATATTTTTTATTATTATTATTATTATGTATGTAAATGTGTAAGTAAAGTAAATGTAAAGTTACTTGAAGGTAAGTAATAACTTGTATATACATTTGAGCATTTAGGGTAGCGTTAGCTAAAATAAATTTTAACGAGTCAAAGTAAAATATATTGAGGTCATAAAAGTTATAAAAATACATTTCTTGCAAAATTTGAGTGAAATAATAATTATCGTGTAGTTTTAAGAAAACTGTCGTAATAATATAAATTTAACAATTTATATACCAAATAAATTTAAAACACTGGTAAACTCATTATATTATTTTATAATCTTAATATGAGTATTAAAATATATTGGAATAATTTTTGGAAGTATTGAATCAATTGTTCAAAATAATTAATTACGCGATAGCGTTTATTTAATAAGAAAATAAACGTTTAATGAAAAATGCAAAACCATGCACGAACCGTTATGAAATGATGAATATGGAGTATGATAAATGACCGGAAAATGAGAATTGTGACATAAAAGTACTAACAAAATCCAAGCTTTAACACAAGAAATCAACCAAATGATGCACAAACCACTAGACTTTTTCAAACTCAAAAACCACCTAAAAACCACTAAAAATCCAAAGATGTGCAAGATATGATCTAACCATGGCTCTGATACCAATTGTAGGATATTAGTTTTCACATACACATCAAATCAAAGCATAAGGTGGCGTATAAGTGGAATTCTAGAGAGAGAAAGTTAGAGGTTTAGGGAACTTAGTGAGAGAAAGTGAAAGATATTATTATGAGCTCCAACTCTACCTTGGAAGGTAGAGAGTATTTATAGTCTTACAATAAACGCACACAACGGGTGTGGATCGGTCATACTGATGGGTAAAGACCGTCCGTCCTCCACGGTGTTACTTAACTAAAACTACTTAACTTAAAATAACTACGACTACGAGCTTTCTAACGATTACATATACTTGAGGTGACCGACTCTTTAATACCTGGAATTTCTAATTCCTAACAGAAATGTTCAGCAAATTGAAGATTCCCGTTTCAGTAAGTCTAAATCAGTATCTCAAGGACCTTTGAAGACCATAGTGATTGAAGAACCAAGTTCTACAAGATAAAGAGAAGAAAAGATCAAGTTTTCGTAACTCAGTAAATCCAACCAAATCGGTTACAACTGTAACCGGATCGGCTGGAATACGACCAAAAACAACATTATGACCATCACCAACCGATCGGTCGCAACCCGCAACCGGATCGGTTGGCCACCTTTGTAGAAGACCAACCGGATCGGTTGGTCGTATAACCGATTCGGTTGGAGAAGCTGCAGTTGCCAAATCTTCATCACTAAGCTTCCCCTTTGCATTCAAACGATTCTAGGTCCTTCTCTTGGTGTATTCTAGTCCCTTCCTTACTCCTTGGAGGCCAAGTTCAGCAATTAATACCCTAGGCTTTGGAACTAGTATAAATAGAGGCCATTTGTGAGCATATGAGACACACCTCAAATACAAATCTCTCTACTCATCAAAACAAAGCTTTAAGCTCTCATAATTCGTCCTTAGAAGTTCAGGGAAGTTTGGAGTTCCAGAAGTTCCACATTTGGAGGCCAAATCACCAAGAAGTCTACCCCAATACTTTGGGAATCATTACTACACCATTTGTAATCTTATTCCAAGCATTGTAAGACTTTTAATCATGTTTTCTAATGTTCAAAGTTCTGAGTTTATGTTCATGTTTGCTATGAATGGCTAGTTTCTTTATACATTTGCTTAAATGATGTTGATTATCATATGATTAGTTAGTGATTGTGTTAACATGTTCTAATTCAATTTCAAGTTGATTCTAAGATCCAATTGTGCTAAAGTTTCATAGTGACATTTGTTGATCAAGTTTGGCTAATTGATAGTAATCGTTGGGGTTGAAAGAACTTATTGTTATTCAACTAATCATAATCATTTTGTCTATGGATGATTGTTTTTACCCATTATTCTTGATTATACAAAGGAACTAAGGTGTGGTTGTAATAGAAACGCTTTTTGATTATCAAAGTGAATTGGTTGGAAACATCTAAAAGGTCGTAAGATTAGTTGTTGAGAATCAATTGTAGCCTTTTGTCTATGATCGGTTACCTTTTGTATTGACCATTTCTTAAGCAATTTGATGAACAAGTGGATGTTTTTGTGTTTAAGTTTATGTATGTAGACTTATCAAACTTGAATTGATCTTGAATTGATTGGTTAAAACGTAATGCTTGTTTTTATGAACTAAAATCTTGACGAAGGTTTAACTTGTAAAAACAATAGATTAGTCTTCCAACTAATTATCATAACCAATATGTTAAGAGGTTAACACAATCACATTAATCTATGATATGAAACTAGTTTAAGCAAGTGTAGTTTTTAATCATCTGAATTTCATTATATCTATTTGCTTTATTATATGTTTTGGATAGACTCTGTTAATTCAAACTTGTGCTTAGATTCACTCAAATCCTACGACGATCCCGACTTACCTTCATAATCTTGCTATAACGGACGAGTATACTTGCTCGTATGTGTTATTGGTAATATTGGTAATTCACCTTTTATAAATTTAAAACTTGTACACACGTAGCACATCAATTACCTACAACTCTCCAACAGAAGTAACATCACAATGAGCAATCCTGACGTGATTGAAATTTCCTCAGATTCATCATCAAGTTCATCATCCAATGATGGATGGAGGAAGTACTTTCCTCCCCTTCACAACACATTAACCTTCATGAACCTAAATCCAACACCATCAACTGGGGGTGTTCCATCAGAAGAACTGCCTACACCTCCACCCTATGTGGAAGACACAAGCTCTGATTATGAGCTGAAATCCATTACATGCTATGTCTCTTGCTATGATGACACTGATGATGAGGAAGCCGTAGGGACTTCTAAAGCTTTGGTGGTAGCTACCTCTGCACAAAGGCCAACTCCCCCCAATCCAGCACCAGAGAAGAGGGAACATGTGCTTGGTCTTCCCAATCGCCGTGCTTGGGAAGTGATTGGAAAGAGGGGAAAGCAAAGCATGCCTGATGTCAATGGAAAAGGGAAGAGGGCTATGGACTAGATGGTGTAGGTGTTTGTCTTTTGATGTGTTGATGTAATGAAAGTTTCTTTTGTACTGCTGCATCCTCGAATGCAGCCTTTAATAAATAGACTTTCACTTTTACTTTTCATTCACTCGCTACTGATTGTGTGTGTTTGACTTTAAAATCTGTAAAATTGTTAGTGGAACAAAGGATACACAATATACAAAATTATACAACATGTACAACATTAATCCTCCCATTAAACAATAAGCCTCCCTTTAGGCTTATTCCTCCCCTCAAATAGAACAATCAGGGGTTGATCATCCCAATATGGACAACTAAGTATTGAAACCTAGGGCTATCAAAAGCTTTAGTTAACAAATCAGCCACATTTTCATTAGTATGAATTTTAAGCACTTGTATAAGATGTTTTTCATTTGCATCTCTTATAAAGTGGTGCCTAATTTCTATATGCTTTGTTCTTTGATGAAAAACTGGGTTTTTAACAATGCAAATGGTACTTTGGTTATCAATAAAGATTTTTGTGTTCATAAAATTGAACCCATAGTCTAGAAGTTGATTCCGTATCCAGTACGACCACAACAACTAGCGGCGACAACATACTACCTTGGTGGAGGATGTAGCCACAATGGTCTGTTTCTTGCATTGTCAAGAGATCAATCTCCTACCCAGAAACTGACAACCACTAGTAGTAGACTTTCTATCAAGATTTGCACCAGCATAATCACTATCACTGTAGGCTTCCAACACAAAAGGAGAATCTCTAGGATACCAAAGACCCAACTTAGGTTGACCTTTGAGATACTTAAAGATTTTCTTGACTGTATTCAAGTGGGAAGTCAATGGTGTAACTTGATGCCTTGAACAAGAACTGACTGCAAACATAATATCAGGTCTTGAAGCTGTCAAATACATAAGAGAAGCTATCATTGATCTGTAGAGAAGAACATTAACATCATCATCTGGTTCACTATTGGATTTTGGCTTTGGAGCTTCATATAGATTAGTTGCAGTCCTCACACTTTCCAAATCAAACTTCCTGAGGATGTCATGCACATACTTTTCTTGGCTGATAAAAATACCATCTGGCTTTTGCTTGACCTGTAGGCCCAAGAAGAATGTAAGCTCACCCATAGCACTCATCTCAAACTCACTCTTCATCAATTCTTCAAATTCCCTGCACCAAGCCTCCTTAGTGGATCCAAAGATAATATCATCCACATAAACTTGGACTAAAATAATATCACTGGAGTTTTTCTTGATGAAAAGTGTCTTATCAATAGCACCTCTTCTGTAACCATGTTTCAGCAGGAATGAAGACAACCTAGCATACCATGCTCTTGGTGCTTGATGAAGCCCGTAGAGTGCTTTAACAACTTTGTAAACCAAATGAGGATTATGTGGGTCCACAAAGCCCTTAGGTTGAGTCACATAAACCTCTTCTTCAATCTCTCCATAAAGAAAGCCACTTTTTACATCCATTTGATAAACCATGAATCCCATATATGAGGCAAAGGCTAAGAAGAGTCTAATGGCTTCCACTCTTGCCACTGGAGGAAACACTTCATCATAATCAATACCTTCTTCTTGCCTGTGACCTTGAGCTACCAATCTTGCTTTATTTCTTACCACAATCCCCCTTGCATCCCTTTTGCACTTCAGGGTCCATTTTGTCCCAATTGCATATTTTCCATCAGGCAATGGTACAAGTTTCCAGACATTTTGATTTAAGAATTGTTGCATTTCTTTTTGCATAGCAACAACCCAATCTGAATCTGCAAGAGCTTGTGCTACACTGGTTGGTTCAGCTTGAGACACGAAACAAGCAAAGAGACAATGATGATAGTCAATGTGATTGTTCCTTTGTTGATCCTGAATGTAACACATATGCAGTTTCACCAAACTTTGTCTTCTTCACCTTATTTCTTGTCTGTACTGCTGAAGTAGGATCACCAATAATCAAGGATTGTGGATGAACAATGTCGATCCTTTTAGTAGCAAGAAGAATCACATCAGCTGAAGTTGGTAGGTTATTGATAGTAGGGCCAAAGTCATCATCATATGAAGAGGAACTGAAGATGCCTGTTATTGATTGATGATGAATACCTTCCAACTCAGAACTGCAAGATTGAGAATTCCCAAGATCAGATGGACTAGGAAATAGTGTGGAAATAGTAGGAACAACATCACCAGCAGGAGGAAAGGGAAACACTATCAGCAGAATTGGCAGCATCAGCAGAAATAGTACCAAAAGGAACTGGAACACTACCAGCAGAAACCGAACCACTACCAGCAACATCAATGTTCCTGCGGGCTTCAATAGTTGCTTGTCTCAATAGTTCCTCTGTGTCTTTGGAGAATTTAAAACCAAACTTTTCAGTTGCTTCCTTTGCATCATGCTCTTGTCTTTGAAGCTTAGCAAGGTCCTCTGCATAACTTGAATCGCTTTCAGTCACACCAGAAGAGTCTTTAGGCTCAGTACCTGAAAAGTGGTTAGTAGAAAAAGAAGGAACTACAATAAGTTGTTCATCCCACTCTGAGTCTGAATCATCATCTGAGGTACCTGCAATGTTAGGTTATGAATCTTGTGTACCTACAGATTGATTAGCTTTGAAATGAGTATAACCTAGGTGATCAGTTAAATAGTCAAGGTCAAAATACCATTCATGACCTGCCCCCTGAACATTAGGTTTATCCTCAAGAAATCTCAGATTGAGTGTTTCCTCTATCCTTTTGGCAGATAAATTATAAAACCTATAAGCCTTACTATGAGCAGAATAACCAACAATATACCCCTCATCGACTTTCCCTTCAAATTTACCCAAATGATCACTAGTATTCAAAATAGTCACATGACATCCAAAAGGTTTAAAGTAGCTAATGGTAGGAACCTTTCCAGACAAAAGTTCATAAGGTGTTTTGTTGTGAGGTCTAGTAATCAGTACCCTGTTCAAAACATAACAAGCAGTGCTGATTGCTTTAGTCCAAAACATGGTAGGCAACTTAGAGTCAGCAAGCATAGATCTTGCTGCTTCTATAAGGGTTATATTCTTTCTTTCAGCAATCCCATTTTGTTGTGGGGTCCTGGCATTGCTATAGTCCCTTTTAATCCCCTTAGGCCAACAGAGTTCTATTAATTTTTAATTTTTAAACTCTGTCCCATTGTCACACCTTATAGCTTTAACCTTTTTATTTAGCTGGTTTTCAATAAGGGCAATAAAGTCTGTAAGAATCTGAAAAGTTTCATCCTTAGATCCCAAAAATAATACCCAACAAAACCCGCTATAGTCATCCGTAACCACCAGGAAAAAGTACTTGTGATCAATACTTCTGATAGAAGTAGGACCAAAAAGATCCATATGAAGTAACTGAAGAGGTTCTGAAATGGTGCTCACTGCAGGTATTGCCTTGTAAGAAGCCTTGTGTTGCTTTCCTTTGTTGCAGGCCACACAGTTATGCTCATTAGTAAAGACTTTGGAAGGAAGCCCTTGAACCAATCCATGTTTTGCTAGCTTGTTGATGGTTTTAAAATTCATATGTGCCATCCTTCTATGCCATTTGTTAGATTCATCCAAGGATGCTTTTGCCACCAAACAAGCCAGATCACCTTCAGGCTGGACATCATTTAAATTGAATGTGTAGAGATTGTGTCTTCTTGGAACCTTAAGCACAACCTGAATTTCATCAGGTACCTTGAAGTCTTTAGACAGCACAAGACATTCATTTTAGTGAAGAGAACATTATTCTTCTTGTCACAAATTTGTGAAACAGAGAGAACGAGTTGAAATGATTAAGCTCTTTCACATAATAGACATTTTCAAAATCCAGCTTGGAAGTCCTAATGGTTCCTTTCCCAGTTATCTTGCCATCTCCTCCTCCAAAAGTAACAGTGCCTCCATGAATGGTTACAAAATCATGCAACCTGTCTTTGTTCCCTGTCATACTTCTAGAACATCCACTGTCAACTATACCTAAATCTTTATTTGAATGAGGATTATCCTACAATAAAAGAAATATACAACAACATTAGTATCTATGGGAGACCCAAGTCTTGACTGACTTGGGCCTACCTTATGGATCAAACAGGTTTAGACCATGTAGATTGATGAGATCCACCATTGTTCTTGGACCCCTTCTTCAAGTATGGTTTGCATTGTCTCCAAGAACAACCTACTGAGGACTTAACAGCAGTGTCCCATCTTGCCCCCCATGTACATTGGGTCATAATAAACAGGCCTAAATTCATTCTGAAAGTAAGTGCTCATAGGTCTGAATAATGGTCTAGCAACATTTCTTTTCCTACTAGTTGGAAAAGGTCTACCAGCAGAATCTGGCTTACCAGTAGGAACTGGCCTACCAGCAGAAACTGGTTTATCAGTAGGATTGCCTCTGCCAGTCCTCACATGTGTTGCTTGAGGAACAAATGGGGGAATATTATTAACATCATTCCATATTGGTCTAGACTTCTGTTGGTCAGCACACACACCCATTTTTTTCTCATAATAATCACAATCCTTAATAAGATGATAAGTACTACCACAAACAAAACAATATTTCTTTCTAAAAGATTTGTTCATAACATGAGATGTCTTATTACAAACAAACTTATCAAAACCAAAGCCAGAAACTGAATTGTTTTTAACAGAATTAAAGGAAATGTCTTCAAAAGAAGTTTTCTTTGAAATGGATTCATTAGCAGCTACTCTTGGGGAAGGGTCAACAGTCTTGGGTGAGGCAGACTTGTCACTTGAATCACAACTGACAAAGTCATTGGTATTGGTCTCTGAGGTCTTGTCACTGAAAGAACAAGAGACAAAGTCATTAGATTCACTGCCAGATTCAGGTAAGTCATTGGACTTGTTGCCGTAAGTCATATGTGATTCATCAAAGTCTATGTGTGTGGAGGGTGGCTTAAATGTTCCTGTTATCGGTGTAGAAACAGAATTCATTGCTCCTTCCTTGACATACTTAACAGGAATTTGAAAATTATCTTCCTCAGGGGTAGGGTAAAAAACACTTGGGTCATTGGGGTCATAAACTTCATCTGGCCCTATATAATCCCTGAGTCCCAACCCAATTTTAGTTTTCACAGACATAGAACTGTCAATCAATTTAAATGGATGCTTAGATTGTTCTTGCCACTGATTATGTCTAGCCACTTCACTGTCTAACTTAGCCTTTAAGTCCTGATTTTCTAAGTTCACCTTAGCATTTTCATTCTCAGAATATTTTAACAAATTAGTAGTGTTTTCTAAATCTCTTTCTAACACCCTAATCTTTTCTTCATATGCCAACTGATTATTTTGGTACCAAACCTTTTGTTTTTCCAAAGTTTTAACTGTATTTTTATAAGCTTGAACCTGTACATAATAATCCTTATATTGGACTTCTATATCATCAAACTCTTTTTTAAGTTCAACATATTTATCATCGCAACCAAAAAGACAAGTATGTACCTGAGATGAGATACACATCAAAGCAAATTCCACAGCATCATCTTCTGTCTCACATCTAGCAAGCATTCCAAACTGATGAGAAGCACCACTTTCCTCATCTGCAGGCTCATGTCAGTCCAATCAACCATTGAATCAACAGATACTAGGGCTTTAGGTTCCTCATGTTCTTTGATCTTGAATGTAGAGTATCTTTTCTTGTCATTTGCCTTCTTTTCAGTGCATTCCCTGGCAAAGTGACCCAGTTAATTGCATTCGTAACACCTAACTGATGCGCGTACGAAGCGCGTTCGGGGTCAAAGGAACTTCCTTTTCGTCGAGCGAGTTTTTCAACACCCTAGGCAGTGAACCTAATCGTTGTAGTGTAGTATTGGGTAAGCCTCGGGTATTGATATCGTTCTCTAGTGGAACAGGAATGCTAATCGTTCTCTAGTGGAACAGGAATGCTAGCAAGAAGTGTACTACGCTAAGGTTGGGGTTGAGAATGATTCTTTTTTATCTTTTATATATTTTTTAGAAAGCTAAGGGTAAAATTTTGGGGCAATTGGTTTGGGGGTGGTACTTCTACCGATTACTTCTACTATCTATTATCTTATACAACGGTAGCTATGTCTTTTTGATTGTGGTCTCGTATGATGATTAAAAATGTGTTTACCTAGATACTATTACTCCCTAGTTATTTTTTATTGTTGGTTGAATTGTCACGTCCTCATTCTTAACGCGTTGTGTTTTCTAAGGTCGTAGGGAATGCTTATGCCCTAAGTCTTTGAGAATACCTTTAGGTTATGGTCTACGAAGTCCTTTATATGATTCATAAACTAACTTTAAGGTTATCTTTGGATGTTTAGACTATGAAATCCGCTAAATGATTCATAAACTAATGTTCACAAAGATTACTCAAGCAATTAAACACAACGATAGCCTAGTGCACTCCTAAGCCATTTACAATTAAGATAAGAGACAACCAATCAATAATTAACAACTAGGTTTCATAGATCTAGGCAAGCACACAAGAAATTTAGCCGGACATGTTAAACAAGCAAGCATACACACAATCAATGGAAGACATAATGATACTAATGGAATAAAACACTTATCTTGATATGTAAAATAGGGTTTGGGACCCTAAGATACTTTCCAAGTTGGACTACAAACGTTTAGGGTTTTTACTCCACAAGTCTACCTCTTAAAATACTAAAAAATCGAATTCAATATATAGATTTACACTTGCGACCGCGTCGCCTTATAGGTGGGACGCCGTCAGATCGCCGTCATTAGGGTTTTTTTCTTGGCCAAGTTATCGATGGAACGGCGTCACGTTGTAATTGTGACGACGTCGGGCTTTAGCAAGGACGTCGTCGATTACGGATCCGGGCGCCCGAGATTAAAAGTCTTAGTGACGCCCTTCCTCTTCAAAGCCTGAAGCCGTCAGGTGTATTTGAGAAAAAAGTCTACTGAGCCGTCAGGTGCATCTATTATCAATTCTGTAGAGGGGGACGGCATCGCCCCTTTATTTGGGACGCCGCCAGCTTCAGTTTTAGCAGTTTGAGTGTCTTTGATCTTGACATTGCCATTTTCTTCATGTATTCACTCCTTTTCGTCCAAATATGCATCATTCCAGCATTTTGCTTCCAAGAGACCTAAAAAGTGAAAAGGAACGAAATTAAGCAGTAACGGATATAAAAGTGGGCGATTAAGGGCTTAAATGACCTCTTAAAAGTGTACGTTTTAAATCCTTATCACTAATCTTCTTCTTATCAAACCTTGCTACATCCCTTCCCTTTAATTGGACCTTTCTTCCAGCCTTCTTTTCAAACCTGTTGATTTTCACTGAAAGCATAGCCATCTGCCACTTAATATCCAATTCCTCCAAGTCCAACTTATCAATTTGATCAAAATCTTCATAAGCTAGTTGCTGTTGTGGTTCACTTTCAGCAACAAACAAATAAAGTACATCTTCCAAAACATTACCAGACTTTGAGTGTGTCCTTGGTCCAGAAGCGGTGTATAAGGTTGATGTTGATGAAGAACTAGGGCTATCAGCATATGACATCTTGTTATTATTACTCGTAGTACTAACAAATGATGAATTAGTTGGAGTAGGAGAATAGCTTGATTGTCCCTTGATGTCAATCTCAAGTGTCTTGAGCTTGTTGTACATGTCATCAAAGCTCATGTACTCAAGTCCACCCTTTTTCTTGAGAGTGATGCAGACTTGTGACCAGGAAGAAGGCAATGCCCTTAAGAACTTGGTATTACAATCTTCATTATCTGGTTTTGACTGTAACTGATTGAGTTGACTCAAGATCTTCTGAAACCTATCATAACCTTTGTGTAAGCCTGCATCTTCAGAGATCTTGAACTCTTGGAATTCCTGCTTTAACATGGTATTTCTCATCTTTTTGGACTAATCACTACCTCCAAATCTTGCTTTAATAGCCATCCAAATTTCCTTAGCATCATCAAGGTGATGAAAATCACCCATATGGTCATCTGGGAGTGACTGAAGCAAGATAGTCCTTGCCTTGGTCTCCCTTTAGACAGCAATATGTTCATCAGCAGAAACAGGAGGAAGAATCACTACGTTGCCTTTAGTGTCTCTTCTAGTTTTCTTTCTGCTGTTACAATTCAGAACGACATTCCAGAGGTTGTAATCACTATTTGTGATCCAGTTCTCCATCTTCATCGCCCAGATCTCATACTCATCTTTCTTGAGGTAAGGAAACTTGGAATTATTGTTTGACAAGGTGGTGGTAACAACTTGTTGAACTTGTTGTGTCTGAGTTTTCCCTTGAGGGGCATCAGAATCATCTCCTGCTTCTGACATTGTAATAGTGTTTGGGAGTTTTTAAGAGATAAAAGTATTCTTCTTTGACAGAGACTCTCACCAGGCTCTGTTACCACTTGTTGGATTAGTCCTAGATAGATCTTTGAGCCTTTGGAAATGGATAGAATACTTATGTAAACACAAGTAGACTATAGAAGAATCTCTAATAAACTTATGTTCATGCGGAAAATAAACACAAGAGTTAAAGAAGACGAAATACTAATAAACAATTTGATCCTCTATGGATCTATATTAATCACTAGAAATTGTTTCTAAGGTCGTACAATATTCATGGCCGTGAGTTTCTTTTATACTACAAGAAACCCTAATACAGCCCATTACAAGAAAACGTATGAAGAAGATATGCATTATCTCTACCTAATATAACTCATGCATATCTGATAAGGATTTAAAATGTACACTTTTAAGGGGTCATTTAATCCCTTAATCGCCCATTTTTATATCCGTTACTACTTAATTTCGTTCCTTTTCACTTTTTAGGTCTCTTGGAAGCAAAATGCTGGAATGGTGCATTTTTTGGACGAAAAAGAGTGAATATATGAAGAAAATGGCTAAGTCAAGATCAAGACACTCAAGCTGCTGGAATAACACCTGACGGCGTCCCAAACAGACGGCGACGCTGTCCCTATTTTGTGACGACTCATGAGCAAATTTGCTATTTTACACCTGAAGGCGTCAGGCTTTGAAGAGTAAGGGCATCACAAAGACTTTTCTTTTAAGACGGCCTAGATCCAGATTTAGACGACGTCACAGCTGAAGACTGACGGCGTCACAACCACAACGTGACGCTGTTCCAATGATGACTTGGCCAAGACGAAACTCTAATGAAGGCGATCTGACGGCGTCCCAACTATAAGGTGACGCCGTCGCATATGTAAAATTATATATAGAAATCGAATTTTCAGACTTTTAAGAGGTAGACTTGTGGAGTAAAAACCTAAAATGATTTTGTTCCGGGTTGGACAGTATTTTAGGGTTCTCATACCCTATTTTACATCAAGATAAGTAATTTACTTCATTGATTTCATTATGTCTTCAATTGTATGTGTGTATGCTTGCATGTTTAACATGTCCGGCTAAATTTCTTGTGTGTTTGCTTAGATCTATGAAACCCAGTTATTATTTATTGATTGGTTGTCTCTTATCTTAATTGTAATTGGCTTAGGATTGCACTAGTCCATGGTTATGTTTTTAATGCTTGAGTAATCTTTGTGATCCTTAGTTTATAACCACCTAGCGTAATTGTAGGCTAAATATCCAAAGATAACCTTAGTGTTAGTTTATGAATCCTAGAGATCTCGTAGGCAATAACCTTAAGGTATACTTAAAGAGTTAGGGATAAAAGCATACCCTACGACCTTAGAAGACACAACGCGTTAAGAATAAGGACGTGACAATTCAACCACCAATAAAAGATAACTAGGGAGTAATAATATCTAGGTAGACACATTTTTAATCATCATACGAGCACACATCAAATAGACATAGACTACCCTTTAGTTTAGATAATTAGATAAGTAGAGTAATCGGTAGAAGTACCAGCCCCTAAATTCAAACCCCGAGATTTTACCCTTAGCTTTATAAAAAAATATAAAAAGAGAAAAATTAATCTTCCTAAATCTCAAACCTTAGCGTAGTACATCTCTCACTAGCTTTCCTATTCCCCTAGAGAACGATATCAATAACCGAGGCTTACCCGATACTACACTATAATGATTAGGTTCACTGCCTAGGGTGTTGAAAAGCTTGCTCAACGAAAAGGGAGTTCCTTTGACCCCGAACGCGTTATAAGCGCATCAAGTTTTTGGTGCCGCGGCCGGGGGAATAGAATAGCTAGTTAGATTTCCATCTCGTTTAGGTTTTCTTGCTTGATTCCTATCAAGTAAGATTTTCTTCTCATTTTTTTAGCTTCCTCGTAGTCTATCCCTATTCTTCGTGACCTTTGTTAGTAATGCCATCACTTTTCATCATGGAAGGTGATAACCCGCCACCACTCATCGATCCACCAATCAATGACCCGCCAAGAGGCCTTACTCTTGGTGAATACTCTAGACCAAGCCACCAAGGCTATAAGAACACTATTGAGCTCCTCGATTAAGCTCAAACTACGGCCCTGCGATCCGACACCATCCGGTTGGTGCAAAACGGATGTGCATTCCATGGACTTCGTTCTGAAGATCCTAATCAGCATCTCAAGAATTTCCTCAAAATAGTCGATTCCATCGACCTTGATGCTACTACTCGGGAGACCACGCACTTGCGTCTCTTCCAATTCTCTCTACGGGACCAAGCTAGTAATTGGCTTGAGCGACTTCCCGCCGGACCCATCTCAAGTTGGGATGATCTCACCACTCGTTTCCTTGCCCAATTTTTCCCACCGGGGAAAACTACTAAACTTAGGAATGAAATCTTGATATTCCAAAAACGTCAGGGTGAATCTCTCTACGAGGCATGGACTCGATTCAAGAACTTGCTCCATAAAGTCCCTCATCATGGCATTGATCTTTGGCTTCAAGTCCAAATCATTTACGATCATGTCAACTTCTCAACTAAGCAATCCATCGGCCAAGCGGCCGGTGGCAAAATTAGTGACCTCACCGCGGAAGAATCGTGGGGTACAATAGAGGACCTTTCCCTCTATGACAACGAAATTTTGAATGACCCCCGTGAGTTTCCCAAAACCGTCAAGGCAATCTCCTTGCCTCCCATTGACTTACAAACTTCCGATCGTAGGATGCTCGAACTTGAAGATCAAGTCAAATTCCTAATGAGCTCCTACAAAAATCCTAAGTCTTCATGCCAAGTGAACAAAGTCTCTTCCTTGTGTGAGATATGTAGTGGTCCCCATGAAACTCGTACTTGCACGAGACACCCCGAACAAGCTTCCGTTGACTACGCATCCTCGCGTACCAATGGAATGGGAGGAAGATTCCCGACAACACCCAAACTTAGGACTTTCAATGATGCCCGAGAAGCCTGGAGGGGCAAACCCGAATACAATTGGGGACAAACCAAAGAATTCACCTCTAATGATTCCCCATGGTCCCACGGCCCTAGCCAACAAAGCATAGAAGGGATGTTGCAACACCTAGTTACATCCCAAGAAGCTCAAATAGCCAAGCTTTCAGACCGCTTTAACCAACAACAAGCCGAGATGGATAGGAAGATAGATAACCTTTTAAAAGCAATGACCAATAGTGATAGGAAGATCACTGAAAAGGTTAATGCCATCTCAACTCATTCTCCTGAAGCTTCCATTGTGAAAATTAAGGACCCAAGTAAGTTAGCCAAGCACGTTCAATTCGTCAATACCATCACCCTAGTGAAACCAAATAGGACTAGTGACGAAACAAACCATGAGACTCTACTTGAGGTTAGTGAAACTCCTAAGGAAGAATCGACCAATGAAGTAGGTGATGAATACTTCAATAGGTTTCCTACGGAAGAGGAACTCTCTCGCCACCCACAATTAGTACGCGACCTCCGTCACATGTATGTTTGGAAAAGCCCTCGGATCAAATTTGGGAATCCTTGGAATCTCAACATACCATGTTGCATAGGACATCGTTTCATGGCAAAATCCTACATTGATCGCAAGTCCCCAATAAACATCATGACTAGCACCTACTATAATTAGGTAATGAAGAAACCTATCCCAAATAGGCGAGACCCCGATGATCCTAGGGTTAGTTGTAATTTTCTTGGTAGAGTTAAGGGATTGCCCGTCTGTGTAGGTAATTTCATGTACCCTAGGGATTTCATAATTGTGGAGGATATTAGTACGGCCATAGATCCTAGCTTGTCCCACGTAATTCTAGGAAAGCCTTCCATAGAAAACACTGGGATGACTTATGATCCGTCGTTAGGTATAGTTAGATTTAAGGATGAGACCGATGATGTAGCTTACCAAATGCCATTAAAGATTGAGAAATTTTCATCACTATCCAATGATGAAAAGGAACTTAAGCTATCAGTCTACTATAGGAATGAGGAGGATAAGGAGAAAGGAGTAGATTATGTGATGAATAAGATTTTTGGGTTCTACAAGGATTGCTTGAAACTAGGACCGGAATATAGAACCAATTGGGGAGAAGATGACTTCTTAGAAAGATGCATAATAAGGCATTACTATAACATGGAAGACCCCAATAGAGACCGTCATGTGGAAGAAGGTGACGGAAATGAAGTCACGTAGGAGCACGACTTCAAGTCTAACTACAAGACTCATAAATAAATAAAACCGCTTCGTGGGAGGCAACCCATGCTTAATTGTTCGCTTGTTTGTGTGTCATATATCTTTTCATTATTGTATGTTCTCATGTATGAATTTATGAAAATGCTTTATTTTGTCTTTAACCTCGTCTTAATTACATATAAAGGTATTTTACAAAAAGGATAAGTGTAAGGAGGATTACACACGTTTTTAAAAGAACGTGAACATGAGAACTACGATTATTGAAAAAGATATATATGTGTGTTTATCAGAGTCAAATGCTTGTATCGAGTCATAATGGATGTTTTGCAGGAATTTTTCTAGATTTTAACGGTGTAATTTTTCGGAAAAACACATGAGACCGGTTCTGTCGGGATAACTCGACCGGGTCGAGATTGCAACTGAAGACGTCGGGAGGAGTAGAAACAACTTATTACTTTCTCTCATTTTACGTGCTATTTATAATTTTTGGAAATTATCGGTCTTAATTTTCCGAAAATCGCAAACATCCATTCCACAAGCATTATATCCTAGTTTAGTAGAGTCATATATAATTTTACCGCCGATTTTGTGAAGGTTTCGTCTATTTTCTTAAAGTGTGCAGGTTTTATTTATCAAGAAGAAGAAACATAAGATTGGATGGAGATTTTCACGCATACATTCTTCTTGGAAAGAATTTAACCACTACTTCACACGGATCCTACCGAGCTAATCAGGGGAGTAATAGTTTCTTTCTCTTTTAATTACCTTCCGTTATCATAACTTTGATACTTTCGGGGAACATTGGGGACAATGTTCAGTTTAAGTGTAGGGAGGGAGAATAAACTGGAACTTTGAAACTATGCTTATCCTTGATCATTTGTCTTGTCCTATTTCAATTGTGTAATAAACCACGAGAGATATTTTTTAGGGCAATTTTAGCGCCAAATTTAAAATTTTTCATGACTTGTACGGGTGGGTCTTTAGTCTTAATAAAGCGTCTCATGGATAGGAGTTATATGACTAGCACAAAAAACCCTTTACCACTCAAATTCCACCCCAAAAATGTGAGGTTCGCCCCTAGATATATAGGAATTAAAGCATTCACCTTTAATGCTTCGAGAGTGTACCAGTAGTATAATAGATTATAGAACTTGTTTTGTGATGCATTCAGAGATCGCTAGTGAGACTACACTTGTGTAGTTAGGAATAACTAAATGATAAGAGGCATTAGGATAACTCTTGTTTGATACCCGTATTATAATTACTTCTTCCACATCGGTTGAGTAATTCCCCCACACCCTGGCGATGTACTCATCTTTAGTACACGATACCCCTAGTTAACCCCTCAGAGCCTATCCTTTTCGTGGTTCTCGTGATGTTTCGGCTTTCCGGAATATCAATGAGGAGCATTGTTTACAATCCACCCCCAAATGTACACCCAAATCGCCTTAGCCTACCTTGTATGCACTCACTTTTAGTGCATTATTGTTATCATACTAAACCCTTAGTTGAATTATCTAGTTACTTGCATGGTTGCTAAGTCGAGTCATATCTTTTGTACACAGTTTTGGGATGATTGGGACTCATGGGAAAAGTTAAATTTTATAGAGTGACGGGAAAGAACGTTAAATTCAAATTCCCTTTATTTACGTAATAATGTACTCCAAGTGTTTTGATCTTTTCAATTAGAGTCAAATTAGTGTTAGAGTAATAAAAACTCAAGTGTAGGGATGTACCTATAAATCTCTTATATTTTGATGTTATCGTAGAGGATGGTAGAGTAAAAGTGTATGCAAAAAAAAATGAAAAAAGAGTGTTGAAAAAAAAATGAAAAATGAAAAAAAAAAAAAAAAAAAACATACGGGCTACCATCCTACATCTATTTTTATATTTATGTTTGTTTGTTTGTTACAAGTTATCTAGAGTTTAGAGAGTCGAGTCTTAGCTTAGCAACGCCATTTTTCTCATACTTGTAACATAAAGATTTTTGACTTGCCACCACTAAATCGCCTATCCAACCAAACCCTTTATTTACCTAACCGTAAGCCAAATGTTACAACCCTTTAAAAGACCTCTTAGATAGTTTCTCTTAGGTGCTTACGCCAAAGCGGTGGAGGTTTGATCTAGTCTCAAGCCTATGGTAATCTATGTACTATGACCGGTTAATGAGTGTTTATCTTCCATTCCATTTGCTATATTTCATATACACCCGAGAGATGAGAGAATCCAAACACCACTTGTGAGGTGCTAGTATATAATTTCCGTGCTTGTTATGACTATTGCGGTTCTTTTATTTGTTATGAATTATGTTAAACCAATGTTTTATGCCCCCTAACTTATAGATTGATTGACCAAAAACACATTTACTTGAGGACAAACAAATACCAAGTGTAGGGATATTTGATAAGTATTTAAAACGTACACTTTTAAGGGATCATTTAAGCCCTTAATCACCCACTTTTATATCCGTTACTGCTTAATTTCGTTCCTTTTCACATTTTAGGTCTCCTGTAAGCAAAATGTTGGAATGGTGCATTTTTGGACGAAAAAGAGTGAATATATGAAGAAAATGGCTAAGTCAAGATCAAGACACTCAAGCTGCTGGAATAACACCTGACGGCGTCCCAAACAGAGGGCGACGTCGTCCCTATTTTGTGACGACTTAGGAGAGAATTTGCTATTTTACACCGACGTCGAGCTTTGAAAAGTAAGGCGTCACAAAGACTTTTCTTCTCGGACGGCCTAGATCCGATTCGCACGACGTCGCGGTGAAGACCGATGGCGTCACAACCACAACGTGATGCCGTCCCAATGACGACTTGGCCAAGACGAAACCCTAATGGCGGCGATCTGACGGCGTCCCAACTATAAGGTGATGCCATCGCATATGTAAAATTATATATAAAAATCGAATTTTCAGACTTTTAAGAGGTAGACTTGTGGAGTAAAAACCTAAAACGATTTTGGTCCGGTTTGGACAGTATTTTAGGGTTCTTATACCCTATTTTACATCAAGATAAGTGATTTACTTCATTGATTTCATTATGTCTTCAATTGTATGTGTGTATGCTTGCATGTTTAACATGTACGACTAAATTTCTTGTGTGTTTGCTTAGATCTATGAAACCTAGTTATTAAGTATTGATTGGTTGTCTCTTATCTTAATTGTAATTGGTTTAGGATTGCACTAGGCCATCGTTGTGTTTTTAATGCTTGAGTAATCTTTGTGATCCTTAGTATATAACCACCTAGCGTAATTGTAGGCTAAATATCCAAAGATAACCTTAGTGTTAGTTTATGAATCCTAGAGATCTCGTAGGCAATAACCTTAAGGTATACTTAAAGAGTTAGGGATAAAAGCATACCCTACGACCTTAGAAGACACAACGCGTTAAGAATAAGGACGTGACAATTCAACCACCAATAAAAGATAACTAGGGAGTAATAGTATCTAGGTAGACACATTTTTAATCATCATACGAGCACACATGAAATAGACATAGACTACCCCTTAGTTTAGATAATTAGATAAGTAGAGTAATCGGTAGAAGTACCAACCCCGAAATCCAAACCCCGAGATTTTACCCTTAGCTTTTTAAAAAAATATAAAAAGATAAAAATTAATCTTCCTCAACCTCAAACCTTAGCGTAGTACATCTCTCACTATCATTCTTATTACCCTAGAGAACGATATCAATACCCGAGGCTTACCCAATACTACACTACAACGATTAGGTTCACTGCCTAGGGTGTTGAAAACTTGTTCGACGAAAAGGGAGTTCCTTTGACCCCGAACGCGTTATACGCGCATCAATATCCATTCGACTAACAAACTACTAATATACGGATTTATACTATCCGCAGGAATAAAACTATCAACAGAAATAATACTATCAGCAGGAACCACTAAAGGTACCAGCAGGAACCATCAGTAGGAACCAATAACTATTACATATTAAATAATTCCTAACATTCATTATTCTCATAACTTGAAAACCTTGCAAACAAATTTTCTCTCTTCTCTTCCACCTTCCTTGCAAGCCAATCGAGCACCCCTTGTGTGGTAGGTTCGGATTTGGTTTTCTTGAATACTAGTAATTGGTTTGTTTTGTGATCGAGAATTAGCATTATAATTGAATCGCTATCAAAACGTGTGTCTAAGAACGTAGAAGGATCAACCCTTTTGATTCTTGTAGTTCCATTGTAATCGATCACTATAAACCCGAATTAGGGTTCTTGATCAATTTAGGTGTTTTATTGTGTTCTTGATCAAACCCTAATTGCATAAGGAAGCTAAACAAGGTACGTTTTAATTAGGTTAATTATTTACACTATATGATTCTATTCTGTTGCATACTCATGATGTTATGTGTTAATATTATGTAATAACTAGTTTAATATTCCAACAGTGGTATCAGAGCCGTTATATAGTGTAATATATTACCTAAAACACATAAAAATTGAATCTTCATAGATTATTGCATGTTTATTAGTGTTCTTTAATTTTTTTAATTGCCC
>CM040244.1:211993907-212181407 GCA_022545495.1 Chrysanthemum lavandulifolium
TCGGAAAATTTCGCAAAACACCCATTATGACTCGATACAAGCATTTGACTCGAACAAACAAACATAAATATCTTTTAGTTAATTGTTATTCTCATGTTTACGTTTCTTTTGAAAACGTGTGTAATCCTCCCTACACTTATCCCTTATGTAAAATACCTTTATATGCAATTAAGACGAGGTTAAAGACAAAATAAAGCATTTTTACAAATTCAAACATGAGAATAAACAATCAATAAAAGATATACGACACACAAATAAAAATGAAAAACAAATACACATGGGTTGCCTCCCAAGAAGCGCTTGTTTTTGTTCGAGTCACGAGCCTGACTCTACCCTTATTTAATGGATAAAGGGGAAGTTTTCCCTACACTTAAGTTTAAGTCCGGGTGATAGTAGCGATACACACCCTTAGGGTGGAAATTTGCTACGTGAGGAGAGGGTGATGGGTGATTTATGTGCTCAAAGGGTGTGCTCCATTCATTATAACCTTACCTAATTCAATTAGTGTAGCGGTGAATCAAATCTCTCCTAAAATGGATCATCTTCTATCAACTTCAAAAGATTCTTAGTTAAGGATCCATCTTGACCTAATAAACCCGGTTTAAACCCATAATGTTTCTTGTTATCAACCATGAATGGGTGATATAAGTGTGTAAGGTCATGGGTTACTCCTATATTAGCTTCCACTCTACATGGCCTAGAATCTACCACCTTTATCAAGCAACTACCCGGACTATCTATTTTGATGGGTGGATTGGGGCCTAATTCAATTCCAAGATTCACATCTAAAGACGGAACTTTGGGTAAGGTTTTTGGTTGAGGCTCCAGTTCATCAAAATTAAGAACTTCCCTAGGACTAAGAGAGAGGTCATGACAACAAGCATCTAAACCTACATTCTCTAGTGGCGTTTGGTCCAAAGGTTCTCTATCAATCGGAGCTCCTATAGTCTCTTCTACTTCTTCCGGGTAAGTTATAGGTGGTGTGTGTTCCTCAAGCGATGGTAGGGCTTGTGGGCTTGGAGTTTCCACCTTTTTCTCCATTATATCTAGATCTCCTAAATGTTTGAAATCTATCCCACTCATGCAACTAGGTATTTTAGCTTCAACCATCTCACAATCTTGTTTGGGTTTAGGTTTCATGTTCTTAAAAACTAGGTCTTTTTGATCATGATGCCTAAGGTTAGATAAATCCTTCTTATCCATTTCCTCAAGTTGTAACAACGAAGGTTTATGCATAGGAGGCTTTTTCGAAAAATTCTAAAGATGGTGTCACTAAAGGAGTTGATCTTGACAACGATCGTTGAATAGAAGCTACACAAACACAAAATATATCAAATCCATCCAATCTTACACCCTTGTTCTTTTGGATATCTTTAAGATCACTCACAAATTTATCGAACAATAAAAACTAAACCAATCGCAAAATTCAATTGTTCCTCATTTGTTAATGATTCAAATGCAACTTCACTTGCCATAGCGACAAATGAAAAGGGTTTTACGAACACGACACAAAGAAGGGGATAGACTACAAGGAAGCTAATAAATGAGAAAAATTTTACTTGATAGGAATCAAGCAAAGAACCTAAACGAGGTGGACTACTAACTAGCTATTCTATTCCCCGCAGCGCGCCAAAACTTGATAACGCTACACGCGTCGCTCGGGGTCAAAGGAACTTCCTTTTCTTCGAGCAAGTTTTATAACACCCCAGGCGATGAACCTAATCGTTGTAGTGTAGTAATTAGGGTAAGCCACGGGTATTGATATCGTTCTCTGGGGAATAGGAATGCTAGTAGGGAGTTACTACGCTAAGGTTAAGGTTGAGGAAGATTATTTTTATCTTTTATATTTTATGAAAATGGAAAGGTACGAATCTCGGGTATTGGATTTGGGGTTGGTATTTCTACCGATTACTCTACTATTATCAAATTATCTAAACTAAGGTTGTGGAGTCTATGTCTAATTAATGTGTGCTCGTATGATAGTTTAAAGATGTGTTTACTTAGTTTGTATTACTCCTTAATTATCTCCTATTGATGGTTGAGTGTCACGTCTTATTCCTAGTTGCGTTGTGTGTCTGAAGTTGTAGAGTATGCGTTTCTCCCTAACTCTTTGAACTTACCAAAGGGTCTCGTCTACAAACCCACTAGAGATTATAGACTCCTACTCTAAGGCGCTCTTTGGATGGTTTAGCCTACAATCACTCTGTAATTATACTCTAAGGTTCACAAAGATGAATCAAGCATTAAGTACACAACGAATGACCTATCGCATTACTAGATCATTAGTCAACTAAGATAAGAAACAACCAATCAATATTCAATAATTAAGTTTCATACTTCCTAAGCAAACACACAAATAAATTAGCGGACATGGAGAACATGCAAGCATACACACAAATAATCAAAGACATAATTGAATTAATGAAGCAAAGACTTATCTTGATGTGAGATAGGGTTAAAACCCTAAAATCTGTGACAAGACACCTTATGTTCGGTTTTAGGTTTTACTCCAAAGACTCTCCACACAAAGACCGAAAAATTCGGATTATATATATAAGATTACAATTGCGACGGCGTCAACTTATGTTTAGTGACGCCGCCGTGTCGCCGCCATTAGGGTTTCGTCTTGGCCACGTTAACCTTGCGACGCGTCACCTTATGTCCGTGACGCCGTCCTCTTTAGCTTCGGCGTCGTGCGGATTGCATCTAGGCGCCCGAGTAGCGACGGCCTACTCTTTCACCACTAGACGCCGTCTCTTGAAAATACGAGTTTTGGGTTCGCCCGTCACAATAATTTTGGGACGGCGTCACCAATAGCACCGACGCCGTCGCGCTTCTAACTTCAAAGAATCGTGAGTGCCTTGATTTCGACTTTGGCCATTTTCTTCATATATTCGCGCCTTTTCGTCCAAATAAGTGCCATTCCAGCATTTTGCCTTTACGAGACCTAAAAAGTGAAAAGGAACGATATTAAGCAATAACGGATACAAAAGTGATCAAATAAGGACTTAAACGACCCCTCAAAATGGTACCTTTTAAAACCTTATCAAAACCAAGAAAGAATTTTAGTTCCCCCATCATGGACATTTCAAATTTGCTTTTCATGAGATTTTCAAAGTGTTTTGAAAGATTCGGATTAGTGGACCCAAAGATGATGTCATCCACATAAATCTGAACAATCAAAATGTTGTTTTTGCATTTTTGTGTAAACAAGGTAGGATCAACTGTTCCTTTGGTGAAATTGTTTTGGATCAGGAAAGAGGACAGTTCGTCATACCACGCTCTGAGCTTGTTTCAATCCATAGATTGCCTTTTTGAGTTTGTAGACGAGTCCGGATGTTCCATGTCTATGAAGCCTTACGTCGACTCACGACACTTCTTCTTTCGAGTTCCATTCAAGAACGCGGTCTTAATGTCCATCTAATAAACCGTGATGTTTTTGTGAGTCGATAGGCTAAGAATATCCCGATCGCTTCAAGTCTAGCTACCGTGCGAATGACTCTTCAAAGTCTATCCCTTCCTCTTGTATGTATCCTTTGGCCACAAGACGAGCTTTGTTGCGAATGACAGTCATTTCTTCATCCCGTTTGTTCTTCCATAACCATTTAAGATCAATGATGCGAACGTCAATGGGTCTTGGAACTATTGCCCAAGAGTCATGTAGACGGTCTTGGAGAAGTTCCTCCTGCATCGCTTCTATCCATGCGGGTTCTGCCATTGCCTCGCGAATATTCTTTGGCTCTATATTGCTAATTGAGCAAAGGTAAATGCATAAGTCGCAATCGGTGGCAAGTTGGCGTCTCGTCTGAATTGGCCTTGAAGGTTCACCAATAACTTGTTCAATTGGGTGGTCTTTTGTCCACTTCAAAGTAGAAGGATACCGTTGGTTATCGATGCGAGTTAGATGGTTCTCGTGACGCTGAGGAAGATTCGGTGATTCCGTAGCAAACGGGTTTTCAAATAAGTCTTCATCTAACGTTGCATCGCTCGGTTTTGGTTTTGCTCATCAACGCTGGTAGAACGGGTGCAAGACACGGAGTATATGTAGATGATGTTGATGGAGTTGGTGCATTGGTTTCGACCGTAGTAGATGCATCTTCGTTGGTGGTGGTGGATGATTTTGAGCGGGTGCAATGGAATGATGGTTTGATGCATTTGTCGAAGTTCCACCATAGTATTCATCGAACATTAACTCAAGAAATTCTCCCATTCTTGTTCTTTAGGATTGTCAAATGAAGTTGATTGAGTTCTTTGAGGTACAGTATTGAACCGATGTGTCCGTAAGTCTGCGGGTTTAGTGCGGGTTCTAGAGCGAGTCTCGAAGCGATATGTGAAAGTTCATCAAATTTCACATTCATCGTCTCCATGATCCTCCTAGTTCTTCTGTTATACACCACAATGCCCTCGAGTTATCTCGAATATCCAATGAAAATTCCAATATCACCTTTAGCTTTCAATTTACCTAGATCTTCTCTCGTCGTTCGTCGGATAGCACAAAGCGCCAAACACGTGAAAGTAAGAGATATCGGGTTTTCGTTGTTCACAAGCTCATACGGGTTTTATTGAATCTTGGATGGATTAGGGATCGGTTCGAGTGAAACAAGCGGGCAACAAAGATCGACCCAAAGAAATAACGGTGCACTAGAATAAATTAGCATTGTGAAAGCAGCTTCTACAAGAGTTCTATTTCTTCTTTCAACTACCCCATTCTCTGTGGAGTTCTAACAAGCGATGTCGATGTGTGATTCCAACATCTTCAAAATAAGTTCTTAACTCCGATTAGTGAATTACGTGTCGTTGTGCATTCTTACAACCCCATCGGAGTTTGAAGAAGTACTTGAATACGTTTGAAAGGTGATGATGATGCTCGGTGCTTCGTCTTTTGATCTCGAAACTTAACCCATGTATATCTTGAATAATCATCGACGATAACAAGAATATACTTTTTCCATTAATGCTTTCAACTCTCATTGGGCCACATAAGTCCATGTGCAACATATGCAACTTTGCTTCCGAACTAGGTACGGATTTGGGTTTATATGATGCTCTTTTGCTTTTCCTTGTTCGCATGATGGACATAAGTGATCCTTGGTGTATTTGAACTTTGGAAGTCCGTTGACGATGTTGTCTTTGGCAAGATTGTTGATGGTGTCAAAATTGAGATGGGATAACCTTCTATGCCATAACCGGATCGTGTTCCGGATGCTCGTGTCATAAGACATATTGGTGATGAAGAGGCCATTTGATTGATGTCGATAGCATACAAGTTTGTATCACGATTCCCGATTAAGAGATCGATGCCATCCAAGTTTCTAACGAAGCAAGCATTTTCCTAAAAGCAACCTCTAAATCGCATCACGTAATCCGCCTGATCGAGAACAAATTGTATCCCAACCCTTGGACATAGTAAACCCGAGTGATCAAATAATTTCCAAAAGGTAGATCTCCATAACCCATGATAGTGCTACATGATCATTTCCAAAACGTCACGGTTCCCATGAATTTCCAGACGAAATTGATCAGACTTGATTCCGGTCATGTGCTTGGAGCAACCCGAGTCGACGATCCAAAGACATATTTCGATAACCCGCCAATAAATGAAGAAGAATATTTTGGAAACCGTTTCGATTTTGGTTCCTTTGGGTTAGAGGTAAAATCGATCACACTCATAGAAGTTGTCTATTGGTAAGACGGGTTTATCACTCATTCTACCATTCGAGTGTGAAAGTTCTACTGGGTTTCAAATGTCATCCCTAAAGTAAACATTATGCTCCCTATCAGTAGTGTAAAGCCTAAGTCTCGCAACTAGTCTTCCTATTCGTTTGGCATAAGTTCTTTTGGGAACATTCTTCTTAACAGGCTTAACAATCTCATTCTTAGAAACACAATCATCATGAACATTAGTTAAAGATTTCTTGCAAGTAAACAAACAGATTCAACACATTCATTAGACTTAGCAAGTTTCATAGGTTCATTACATTCAGATGAAATGTCTTTCTTATTACAAAGCGGTAAATTCCTAGGGTGTTCTTCTACTTTCTTCTCTTTATTCAAGCGACTACTCTTAGAGGCAAGCAAGACTCTATTGTTCTTTGTATTGCTCTTAGGCTTTAGTCTGCTGCTCCTAGAGGTGCTTCCTAGTCCTGTAGAAGGTAAGGCACACTCATTAGGATTCACAATCTTATCTAGAGAAGTGGTTTCAGCTTTCCTAGTCTCTTTAGAGTGCTTTTCTAAACTTATGTCATTTGTTCCATATGTTTTAGATGTGGAGGTAGACGCATTAGTGGTACTCATCTTAAAAGGCCAGAGCTAAAACTTTTGGTTTCTCGATAACCGCTTTTCCTTTATCAACATTTTGTTTAGGCAAGGCGGTGGAGTGATCGGTTTTGATAAATCATTTTCTCATTGACTTTTGGAGGAGGCATAGAAAGCAGACATTTTGGTTTTAAAACCGGTTTGGGAACATTTGCTTTCTCCGCATGATCAATGGTTTTTAATCACAAGATCCACGCCTTTCCTTTTGACTTTCCGGTGAGCCCTCAAAAGATCATTTTTCGCTTTCATGTCATTGTAGGCACGCTCATACGACAGTTTGTCATACTTGCATTCCTCGGTTTTTCGATCAAGTTGTTTAAAATATGAGACATTTTCTTTTCAAGTTTTTCAAGAGCTTTTCATATTTTGAAACAATTTGGAGGTCTCAGATCGAGTCTTTCATGATCTTCAACGAATATGTTTGCGAATAATGGACATAATATCGATGAGTCGAACATCTTCAAGAGAGAGTCATTTAAATTTTCCAAAACTTTGATTTGTTTGGCAGTCATTAGCTTGCTTTATCGGATTTATGGTCCTTGACAAAGTCAACTGTTTCTTTCAAAAATGCTTGTTCAAAATGAATTACCCTTGCACCGATGGCATTGGTGAGGGGTAATTTGAGTTTCAAAAACTTTCTTTGTTCGATGTCAAAACTAGAGAACCGGTTGTTAGGTGTAATAATGGTTTTAGTTTTAACGGTGTCTTGAAGATCCACAATTCTAGTTTTCACATTTTCTAAAATACTTCTCGCATCACTTGTGTTAAAAGGATTGTTTGAAGACATTTGTTCAATGTTCGAAAAGAATTTGAGACAACAACTGGTTTTGAAACAGATTTTGAAACAGGTGTTGACTCTTTGTTTGAAACACTTGGTGTGATGGAAAACTTTGACTTTTCTTTTTGATTAACAAAAGTAATTCAGTTAATTTTGTTCCATTTGTTATAATCAATAGGTTTGATTTCCGGATGTTTTTGTTTCATTTTTTATCTACTCTCCTCAGATAGTTCTAACGTTTCAAGAGAATCATGAACAATTATGGGTTCATGCAAAGGTTTTCCATTGTTTAACACATTCTGAGATTTCTGAGCTTTCTTGAGGAACGAAGAAGGGTCATTACCAAGTGCCATTCTATTATTAGTATGAAAACGCGGATTTACTTGATTAGAAAGCATCTTGAATGTTTGAGCAGAATGACCCGTTTTAAGAAGCAAATTTTCCAAAGTTTGGATTTTTCATTTTTATCAAGAATTTCATCAAGAAGAGAATCTTCTCGCTTTGAAAAATCGAGAATCAATCGCTTCTTCTCTTTTCAAGTTTAGAAAACATTTCTTTTGTTTAGAAAGTTGGTTATTTAAATCGTAAATTTCCTTGTTTAAAGATTTAATTTTTAAGTTCAAATTCACATCAAGTGTGTTATACTTGATTTGCAAAAGTTGTTCTTTAGAAACCAAATTTCGATAACCAATTTCTAATTTCGATTCTTTGTTTTCCGAAATTCAAAGGATTTTATGTTCTCCTTGTAACTCTCAAGCTCACGGTTGATGAGTGTGTAAATACTCATCATTTTGGGTCTATCCGAATCGCAAAACGCCTAAAATGCTCGTAAATGCATCAAAATACGAAAATATTCCAAAATTGCATTTTATATGTTTCGGATGCAAAATGTTCAAAATCGGATGAAAAATGAGCAAAGTTTGCATAATTGGCGTTTCATCCCCGAGTTTCTTAAATTGTCAAAAATAGTCCCTGAGCCCTAATTTCAAAAGAAAAATCACCAAATGTCCTTTTTAAATCATAAGTTGTCAAAATTAGTCCTTTGGTGAAAAATATCAAAAGTTTGAGAAAATTACAAAATTAGTCCTTCAAGTTTGAAATTTGGCAAAAATGGCCCCTGGAAATTTTAAAATGGCAAGTTTGGTCCTTGTACTTTTTGAGATTGTCACTTTTGGTCCCTTGAAACATCTTTGCATAATTGTCAGGATTGGTCCCTTAGTTTTCAGAATTTACACTTTAGATCCTTGCCATATAAGCCCTTCATAACCTTTTGGCCTGGTCATAAACATTTTGGACCCCTGTCATATAGCATTTTGGACCCTCCTTCTATTATTAACTCCCAGTCAATCCCATGGTCAAACAAAACACGCGCCAAAAAAGTCTCCTTCTCCATTGCTGCTCGCAACTCGATACAATACCCATCCCCTCCTCAACTCCACTCAACCATGTCCCCCCCACCTCAACAAGCCTCCAAGATGCATTTAATGCATCTCCTCCCACTTCACTCAACCCCTCCAATGGATAACTCTTTTTGGCGCCAAAATCCATTTAAACGGCCAAGATTGCTTTTAACCATCCAATGGCTGAGAAACAAGTGGGAAACATTCAGAGTGGATAGAGAAGAAGATTGGAATATAAAAGAAAGCAAAGAGAGGAAAGAAGAGAGTAGATTTTTAGTTTAAAATTTTCCTATTGTCGTTTTTCTTGTTAATGTATTAGTTTAATTTCAAAGCTGTAATTTTTTGTTCCCAAGTGTTAAACTCAAGTTATATTTGCAGTATAATCAAGTTTTAATCAGTGATTCCAAGGTTTTATCTATTTTCACATTTTTGCATAACTGTTGAAAATTTCCATTTCAAAGTCTGACAAACAAGCTCTTCTTAGCTTATCTTTAAGCTTCAACAAGCTTAAATGAGCTTATTATAACTTATTGCAAGCTTACATTCAAGTTTCAATCCACATTGGACCTTGGTCAACAAAAGTCAACCGGGAGCTAAAATGGTATGAAAAGGGCAATGGTTGATTCGGATATGGATTTGGGTTAGTTCGAGAGACATTGGGTTGGATAAATTAGGTTAGAGGTTCATGGGTTCATTGTTTCAAGCCATAGTGGCTAAGGACCGCTTGTAAGTGAATTTTAAAGTTTCATTGCATTATCTGTTTTTGTAGTTAAACTCGGTTCAAACTGTTTAAACAGTTGTATTTAGGTCTATTTAACTTAGTTAGATCATTAATCATAGCTTAATCGGTGTTTAGGTCGCTTTTATTGCAATTAGTAGTATAAAGGTGTGTTTGGATTTACTGTCAAACTGAGTTTTAGGGTTGGTTCAGTGGTGAATGCTTATGGTGTCATGTTTGTTTACCTGTATTTGACTCATACTGTCTTAGTTTGTGCTCGCAAGTCACCAAAAGTCAAAATCCAACTCAACTTTCTAAACAAATTTTAACTGTTGGATTTTGCAAAATCAAAAACTCATTTTGTGTTTAAATATCATAGATATAGCTTGCTCTAGCCTCATTTCATCCATTAACATCAATATCAGTCTACAAATCAAGTTCAAAGCTCATGGAAGTCAACGTTCCATGTTCATGTCAAAAGTCAAAACAATGAAAAACCAGTTTTGAGCCAACTGAGAGTGATTTTTCTTGGATTCAATTCTGAGCCTAATTCAGTGAAACTTGTTGATTTAAAAACTTGCCTTGGTCTATTTTCTTGTAGCCATTTTTGTATAATTTTGCAAATTTACTTTAAGCACCAAAAAGGCTTGTGATTATTGGCTTATATGCCCTGTGCAGGACAATGAGTTGCACAGGTTTTAAGCAGATCTTGCAGAGCTTGTATTAAGCTCATCAGAGCTTATCTAGGTCTGTAATTTGATTTATAAGGTCTCACCTAGGTCTAGTGTAAGTTCTAAGTTTTGGTTTTTAGTTGCTAGCTTATTTGATTGCTTATTCTTGGGCTTAAAGTAGTACCCCTAAAACTGTTTTAGCTTATAATCTCTTAACATCAAATCTGTTCTAGTTGCAATCCAGTGGTTAAAATCAGTTAAGATTTGTTGCATTTTAGTTATTTTAGCAGTTTATAACTTCTGTAAACAGTTGGTGGCTTGTTTTGTTCATTTGGCTTATTCAAGTGCTTATTTATAAGCCCTTGGCTTAGCAGTTCCATAATCTTACACACAACCATCTGATTTTCCATTTTTCCTAGATTCCAAATATAATTTTAGAGTTTTCCTGAAATTTTCAGATTTTTCCAAGTTAGTTTGCTATTTTTCTTGATTTAATTCAGTTTTTGGCACTTTTTAATTAGCATTTAATACAAAAAATTAAGAAAAGTTTCAAAAAATAATTTTTCATTTTTCTTAAGTTAAGATAAATATAAAAAGACAAAAAAAATATTTTTCTAGATTTTTCTTAGTTAAATTTGTATTTTAAATAATTTAATTAGTTTTTAATAGTTTTAATTCCTAGAAAATACAAAATAATCGAAAAATACAAAAATAGTTTTGAAAATTCTATTTTGTTATTTTAGATTTTCTAAGTCAAAATTTTATTTTTCTAGCTTTATTTCCTAATTTCTTGTATTTTAGGCTATTTTTAAATAGTTAAAATTAGTTTTTAATTAATAATAATTAGATAATTAGTTATAAAAATAATTTTCTTTTTCTAAAAATTCTCTTATATCATTAGGTTTGTAAAAATATCATTTTCATATTTTTAGGATTAATATTGTGTAAATTTCACATTTTCATTTGTACGCTACGTAGTTTTTAATTAAGTTTTATAAAAACATAAAAACAAAAACATCATTTTGCAAATAGTGATAGCGTTTATTTAATATTTTTTATCTTTTTAATTTCCTTTAATTTGCATTTAAGCCTCTGTAATTTGTTGGCTTTTTCTATAGTTATAATCATAACAAATTCCTTTTTCTATTCAAATTTCTCGATCACTTTACGTTTGGTGATCCATTGCATAGCTCGCTGGGACATAACGACCCGGGGAAACCCTATACTCCTCAGATCTTCATTGCATTCGTGCTTGAGCCGTTTTAAGTTTGTTACGGTCCGCCATTCACAAGTGGCGACTTGAGTGATAAACTTGACGGTTTGCACGGATCAAATTTTAGCGCCACGGGAGGTGTCTTGATTATCTTCGTTTAGAAGATTAGTAGTTTGAATACTCACTCTTTGTTCATATCATCCATATCTATCTATATATATATCCATATTTTTATAAAAATCCAAAACCCAAAACAAATTTAAAACGTATAAAACACAAAAATATTTTCCTTTTGTTTCTATATATGTATCAAATATAAAAATACAAAAGATTTGTCGTTTTCTTTAATAATAACAACATAAAAGATTACCACCGCAAACCAAGGCAAGGCACTACCTAAGCTGGGTGCGACCATAATAAGTTCCCGAACTAAAGATTTAAAACTTACCTTTGTGTCCTTGTGATTGGTGTACCTTTTTCAAAGAAGCCATTCATCTTGTGATTATTGGTTCAAGTTCACTGTTGTTTTGCCTCGATCTTGTTTTGATTGATTTTGTTGTTATATATACATTTCAGAACCAGAAAACCCATAAAGATTCTTCTCACCCCATTTTTATAAAACGTCTTCATAATTCCCATTTCTCTCCTTAACTCTGAGATTCCTTAGAGTTAACTCTAGTGTATGCGCACTCACTCTTCTAGATCTGTGAGCCCATTTCGTGAGCTTGTCAAGATTCCAAGAAGGCGTGTCCGTAGACTTTCGCTCCATCATCGGATCGAGATCCGGATCGCTCACACTACTTCCGTTATCATGGCGGAAGAACGCCTATGTGTGAGCTTCTCCAAGCACCCATCGACGGGTATGGAGATGCTATCGTTGTACCGACCATTGTGGTGAAAATTTTGAACTCAAGACCGGTTATCGAATCTTGTAACCTCAAATCGCTTCTACGGTTTTGAGCGGATGATCCTCATGCTCATATTCGATGGTTTAACAAGATTGCATCTACCATCAAGTATAAGAATGTCCCTACCGATGTTGTTAAGCTTCTTCCTTCCCATTTTCTCTTGAGGACAAGCCGGATTTGGCTTGAAAACAACCCCTCGGTCAATAGAGACATGGGAAGATCCGTGAAGAAATTTGTGAATGAATTTTATCCACCTTCCAAAACCACGAGTCTTAAAATGAAATCATCAAGTTCACTCAAAAGTTTGATGAACCCTTGAGTGAATCGTGGGATCGTTTCAAGGAATTGCTTCGCAAATGTCCTCACCACGGTTTCTCCGAGTTGATGCAACTCGATACTTTCTACAATGGAGTGAGTCAACTGATCAAGATTCTCTCAATTCCTCCGCTGGAGGAAATTTCCTAAGCAAAACCGTCAAAGAAGCTTTAGCGATAATTGAAAACAAGTCTAAAGTCCGTGACCGCATCAAGCAAGCGGTTGTTTCCCAAGTCGGTGTTGGTCCTTCTTCTTCATCGCCCGTGAGTCGAGTCTAGCACCGATGCTAAGATTGACAAACTCACGGAAGCTATTCAAGCTTTGGTTCTCTCCAACCAAAAGAAAGTCTCTTTTCCACAAACTTCACCTCCTGCTGAAGTTAAGAAAGTGGAAGTCTGTGTTACTTGTGGTGGCCCCATGCTTATTACAAGCTGTATGGCCACCGATGGTAACCCTTTGAAGCTAATCTTGTGGCGGGATCTCTAATCAAGGAGGCAACCAATATCGTGCTCCTATAGACCGAACCACCGCCCTAACCACTACCTTGGACCTCCGGTTTCAATCAAAACCGTAATCAAGGTCAAAATAGACCAAACCAAGGTTTCCAAAACCAAGGTAATTTCGGTCAAACAACGGTTTTCAAAATCGAATCAAAATTTCCAACATCAAGGAAATTTCAATAGAAACCAGTCGTGGAATTTCAACCTGTGGTATTTTCATGGAAATAATCAAGGAAATTTTCAAGGCCCTAATCCTAACAATAGAGGCGAATTTTCCTATGCAAACTCAAGCTATTGTTCCAACTGGACCATCATCGATGAGTTGTTGAAACAATTCATGAAATCCCAAGAGGAAATGAACAGGTTGTTGGTTAGCCGATTTCGACATCAAGAAGTCTTTAAATGATCGACCCTCGGGCTCGTGTACTCTACCTAGCAACACGATCGCTAATCCGAGGGGCGATGCAAAGGCGATCACAACCAAGTGGTGCTTCTTATGATGGACCCGCTATTCCTACTACCTCTTCTTCTTCTCTCCCGAAGGTAGTGGAAAGCGAACCCGAGGCGACAAAGGACAAGGAACTTCCTACTAATAACGGAAGTACCGGCAATGTTCATCCTCGGGTTGTCCGAAACCTAATACCAAACACGAGTTGTTTTTGAACCTCCGGTTGGTAACCCTAAATCAAAACTTCTATTCCTTACCCTCACGTTTACATGAGCAAAGCTCCGAGAAAGCTAGTCATCAAATGGAAAATTCTTTCAAATTTTCCAAGAACTTCATTTTGACATAAGCTTCGCGGATGCCATCATGTTAATGCCCAAGTTTGCATCTACTCTCAAACACATGTTGAGCAACAAGGAAAAGTCGTTTGAAATGGCTAAGACTCCTTTGAATGAGAATTGCTCATTTGTCTTGTTAAAAAGCTTCCCGAGAAGCTAGGAGATCCCGGAAAATTTCTTCTTCCTTGTGTTTTTCCCGGATGATTGAATGCTTTGCTCTTGCCGATCTTGGTGCAAGCATCAACTGATGCAAGATTCGATGTGGAAGAAACTTTCTCTCCGGAACTTATTCCTACCGCATGACTCTTGAGCTTACAGATCGTTCTATATCTCGTCCTCTTGGCATCGCCGAGGATGTATTTGTGAAAGTAGGAAAGTTCCATTTTCCGGTGATTTTGTGGTTGTTGATTTCGATGCCGATCATCGGGTTCCTCTCATTGTTGGACGAGGATTCACGAGAACGGGCCGTGCTCTTATTGATGTATTTGAGCAAGAAATCACTTTACGTGTGGGTAATGAAGTCGTACCTTTAACCTCGATCAAACTTCGAGGTACTCCTCAAATTATGACATCGAATCGGTTAATCGAGTCGATTTAATTGATATTGCTTGAGGAGTACTCAAGAGTTTCTTGGTTATCTTCATAATTCGTGAGTGGGATTCCACCACATCTTCTCAACCTATCATTGCCGACTCTTCCCCTCTCTCACTCCGTTTGAGGAGGTGACTTCCTTCGGAAGAGATCGATGAATTTCTTGTTATCGATGAATCAATTCCGCTGGAATTGATGGTGTGTATGATTCGGAGGGGATATTCTTTATCTTGAGCAATTGCTAAATGAAGATCCTTTACCTTCACTCCTCCGAAAGAAATCACGATTGAGGAAATCAAATCAAGACAAACTTCTCTCGATGAATTTCCGAGGTTGAACTTAAGGACCTTCCTCCTCATCTCGAGTATGCATTCTTGGAGGGTGATGATAAATTACCCGTCATAATTGCTAAAGACTTGACCGAGGAGGAGAAAACTGCTCATAAAGGTCTTGAAGTCACACAAGCAAGCAATTGCTTGGAAACTCTCCGACATTAAGGGTATCAACCCCGAGTTTTGTACTCACAAAATCTTAATGGAGGATGACTTCAAACCAAAGATTCAACATCGAGAAGGGTGAATCCTAAGATTCATGAGGTTATCAAACAAGAGGTTCTCAAACTTCTTGATGCCGCTTGATTTACCCGATCTCCGATAGTCCTTGGGTTAGCCCAATTCATTGCGTTCCAAAAAGGGTGGCATTATCGTTGTCACAAATGAAGAAAACGAGTTATTTCCGACTCGATTGGTTACGGATGGCGTGTGTATTGACTATCGTAAGTTAAACGAAGCCACCAGTAAAGACCATTTTCCTCACCCTTCATGGACCGGATGCTTGAGAGATTAGCGAGGGCAGTACTATTGTTTCCTTGATGGTTTCTCGGGTTACTTTCAGATCCCCATTGATCCGCCGGATCAAGAAAAGACCACATTCACCGCCCATACGGGACATTTGCCTCTGACGTATGCCTTTTGGCTTATGTAATGCTCCCGCACGCTCCAAAGATGTATGATGGCAATTTTCCACGACATGATTGGGGAAACTATGGAGGTGTTTATGGATGACTTCTCGGTCATTGGGGACTCATTTCATACATGTCTCCCATTTAGACAAAATGCTTAAAAGGTGTGAAGACACCAATCTCTGTCTAAACGGGAGAAGAGCCACTTTATGGTCAAAGAAGGCATAGTCCTTGGCCATAAGATTTCAAAAACGGATTGAGGTAGATAGAGCAAAGTTGATGTTATTGCTAAATTACCTCATCCTACTACCGTCAAAGGTATTAGGAGTTTTCTAGGTCATGCGGGTTTTATCGTAGATTCATACAAGATTTCTAAAATCGCTCGCCTATGACCCATCTTCTTGAAAAGATGCTCCTTTTATCTTTTCTCCCGAGTGCATCAAGCTTTTGAAACACTTAAGAAAAAGCTTACGGAAGCACCCATTCTAGTTGCCCCGATGGGATTTACCCTTCGAGCTCATGTGCGATGCAAGTGATTTTGCTATCGGTGCGGTCTTGGGGCAACGCAAAACCAAGCATTTTCACCAATCCACTACGCAAGCAAAACTATGATCAAGCTCAAACCCATTACACCACTACGTAAAAGAATTATTAGTCGTGGTGTATGCGTTTGAAAAGTTTCGCCATACCTTATCTTGACCAAATGCGTGGTGTATACGGATCACTCGGCTCTCAAATATCTCTTTGCTAAACAAGATGCAAAGCCGAGATTGCTCGTTGGGTTCTCCTCCTACAAGAATTTGATATCATTATACGTGATAAAAAGGAGCCGAGAACACCGTGCGATCATCTGTCGATTAGAGAACCCTCACCAAGATGTGTTCGAGAAAAGGAAATAAACGAAACATTTCCTCTCGAAACACTCAATGTGGTTTCTTTTCATGGAGACTCTTCTACCCCATGGTTTCTTGACTTTGCAAATTACCATGCGGGAAACTTTGTGGTGAAAGGGATGTCGTCCCAACGGAAAAATAAATTCTTTAAAGATGTGAAACATTATTTCGGGACGACCCTACTTGTTTAAAATTTTGCGGATCAAGTCATCCGCGATGTGTATATGGTCGAAGCCGTTGACATTCTCAAGGCTTGCCATTTCGGACCCTCTCGGGGACATCATAGCCCCAACTACACCGCCAAAAGGTGTTTGATTCGGATTCTATTGGCCCACGATCTACAAGGATGCCCATGAATTTGTCAAAACACTGTGACGCTTGTCACGTCACGGAAATATCTCACAAAGAAATGAAATGCCGCAAAAGCCATTCAAGTGTGTGAGATTTTTGACATCCGGGGCATTGACTTTACGGGCCATTTCCTTCTTCCGTGGTAACAAATACATACCGTGGCCGTTGACTACTTGTCAAAATGGGTTGAAGCTAAAGCTTTACCCACCAACGATGCCCGAGTTGTGGTGAAATTCTTAAAATCTCTGTTTGCTAGGTTTGGAACTCCACGAGCCATAATTAGTGATCGTGGTACGCATTTCTGCAATGACCAATTTGAAAGAGTCATGCAAAAGTATGGTGTAACTCACCGTCATCTCTGCGTACCACCCCAAACAAGTGGGCAAGTGGAAGTTTCTAACCGGGGATAAAGAATTCTTGAGAGGACGGTTGGTGAAAACCGTGCCTCTTGGTCGGATAAGCTAGATGACGCTCTGGGCCTTCCGTCTGACTTACAAAACACCCATCGGGTGCACTCCATACAAGCTAGTGTACGGAAGGCATGTCATCTGCCGATTGAGCTCGAGCACAAGGCATCTGGGCCTTGAAGCATGCTAACTTTGATATTCGAGACGGTTTGGTGATCACCGGAAAGTTCAAATGAATGAATTAAATGAACTCCGTGATCAAGCTTACGAGAACTCTTTGATCTATAAACAAAAGACAAAGAAGATTCATGACTCAAAATCAAGAACCGCGTTTTCAACGTCGGTGATCGAGTCCTTCTTTTCAATTCAAGATTGAAGATTTTCTGGAAAGCTCAAATCCGGTGCGGACCATTTACCATTGCTAAGGTTTATCCTTATGGTACCATTGAGTTATCTCAACCCGATGGTCCTAATTTTAAAGTGAATGGTCATCGAGTGAAGCATTACTTTGGAGAGGACATTCCCCGTGGTTGTCCGGACTTACAAACTTTCCCCATGAACCAATGAATGCGGGATCGAGTCAAGCTAGCGACTCGGTAATCAAAAACGAAGAGATGCCATATGGGTTGTCACCCATATTTCGAAATGTTCAAGTTTGTTACGGTTAGCCATTCACAAGTGGCTAGCTTGTGTGACAAAACTTGACAGTTTAGCTTCTTCTTTCTACTTTCTACCACCCTAGTGTGGGGGTTGCCCCATGTTTTGTATATAAGTCTTATTCAAAAAAAAAAAAAAAAAAAAAAAAAAATCTTTCTAAATAATGGCCGTAGTATTTCCCTTTTACGTTCTTTGTTTCGCATAACCGCGGTACTTTGAATATTGAGGGCAATATTCATTTCTAAGTGTGGGGAATTCTCACGAATTTTATCATGTAATTATACCGCCTAATTCCCGTTTTTGGCCAAAATTGTTTTACGGAGTAAGTGTTTTACACCGACTCATCTTATGGTTATCATCCGCCATGTCTAATAAACAAAAGGATTGGCTAATCCAGAGCAAACGGCTCTTGGTAAAGATATCTCAAATCCGTTGACGGCTTGCAATTTGCCCAAAATTGTATGGTATTCACCACCATATCCTAAAAAGTGAATAGTTGGCTAGCCCGCAAGTTTATGGCTTGTGGTAAAGGCGATGGAAAAACCATAATTGGTAATCACTCACCAAAGATAATATTGATAATTTATCTAAGAGTTGGCTAGTCCGAGCAAGCGGCACGGTAAAGACAAATCAAATCCGTTGGAAGTCGGTGGTTTGCTCAAAATCACATGGTTATCGGTGTACCATGGTTCTTACTTGAACCGAAAAATTTGGCTACTCCGTAAGTAATGGCTTTTGGTAAAGAGATTCAAATCCATTAAGTTTTTCTCAAAAGATTGCTAGGGACTAGCAATAGTTTAGTGTGAGGATTGATGAGTGTGTAAATACTCATCATTTTGGGTCTATCTAAACCGCAAAACGCCTAAAATGCTCGAAATGCATCAAAATATCGAAAATATTCCAAAATTGCATTTTATATGTTTCGGATGCAAAATGTTCAAAATCGATGAAAAATGAGCAAAGTTTGCATAATTGGCGTTTCAGGTCCCCGAGTTTCTTAAATTGTCAAAATAGTCCCCGAGCCCTAATTTCAAAGAAAAATCACCAAAGGTCCTTTTAAATCATAAGTTGTCAAAATTAGTCCTTTGGTGAAAAATATCAAAAGTTTGAGAAAATTACAAAATTAGTCCTTCAAGTTTGAAATTTGGCAAAAATGGCCCCTGGAAATTTTAAAATGGCAAGTTTGGTCCTTGTACTTTTTGAGATTGTCACTTTTGGTCCCTTGAAACATCTTTGCATAATTGTCAGGATTGGTTCCTTAGTTTTCAGGATTTACACTTTAGATCCTTGCCATATAAGCCCTTCAAAACCTTTTGGCCTGGTCATAAACATTTTGGACCCCTGTCATATAGCATTTTGGACCCTCCTTCTATTATTAACTCCCAGTCAATCCCATGGTCAAACAAAACACGCGCCAAAAAAGTCTCCTTCTCCAACTGCTGCCTGCAACTCAGACAATACCCATCCCCCTCCTCAACTCCACTCAACCATGTCCCCCCCCACCTCAACAAGCCTCCAAGATGCATTTAATGCATCTCCTCCCACTTCACTCAACCCCTCCAGTGGATAACTCTTTTTGGCGCCAAAATCCATTTAAACGGCCAAGATTGCTTCTAACCATCCAATGGCTGAGAAACAAGTGGGAAACATTGAGTGGATAGAAGAAGATTGGAATATAAAAGAAAGCAAAGAGAGGAAAGAAGAGAGTAGATTTTAGTTTAAAATTTTCCTATTGTCGCTTTTTCTTGTTAATGTATTAGTTTAATTTCAAAGTCGTAATTTTTGTTCCCAGTGTTAAACTCAAGTTATATTTGCAGTATAATCAAGTTTTAATCAGTGATTCCAAGGTTTTATCTATTTTCACATTTTTGCATAACTGTTGAAAATTTCCATTTCAAAGTCTGACAAACAAGCTCTTCTTAGCTTATCTTTAAGCTTCAACAAGCTTAAATGAGCTTATTATAACTTATTGCAAGCTTACATTCAAGTTTCAATCCACATTGGACCTTGGTCAACAAAAGTCAACTGGGAGCTCAAAATGGTATGAAAAGGGGCAATGGTTGATTCAGATATGGATTTGGGTTAGTTCAGAGACATTGGGTTGGATAAATTAGGTTAGAGGTTCATGGGTTCATTGTTTCAAGCCATAGTGGCTAAGGACTGCTTGTAAGTGAATTTTAAAGTTTCATTGCATTATCTGTTTTTGTAGTTAAAACTGGTTCAAACCTGTTTAAACAGTTGTATTTAGGTCTATTTAACTTAGTTAGATCATTAATCATAGCTTAATCAGTGTTTAGGTCAGTTTTTATTGCAATTAGTAGTATAAAGGTGTGTTTGGATTTACTGTCAAACTGAGTTTTAGGGTTGGTTCAGTGGTGAATACTTATGGTGTCATGTTTGTTTACCTGTATTTGACTCATACATGTCTTAGTTTGTGCCTGCAAGTCACCAAAAGTCAAAAATCCAACTCAACTTTCTAAACAGCTTAACTGTTGGATTTTTGCAAAATCAAAAACTCATTTTGTGTTTAAATATCATAGATATAGCTTGCTCTAGCCTCATTTCATCCATTAACATCAATATCAGTCTACAAATCAAGTTCAAAGCTCATGGAAGTCAACTTTCCATGTTCATGTCAAAAGTCAAAACAATGAAAAACCAGTTTTGAGCCAACCGAGAGTGATTTTCTTGGATTCAATTCGAGCCTAATTCAGTGAAACTTGTTGATTTAAAAACTTGCCTTGGTCTATTTTCTTGTAGCCATTTTTGTATAATTTTTCAAATTTACTTTAAGCACCAAAAAGGCTTGTGATTATTGGCTTATATGCCCTGTGCAGGACAATGAGCTGCACAGGTTTTAAGCAGATCTTGCAGAGCTTGTATTAAGCTCATCAGAGCTTATCTAGGTCTGTAATTTGGTTTATAAGGTCTCACCTAGGTCTAGTGTAAGTTCTAAGTTTTGGTTTTTAGTTGCTAGCTTATTTGATTGCTTATTCTTGGGCTTAAAGTAGTACCCCTAAAACTGTTTTAGCTTATAATCTCTTAACATCAAATCTGTTCTAGTTGCAATCCAGTGGTTAAAATCAGTTAAGATTTGTTGCATTTTAGTTATTTTAGCAGTTTATAACTTCTGTAAACAGTTGGTGGCTTGTTTTGTTCATTTGGCTTATTCAAGTGCTTATTTATAAGCCATTGGCTTAGCAGTTCCATAATCTTACACACAACCATCTGATTTTCCATTTTTCCTAGATTCCAAATATAATTTTAGAGTTTTCCTGAAATTTTCAGATTTTTCTAAGTTAGTTTGCTATTTTTCTTGATTTTAATTAGTTTTTAAGCATTTTTAAATAGCATTTAATACAAAAAAATTAAGAAAAGTTTCAAAAAAATAATTTTTCATTTTTCTTAAGTTAAGATAAATATAAAAAGACAAAAAAATATTTTTCTAGATTTTTCTTAGTTAAATTTGTATTTTTAAATAATTTAATTAGTTTTAATAGTTTTTAATTCCTAGAAAATACAAAATAATCGAAAAATACAAAAATAGTTTTGAAAATTCTATTTTGTTATTTTAGATTTTTCTAAGTCAAAATTTTATTTTTCTAGCTTTATTTCCTAATTTCTTGTATTTTAGGCTATTTTAAATAGTTAAAATTAGTTTTAATTAATAATAATTAGATAATTAGTTATAAAATAATTTTCTTTTCTAAAAATTCTCTTATATCATTAGGTTTGTAAAATATCATTTTCATATTTTTAGGATTAATATTGTGTAAGTTTCACATTTTCATTCAGACGCTACGTAGTTTTTAATTAAGTTTTATAAAAACATAAAAACAAAAACATCATTTTGCAAATAGTGATAGCGTTTATTTAATATTTTTTATCTTTTTAATTTCCTTTAATTTGCATTTAAGCCTCTGTAATTTGTTGGCTTTTTCTGTAGTTATAATCATAACAAATTCCTTTTTCTATTCAAATTTCTCGATCACTTTACGTTTGGTAATCCATTGCATAGCTCGCTGGGACATAACGACCCGGGGAAACCCTATACTCCTCAGATCTTCATTGCATTCGTTCTTGAGCCGTTTTAAGTTTGTTACGGTCTGCCATTCACAAGTGGCAGACTTGAGTGATAAAACTTGACGGTTTGGCACGGATCAGCGGTCAATTTAGCATTCGCGGCCTTAACTTCGCGATTGACCTTTTTGACTTTTTCGATTTCAATGCCATAGTTATTGATTAATGATTCAAAATAAGCACGTGTTTCCTCATCGGCCTCAAGATTTTGTGCCACGGTCTCCACTAGGATCCACATCCGAGTCTAAGAGTTGGTATTGCTACAACTCGGATTGTCGGTATGTATCATAAGTAGGTCTTGGCGTCAAAGAATCTTTGTTCGTCATGAGTAAACACATCAAATATGACATTGTTATAGCATGGATCAATGATTGGTACCTCGACATCTGCGTTGGCGTCATAGGAGGAGGTGCGTCGAATCGATGTCGTACTTGGTCTCTTGAAGATTTGCCATGAAGATGCGGTTTGCATTGAGTTCCTCGAGGTCTTCCAAATCATCCATAATAGCCATGAAGTCATGTTCCTCAAGACTCAATTGAAGTCCAAATTGTTCCTTTTGTACCAACATGATAGCTTTCCAAGATACGCAAGATCCTTCTTTTTCGGCTTAGTTGGACAATTCCTTGCCATGTGACCCAATCCTTGACAGTTATAACACTTAACCCGATTACCACGATTCACATTTCCATAATTCCCAACGATCGAGCTACAACATTCCCATTCGATTACCCATCGCTCTATTCCCAACATTCGACCCATCCGATTACCACGATTTGGAACCGCTCGATTACCCATACGAAATCCGGTAGCATATCCTGCCGATTCCCAATAATTCCAACCATTTGTCCTTGATTACCCATATTCACACCCTACCGTGAAATTTACATTGCTATGAGTGTTTGATGAAATCCGTTGGTTGTTGTTAGTTGGTGTGGAATAGCGACCTCTGAATGCTTTACCCAAGAATGCAAATGCTTGTGACAAAGCTTCTTCTTGTTCCATTTCAAGATCGGTGATTCCTTGTTCTGGTAATGTTGTTGTTCGTGGATAGGTTTGTTGTTGAGGGATGTATTGTCGCAAGTTGTTGTTAGTGGAAGATGATGAAGCTTGTTGTTGTGTATTTACCGGAGTTTGAGTCTTTGCAATGAGTGCCAATGGATCATGATTCTTTGCTAATCTTTCTTGCTCGACTTCATTCACTTCATTTTGGTTTTGTTTGTAAAATCGTTGAGTTGATTAAAGTTCACTTGATGTAAGTCTTTTGTTTGGTTGACAATAGTGACATATCGTCCCCATTCTTACGGTAGATTGTTCAAGAACTTGATGTTGCTCACGATAGTTCGGGTGTCAACTTGTTTCGATCGACTCATTCATTAAAGTGCGAGAACCTTCCATAGTAGGATTCAATGGATTCTCCGGAGTAGATGTAAACTTCTCCCAAGCGGTTAGCGACTTGTTCTCTGTATCTTGTTGACCAATTTCGGTTCCATGACAAAGCCGTCTAACACGTTCCCACATATCGAAGCGGTTTCACGGTTTGTCTACAAGAAGAAAGATGTCTCTTGGTAAACCCAGTTGGACAATATGAATTGCCATGTCATACGCTTCGACTTGCTTCGATCCTCTTGAGTATTCCGATTCTTTTGAAGACGAAAAAATGGTGGGACGGAGTTGTTGCATCAACATTTCCAAGGTCTTGGACTTGTCGAGGTAAGAAGGGTCCATCCTGAATGGATTTGATCATCAATTTTCCATTAGGTTTTGTCTTGATGTAACGAAGCATTCGACTTGTCCATTGAAGATAACCACCTTTTTCCAACATAGGTGGACGGTTTTCGGCACCGGCTGCATGAATGTCTTGTTGAGTTGCCATTGATGAAGGTATGATATGATAAAGTTGATGTAGGATCGATTCAACGATAAAGGAGTTGTGTTTGATGAAGATTAAGCTCGGTTGTTGTAGTGAAAATTTGCTCTAAAAACTTAAAAACCTCAATAACTTCTATTCGGAGCGTTTTTAGGACTTGAAGGTTGACCCTTAGTTCATTCGGCGGTCTATTCTCCTCGTTCTCACGATCGTTTTGATGGGTAGATCGCTGAAAACGGAGTTACGGTTCAAAATTTATAGCCGTTTGAAGTTTTGCTCAAAATCTTACTAAATAAACCGTTCTTATGCGAGAAATGAATGCTTATGCGTGAGGATTGCTTATGCGTAGGAGTCCTTATGCGTAAAGAGCTTAGGCGTAGGATTCTTATCGTAAACCTAAGGTTAAACGTAAGTCTTATGCGTAAACTTTAAGCGTAGAAGTAAAGTACCTTACGCGTAAGAGTTAACTTATGCGTAGAGTGTTTACTCGTAAGCTACGCTTATGCGTAAGAGTTGGTTTAAACCCAAAAATCCTTTACACTATCACACAGTAAAAGATATCCGAAAGTCGGTGTTCCACACTTATCCAAGTGAGGAAGCACCGAGCCACCGCTTTTGCGAAGATTCTTCACCAAAAGTTATGCGAGAAACTTACGCGTAGAAATAGGGTTTTGACTTTTCTTACGCGTAAAACTAGAGTTTTGACTTACGATAAAAATTTCCAATGATTCAACCAATCTCGATGCACAAACAAATTTAAAAACATTCAAATAACAAGATTGTTTTGACCAAAACACCCAAAATGCTTTTTGTGCTTACGCGTAGAAATGAACAACGAACCAAAACTAGTTTAAAATGATGTAAAACACATAAAGCTTGAACTTTTTCCAAAACTAGAATCTTTAACACTATATAAACCTTAGACCATAAGAATCTTGAAGATTTAAGTGCAAAAATTAAAGTTTTATGCGTGAATCTTTGAGAACGAACACTACGCGTAAACTACAACAAAAAACTTCAACCAAAACACTCCTAAACCATTGTTAGGCGATTGATACCAATTGTAGGACCTCACTTTTACACCAACCTTACGCGTAACACACCTTATCACAAACCCAACACGACGTAACCCACGTTACGCGTATAACAAGTTCAACACAAACACAAACATATGCGTAAATAAAGAAGGAAAGATTAAGATGATGGTGACTTGATGTTAAAACCGTGTATATGTGTAGAGAAAGATGAAAACAATAAGTTGTATATTCCAAAGAAAACACACACACACACACACTCAAGCACACCCCTCAAATGACCATTTGAGGGGTATTTATAGTACAATTGACTTGATGCCCTAAAAGGCTTTCTATGGGCTTCGTGGGTTGGACATGGGTTGGATTGGATATAATGCAAGCTTAACTAAACTAATACCCATTTAGCTTAGTCCAATCCACGAGCCCGTTGACTATTCTAGCACGATATCTAACACACGTTACAAAGTTCCTAAACGTGAATGACCATCACTTCTAATAAAACAATTAAGGCTAACATGAAGTAAAACACTTATCTTGATGTAAGATAGGGTATGGAACCCTAAAATACTGTACAAGACAGCCTTGGTTCGGTTTAGGTTTTTACTCCAAAAGACTACACACTGAATACTAAAAAATTTGGATTCTATATATAAGATTACAAGTGCGACGGCGTCACGCTTTGAATTGTGACACCATCGGGTCGCCATTATTAGGGTTTCGTCTTGGCCACGTTAGTCTTGCGACGGCGTCACCTTATGCTTGTGACGCCGTCCCTTCGATCTCGGACGTCGTCGGATCAAATCTAGGCCGTCGAGTTGCGACGCCTACTCTTTTAAAGCCGGAAGCCGTCACTTGTAAATGAGCAATTTGGCTCTTGAGCCGTCACAAAAGTTGTCCGACGGCGTCACTAGTTAATGCTGACGCCACCTTCGGCCCAAAGACTGAGTGTCTCGAATCTTGACTTTGGCCATTTTCTTCAGATATTCGCGCCTTTTCGTCCGAATAAGTGTCATTCCAGCATTTTGCCTTCAAGATACCTAAAAAGTGAAAAGGAACGATATTAAGTAATAACGGATATAAAATTGATCAAATAAAGGCTTAAACGACCCCTCAAAAAGGTACATTTTAAAACCTTATCAAATATCCCTACACTTGGTATTTGTTTGTCCACAAGCAAATGTGCTTTTAGCCAATCAATTTATAAGTTAGAGGTCATGAAGCATTAGTTTAGAACGATTCACAACACATATAAGCCCCATGAAAGTCATAACAAGCACGGAAATTACATACTAGCACCTCACATGGGGTGTTTGGATACTCACATCTCGGGTGTATATGAAATATAACAAGTTGGAAATGGAAGATAAACACTCATTAACCGTTCCTAGTACATAGATTACCATAGGCTTGAGACTAGATCAAACCTCCATCGCTTTGGCGTAAGCACCTAGAAAATACTATCCAAGAGGTCTTTTAATGGGTTGTAATGATAGGCTTACGGTAGGGAAACAAAGGGTTTGGTGGGATAGGCGATTTAATGGTGGCAAGTCAAAAATCTTTATGTTACAAACATGCGAAGAATGGCGTTGCAAAGCCAAGACTCGACACTCTAAACTCTAGATAACTGAAAAAACAAACATAAATTTAAAGATAGATGTAGGATGGTAGCCCGTATTTTTTTTTCAACACTCTATTTTTTTCGATTTTTTTTTTCATACACTTTTACTCTACCATCCTCTACGATAACATCAAAATGATAGGGATTTATAGGCACATCCCTACACTTGAGTTTTTATTACTCTAACACTAATATGACCCGAATTGAAAAGATCAAAACACTTGGAGTACATTATTATGCAAATAAAGGGAATTTGAATTTAACGTTCCCTTCCCGTCATCTCATAAATTTAACTTTTCCCATGAGTCCCAATCGTCCCAAAACTGTGTACAAAGGATATAACTCGACTTAGCAACTTATGCAAGCAACTAGATAATTGAACTAAGGGTTTAGTGTGATAACAATAATACACTAAAAGTGAGTGCATACAAGGTAGGCTAAGGCGATTTGGGTGTACATTTGGGGTGGGGTGTAAACAATGCTCTTCATTGATATTCGAAAACCAAACATCACGAGAACCGCGAAAAGGATAGGCTCGAGGGGTTAACTAGGGGTATCGTGTACTAAAGATGAGTACAATGCAAAGGTGTGGGGGAATTACTCAACCGATGTGGAAGAAGTAATTATATTACGGGTATCAAACAAGGGTTATCCTAATGCCTCTTATCATTTAGTTATTCCTAACTACACAAGTGTAGTCTTACTAGCGATCTCGGGATGCATCACAAAACAAGTTCTAGAATCTATTATACTATCGGTTCACACTCTAAGCATTAAAGTGGAATGCTTTAATTCCTACAAATCTAAGGGCGATCCTCACATTTTGGGTGGAATTTAAGTGGTAAAGGGTTTTTGTGCTAGTCATATAATTTCCTATCCATGAGACGTTTTATTAAGACTAATGACCCACTCCTATATGTCATGAAAAATTGAAAATTTGGTGCCAAAATTACCCTAATCGACATTTTCTCATGGTTTATTACGCAAATGCAATTGGACAAAGCAAATAGTCAAGGATAAGCATAGTTTCAAATTTCCCGTTTTATTTTCCCTCCCTACACTTAAACTGAACATTGTCCCCAATGTTCTTCGAAAGTATCAAAGTTATGATAATGGAAGGTAATTAAAAGCGAAAGAAACTAATACTCCCCTAATTAGCTCGGTAGGATCCGTGTAAAGTGGTGGTTACATCTTTCTTCAAGAAGAATGTTTGCGTGAAAAGCTCCTTCTCATCTTATGTATCTTCTTCTTGGTAAATTAAACCTGCACACTTGAAGAAAACAAACGAAACCTTCGCGTAAACCGGTGGTAACAATATATATAGGACTCTACTAAACTAGGATATAATGCTTGTGGAATGGATGTTTACGGAATTTCTGGAAAATTAAGACCTGGAAAATTCTAAAAATTTATAAGTAGCTCGAAAACGGAAAAAGTAATCATTGTTTTGCTCCTTCTCGACGCCGTCAGTTATCCCGACAAAAGCGGTCCGAGATTTTCCGGAAAAATCTCGGAAAATTTTCATCTTTAGAATCTGGAAAAATTTCGCAAAACATCCATTATGACTCGATACAAGCATTTGACTCGAACAAACACACATGTATATCTTTTAATTAATTGTAATTCTCTTGTTTACGTTTCTTTTGAAAACGTGTGTAATCCTCCCTACACTTATCCCTTATGTAAAATACCTTTATATGTAATTAAGACGAGGTTAAAGACAAAATAAAGCATTTTTACAAATTTAAACATGAGAATAAACAATCAATAAAAGATACACGACACAAACAAGCAAACAATTAAGCATGGGTTGCCTCCCACGAAGCGCTTTTCTTTATTTATGAGTCTTGTAGCTAGACTTGAAGTCGTGCCCCTATGTACCGATATAAGTAAGCCTATCCTTTAGAATGTCGTAAGGATCAAACTTATCATTTAAGTTCCTAGTAGTACGTTTGGTTCGATAAACCTTTTCAAATTTCTCTCCATCGGGGTCATAGATTGTCATCCTAATTTGCCACTATCCATTACCATCACTAGGTGGTCTATCCCAATCCCACTTATGTTTAGGCTTATCGCTCTCAACTTTCCACTTATTCATGACAAGGTTGACGGGAAAGCTTCCTAGGAACTCGGTCATCTTCCTAAATATCAAGGCGTCCTCGAACGGGTTCACTTCCATGTCCTTAGCCATTTCTTTTTCATGGAAAGTTTCTTTACTAGCAAAGGCTTCATCCAGGTAAAAAGGTCGTTGGGGACCTATGAAGTTCTTATCAATCCAAGGTCCGTATCTAGATGGCGCTCTATCCAACCTAATTTCATTGGGAATTTCCTCTTCTTTGTAGTAAGTATGCTTTTTGACATCGTAAATTGACCTAGCACTCCCTTCTCCTACCACTATTTTGGACATCTTACAATCAATGATGGCACTAGCGGTAGCTAAGAATCCTCTTCCTACTAGCAATGGGAATGTCGGGTCCTTATTCATGTCTAGCACATGGAAATCAGCCAAAAGAGTCAACTCTCCTACGTGTACTACCATGTCTTTTATTATCCCTACCGGATATGCAAAACTACCGTCCGCTAGACCTAAGATGGTTTCCGTTGGTTCTATCTTACCTAAGTTAAGGTTTTTATGGAGGGACAACGAAACAAGATTGATGCATGATCCTAAGTCGGCTAGAGCATCGAGAGGTTTGGAAGTTCCAAGCCTACACGGAAGAGTGACTAGCCCGGGATCATCTAACTTCTTAGGTAAATTATTTCGCACAAAAGCGGACCCATGTTTTCCAAGTTTTAGTTCTAGCTCATATTTTTCTTTTAAAGCATTATAATAAGGTGCATGAGCTAAAACTTCAAGAACCGGTTTTTCTTGATGGAGTTCCTTGTACTCCTCCTCTATATTAGGTTTGGGTTCTTGGTTGACGGGTTTCTCAAGATTAGGTTCTACCAATGGTGCGGGGCCTTGGTACCTCATTTTGGATTGCTTGAAACCCTTGTTGATAGCGTTTACCGAGTGAACCGTAGGATGTGAAGGGCATGGATGAGCACTCTCCCATGGTGAAAAAGAACATGAAGTCGATGAAATCGAACTCACTTTTGGGTTCTTTATAGTATCACTTGGGAGTGCACCAATTTCCCTGTCATTAAAGGCTTTTAAGAGGGCATCAAGTTTGTTGGTCATATCGCCTTGTCGTTGCTTAAAATCAGATTCAAGCTTAGTCAATCGAGTTTCTTGAGATGACATGAATCTAGATGCAATTGCCTCAAGACTAGTGGGGTTCCCGGTGTTTGGAGGGTTGAACCTATTAGGTGGACTAGATGAGCTTTGGGGTGTGCTTGAATTTTGGTTCCACTTAAGGTTAGGGTGATTTCTCCATGAGGGGTTGTAAGAGTTTCCTAAGTTGTTTTGTTCGGGCTTGAAAGTGTACCACTTCTCTCCCGCTCCATCGGTACTCGTGGAGGCGTAGTCCGCAAAAGCATGTTCGGGGAGTCTTGTGCAATCACGAGTGTCATGGGGACCACTACATAACTCACAAGGTAGAGTGATTTTATTCACTTGATGTGAAGACTTAGGATTCTCGTAGGAGCTCATTAGGAATTTAACTTGATCTTCAAGCTCAAGCATCCTACGGTCGGAAGGTTGTGAGTCAATGGGAGGCAAGGAGATTGCCTTAACGGTTTTGGGCAACTCATGGGGGTCATTCCAACTTTCGTTGTCATAGAGAGCAAGGTCCTCTATTATACCCCATGATTCTTCCGCGGTGAGATCACTAAGTTTTCCACCGGCCGCTTGGTCAATGGATCGCTTAGTGGGGAGGTTGACATGATCATAGAAGAGTTGGACTTGGAGCCAAAGATCAATGCCGTGATGAGGGACTTTATGGAGTAAGTCCTTGAATCGAGTCCATGCTTCGTAGAGAGATTCACCTTGACGTTGTTGGAACATCAAGATATCATTTCTAAGCTTAGTGGTTCTCCCCAGTGGGAAAAATTAAGCAAGGAAGTGAGAGGTGAGATCATCCCAACTTGAGATGGAGCCGGCGGGAAGTCGCTCAAGCCAATTACTAGCTTGGTCCCGTAGAGAGAATTGGAAGAGACGCATACGCGTGGTCTCCCAAGTAGTAGCATCGAGGTCGATGGAATCGACAATTTTAAGGAAATCCTTGAGATGCTGATTAAGATCTTGAACGAAGTCCATGGAATGCACATCCGTTTGCACCAACCGGATGGTGTCGGATCGCAGGTCGTAGTTTGGGCTTGGTCGGGAAGCTCAATGGTGTTCCTATAGCCTAGGTGGCTTGGTCTCGAGTATTCACCAAGAGTACGGCCTCTTGGCGGTCATTTGGTGGTAGGTTGATGAATGGTGGTTGGTTATCACCTTCCATGATGAAAAGTGATGGGGTTACGAACAAAGGTCACGAAGAAGGGGATAGACTACGAGAAAGCTAAAATTGGAAAAAATCTTACTTGATAGGAATCAAGCAAGGATACCTAAGCGAGGTGGACTCTAACTAGCTATTCTATTCCCGCGGCGGCGCCAAAACTTGATAACGCCACACGCGTCGTTCGGGGTCAAAGGAACTTCCTTTCGTCGAGCAAGTTTTTCAACACCCCGGCGATTAACCTAATCATTGTAGTGTAGTATTAGGGTAAGCCACGGAATTGATATCGTTCTCTAGGGAATAGGAATGCTAGTGAGAAGTTACTACGCTAAGGTTGGGGTTGAGGAAGATTATTTTTATCTTTTATGTTTTTAGGAATTGGAAAGGTACGAATCTCGGGTATTGGATTTGGGGTTGGTATTTCACCGATTACTCTACTCGTCTAATTATCTAATCTAAGGTGTAAGTAGTCTATGTCTAATTATTGTGTGCTCGTATGATGATTTAAAGATGTGTTTACTTAGGTTTTATTACTCCTTAATTATCTCCTATTGATGGTTGAATTGTCACGTCCTTATTCTTAATCGCGTTGTGTGTCTAAGGTCGTAGGGTATGCGTTTATCCCTAACTCTTTGAAACTAACAAAGGTTATTTCCTACAAAATCTCTAGGATTTATAAACTTAACACTAAGGTACTCTTCGGATGGTTTAGCCTACAATGACTCTAGGTACTATAAGCTAAGGTTCACAAAGATTAATCAAGCATTAACTACACAACGGATGATCTATCGCAATACTAGATCATTAACAATTAAGATAAGAAACAACCAATCAATATTCAATAATTAAGTTTCATATTCCCTAAGCAAACACACAAGTAAATTAGCCGGACATGAGAAACATGCAAGCATACACACAATTAATTGAATACATAATTGAATTAATGAAGTAAAACACTTATCTTGATGTAAGATAGGTATGGAACCCTAAAATCTTGTACAACACTGACCTTGGTTCGGTTTAGGTTTTACTCCAAAAGACTACACATCGAATACTAAAAATTCGGATTCTATATATAAGATTACAAGTGCGACGCGCCACGCTTTGAATTGTGACGCCGCCGTGGTCGCCGTTATTAGGGTTTCGTCTTGGCCACGTTAGTCTTGCGACGGCGTCACCTTATGCTTGTGACGCCGTCCCTTCGATCTCGACGTCGTCGATCAAATCTAGGTCGTGCGAGTTGCGACGCCTACTCTTTTAAAACCAAGCCGTCACTTGTAAATGAGCAATTTGACTCTCGAGCCACAAAAGTTGTTCGACGGCTTCACTAGTTAATGCTGACGCCATCACCTTCGGCCCAAAGACTGAGTGTCTCGAATCTTGACTTTGGCCATTTTCTTCGTATATTCGCGCCTTTTCGTCCAAATAAGTGTCATTCCAGCATTTTGCCTTCAAGATACCTAAAAAGTGAAAAGGAACGATATTAAGTAATAACGGATACAAAAGTGATCAAATAAAGGCTTAAACGACCCCTCAAAAAGGTATATTTTAAAACCTTATCATCTGGCCACCGCCACCCACTACACCCTACCCTTGGAGCTTATGAAACTACATCAGAGCAAGAAAAAGATGTCGATAAGCTTATAACACGTCTTGTGTCACGTGAAGAAGCTCATATTGCATTAATGGAGCTTATGAAATGGCGAACATATGGCCAAAATGAAGCCAGAAGAATCTTTAATGATAACAAATAGACTACGGTCTGGACTAAGGGTAGGGACAGATTGCGTGATTAGGGGTAAACATACCCCAATGATACTCGTGATCAGGATAGTGGCGATGTCGGATGACCTTTAAGTTTAGAGCCTTCGATTTATTGTGACAAGGCTTTGTTACATAGAAACAACATAAAGATTAAGAAAATTGATATCATTTTTAGATTGGAGGCCATGATTAATTATAGAATATGTTTGCTGATAATTGTTGGATATGTTTGAATGAAGCTCGATCATTTGGCTTGGCATTTGTAATTAAAGAATAGGGAAAATGACAAAAAAAATTCATTGAACTTGACATTTTATGTGATTGTTTGTAGTCAACTATTTTTTTTCTTATTGTATGTACTGAACTTTCAAATTTCGATCATTATGTGTATTTTGTGACTATTCTGCCATGTAAAATGACCATTTTACCCTTCGAAATTTGAAAAATTAATGGTAAATGGGTCACAAAATACACAGAATAATCGAATTTTGAAATTTCAGTACACATAATAAGAAAAAAACTAGTTGACTATACACGATCATAAAAAGTGTCAAGTTTGATGCATTTTTTTGTCATTTGCCCTTAAAGAATATGTTTGCTGATAAGATATAAGCTTGCTCAAAGGGTATATATGTAATTCACAATAAAAGAAAAAAAATCCACCTACCCAGGGACACGTGTCAACATTTTAGAGTAGTCGCCCAAGATTTCGGGGGTAACCATCGCCCATAAGGTATTTAGAGAAACTAAATTTTTTTGGGGGACATGGGGTGAGTGTGTGTGTACCTTTGAGGTATTTCAAGAATTGCCTCATAAAATAAAGTGTTAGAAATTTTTAAGAAATATTTTGAGTGTCATTCTTTCATATTATATAAGAGTTGTTTATATTTTGTTGTAATAATATTTTGTAATAATATGCACCCGTGAGCCTACCAAATAAAACAAAGTGTTTGAAGTTTTTAAGAAATATTTGGAGTGTCATTCTTTCATATTACAAAAGAGTTGTTTATACTTTGCTGTAACAAAAATGCTAAAACCTCCTACAACTTCTTCCTACAAAACATCCTACTTACAGGATTCTGAAAATGTCAGAACGGACGGTTTGGATGCAGAGAGAATGAGTGAAAAAAACTATTTAATATTGTTGTGTGTGTAGAAGGATTTGTAGGATGAATAGTAGGAGGTTGTAGCAAAGCTCTTGCTGTAATAATATTATTTTGAGCAATTTTAGTGAGAGTAATATCTTATATATCCAACATAAATTGGTATCAGAGCTTTTTCGAATCCATTTGAGTTAAACGAGTTTCTACCATATTAATAGAGCGGTCATGGCACGATGACAAGGTTTTGATCTAATTCATGTTGTCGTCCCAATTTTTGATGGTGAAAATTATGACTATTGGTGTGTCAAAATGAAGACATTGTTTGATTCTTTAGATGTGTTTGATGATGTCAAAAACACATTTAAAGAACCTGTTTATCACACCCCAAAAAAGTAGCAGTGGAATGATAACCGGGGCGTGACTTCTTAGCACAAAGCACAAGTAATAAGAAGATAGAGAATTCACTAAATGAAAATTCATACAACAAGCCATAAGTCATATAAACAGTGGCGGAACTTGAAAATTTTGGTTGGGAGGGCCGAAACACAAACTTTAGGTAAGTAACTAAGTAATTCTAAATAATTAAACGGAAAAGAAAGACGAGAAATCATGAATATAACACTAAAAGTCACAACTCAACTCGACGTCCTTCAAAGTATTTAAATCTGTAATTTGGATTACAAACTTTGGATCGTCGACTCAAACTATAATAGCTTACTTTTACCTAAAATTCAAATGTAATCAAATAGGGTAATCAATGGAGCATATCTATATTAACTTGATCGTGGTATGAAATGCTTTATGATGATTCGCATTGAAATATATACATTATATATTTCTTGGATAAGTAACTTAACATATATATTTGTATGAAACAACTTTGTAAATATGGATTTGAGTATATAAAGTTACAAAATTACGTGGTATGAAAGAGTTTTGTAGATATGGTAATCAAAAGTCCACATATTACCTCTAAAGTTTACTCTTCTTTACATTGTCAACCCTGCACTTTGAGGGGGCCGGGACCCTCCCCTGCCTCTACATAATTCCGTCCTTGCATATAAATCTCACAATTCGGGACAAAACTGTTAGACATTGAATAAACTCGTAGATATATATTTATTATTAACTATTATTTTTAATGGTAAAACCCTAAATACCTAAACTCACAAACCGGGCTTGGGCCTATTATTCTCTAACAGTTGTATCGATGTGCGCCAGTCTGATAAGATTTATTAGACATTCGTTTCATTTCATTTCGTAAGCTAATAAATTCATATTTTCTTCGAAACAAGCTAGAATGAGACAAATTATTGACTAGATTATAATTTATTTTTGGCTTTAGAGAAGACTACAAAAAAGATCCTTTATTGAATGAATTACTAGCTTGTGTTTCCAAAGAGAGAAAGACATTCAAAAGAGCTATAGAAATAAGAGATCCAATTGCATAAGATTTTGTTGGCGTATGGGTAAAGATCTGTCTGCAATTCATATCTTACATACCTTGCTTTGACGAAATCGAGTATGTTATTGTTGTTGTTAACGTAGCATAACAAATCTATAGTACATATAATGGAGAGAGCACCCCCTCTCCATTAAATATACACAAAAATCTTAAAATTAAGATACATATATAACTTATAAAGCTTTTGGTACAAACCAATTAAACACACATTCTAAATATGAAAATTAAAGAATACAACATTAAACACACTAATTAATGTTATTTTTTGAACACCCTTAAAATGAAAAATACATATTATTATACACATTGTACAAACTAAAAAAACACACAAGGCTTTATATAATTTATATGCTAACAAGTTGATGGTACATATGATTTTGAAAACCAAACCAGACCAATGGGTTCAACCGGATCCGGAGTCGCCATCGATTCGGCTTCCCAATAAAATCCGTTCAAAAATGAAACTGAGAGGACCAATCGGAATCGGGAAAAACGGGTGAACTAGATCGGACTGAGATCATTTTTTTCTTCAGTTAATCAGTTCGTCATTGTTATTTTGTTAACACCTTAACTTTTTTCACATGGTACTCGCTGCTATAACGCGCGGGTACCATGCTAGTGTTACTTAATAGATAGTATTAGAAAAGTTGAATCTCTTTGCTCTTATTTAATAAGATCTCACATTTTAGATTATTTTTATTTATTTAAATTTTGAAAGTGTACACATCATGTGAGGCAAACCAAGATAGTAAGATGAACACTTATTATGGAAAAAAAAAAGTAAATTTGTCTAAATCACACTAGACAACCCAAACCCGAAAATAACAAGTTTAGGTAGTTAGGAGTTATGTTAGCCCTAACCTTAACATGTTTATACATATCAACCATGATCTCTCTAACTAGTTTATCCAAAAACGTGAGTAGAGTTACACGAGAAAAAACAAGTTAAAATTGTTGACTCATTTAGCTCACCAGAACCCAAACTATATGTTTAGCAAACATTTTTTTATTGTAATTGGTTTTTGAGTGTTTAATTGAGTATGCTGGGTCTCAAAAAAGGTGAAATGCCTTGAGTTATTAGTGAAAGGATATTTTAGTGTGTGAATGTGGAAACTGAAATGCTGAGATGGCGAAACTGCTCAAGCCACCGCACCCAATGCTCTTAGAATAGTAGTAGTGGTGACCACAAACTTGACCAAACAGCCCCCCAACTCAGCTGGACCAAATGCTCGTAGTAAGGCAACCGCAGTCACAACCAAAAACATACCTCCTAGAAAAAAGAAAAAGAAAATATAGTTGTTAAGATCCCGATCATGATCTTTGGATCTTACGATTTTACGATTAAACAAAGCAAAAACGATCCGGATGCTATGTAGGATCTTAGTAAGCTTAAGATCTTATATGATCCCGATCTTTACCATAGGATCTTAAGATCTAATCCAATCCGATCTTACTTTTCTCGAACAACAAACTAAAAAACTACAAAGTTGTGGATTATGTTTTAATAGAATTTAAAAAACTACATGTAATTCTTTTTAAGCATTCTATATTCATAATTTATGACAACATTTCAATGAAACATTCATATCATTTTTTGTTTATGATATATAATAATTTGTAGATTTGAATAATATTACAAAGACTATTTAAAAAATGACATTATATTAGGATCTTAGGATCCCGATCCAATATTACGATCACGATCTTGCAAAGATGAAAACGATCATAGGTAGAATCCCGACCTTAAAAACAAAAAAAAAAAAAAAAAAAAAAAAAAACCTCGCTCACAAACACTTCCAACTCATTTGATTGCTTGGCAAACCAAACTTTTCAATTTTTGGAGGAGCATACGCGTCTGATATGATCGTGTAGGGGGACACGGTCATAATTGGCGATCGACCGATGTGTTTGATCTACTACTACGAGTGGTCTTATATCCGACCTTAACCTGTTTTACAAAGTTGTGGATGATGTTTTAATAGAATTTAAAAAACTACATGTAATTCTTTTTAAGCATTCTATATTCATAATTTAGGACAACATTTCAATGAAACATTCATATCATTTTTTGTTTATGATATATAATAATTTGTAGATTTGAATAATATTACAAAGACTATTTAAAAATGACATTATATTAGGATCTTGGGATCCCGATCCAATATTACGATCGCGATCTTGCAGATGAAACGATCATAGGTAGAATCCCGACCTTAAAAACAAAAAAAAAAAAAACCTCGCTCACAAACACTTCCAACTCATTTGATTGCTTGGCAAACCAAACTTTTCAATTTTTGGAGGAGCAGACTCGTCTGATATGATCGTGTAGGGGGACACGGTCATAATTGGCGATCGACCGATGTGTTTGATCTACTACTACGAGTGGTCTTATATCCGACCTTAACCTGTTTATTTGACGTGAAATCCGTATTAACTAGAAAAAAAAATAATTAAGTTCAAAAAAAAAAAGAAAAAAAAAAAAATAATAAATAAATAAAACTTCATAAAGTCATTTTTTTTCTCTCTATTGGGCTTAACTTTTGTGTTGTTTGTCAAGCCCAACTAATGCAATTCCCCCTAATCTCGTTAACCAGTATGTGAAAAAGCAAGAGGGTTTTTGGGTTGTGCTGGTAAAACCCTAAATGAAGATGATGACGTTTTCAGCAACTAGTCATCACAATCTTCTTTCCACCGTATCTCCTACTCCAAATTCACACAAGTTCATAACTCACAGTGTAAGCTTTTTTATATTATAAAATTTTGGGTGTTTAGTTTTGTCTAATTTACTTCAGTTTTGACATTTTTTTGTATAATGTTTTTTGTAGATTAATTATTCATCTGGGATATGGAACAAGGCTTCTTTAATGACTCATAGAACTTTAAATGGTATTGAAAATGTTTGGTTTATGTTTTTTATTATACGCAGTTTATATTTGGTTTCTGGGGTGTTTAGGATTATGTTTTGAAGTGATTATCTTATGATTAGGATTATGTTTTTTAAGTAATTGAGTAGTGAAAATGTTTCGAATTATCCGATTATTTTGTCAAATTATTACGAGTAGTTGATTACTTTGGGTCATTTATGTCTAAATATTATACTAATACTTAGAATTTGCCAAACACTAAAACAATTGATAATGTGACTTCAAACAACAGAAGTGGGCGAAAGTATCCTGCAGACCTTTTTTGTCACGGCTGATTATTTAATTCTTGCTAACTTATGTCATATACTCACTTTCTAAATGCAATGCCAAACGCCCCCTAATAAAGATATTCGTACCAGACTTTGAGTTTCAAAAGTGTTATTGGTCTTGAAGTGAGTAGTTTCTACTTACTAGTGACATAGCAAAGTTGATAGGTGATAGTTGTTTAGATATCAGCATTCTTTAGGAATTGATTATTGTGAAAAACAATACATATTTGAAACACAAAATTATTTGATGCTCGTTTTTTTTTATAGTAGTTAGAATAAGCAAAGCTTATCTTTTTGGAGACAGTTATTAACAAAATTCAATGTGCTATTAGTGTATCTAACTTGAATTGTATTTAGTCTTTTCAGTGGGTGGTTTGAAGATGAGGATTACCAATAAGTCTTCATTTGAAAGCTCGAGTAGAGGGCATCTTGTATGTGCTATAAATGATACCAAATCTGAGGAGAACTCGAATGTCACAGATAAAAAAGTTAACAAAGCTGTTGGGTTTGAACCATTTGGAGGTAAATCTGGATCAGTTTCATTTATCGGATTGACTCATCAGATGGTTGATGAAGGGAAGTTGGTGTCAACACCATTTAAGGAAAGTCGGTCGTTGTTGTGGATCGTTGCTCCTATAGCATTAATCTCATCGGTTTTGATCCCACAGTTTTTCGGCATTTTGAGTACTGACCTTATTCAGGATGTGGTTCTCACAGGTATCATATAACAACTCATCCTTTTCTATTTTTGTTTTGCTTTTACCTTGGTGATAAAAAAACACAAGATAAACAACTTATTTCAGATCATAAAAAAGTTAACGAATTCTCAATATTTGTGGATTTGAGATATCGGACCAGTTGTCCGTAAAATTGGTGACGTGGCAGGATGTTTTTAGCAAGAACCAAATTTACAGTTTTCTGCTACATTAATCTCTATGCCAATGTTTTCGTGCAGAGATTGTGTACACAGTTTCTTCGGAAATCATGTTCTACATAGGCCTAGCAACTTTTCTTCTTGTGACTGACCGAGTGCAAAGACCCTATTTACAATATAGCACAAAAAGATGGAGTCTAATAACGGGCCTGAGAGGATACTTATCATCTGCCTTCTTTGTAATGGGGTTTAAAGTTATAGTACCTGTATTTGCAACATTTGTCACATGGCCATTGCTTGGCGTTGCGGGGTTGGTTGCTGTCGGTCCTTACTTAATGGGTTGTTTGGTTCAGTTTATATTCGAGAAAGTGCTTGAAAAACGTCAGTCATCTTGTTGGCCTATTGTCCCTATTGTTTTTGAGGTTTGTGACGTGTGCAATTTATGGATGTTAATTCGTTCATGATGGTGGTTTTCACTTTTTACTAATATTATTATTTGGCAGGTTTATAGGCTGTATCAGTTGAGCAAAGCTATGCATTTTATGGAAAAGTTGATGTATCAAATGAGGGGTTTGCCAAAGTCACCGGAGTTGATGGAGAAGAGTGGTGCATTGGCTGCAATGATAGTCACTTTTGAAGTTCTTGCAGTGATTTGCATATGGTTTGACCTTTATACAGAGGCTTTTTCCTTCAAGGCCCGTTGCTGAGAATTATTGAACTGGTTTATGTAAAGGGATTTTGTAAGAGCGAGTCTAGTGTTAACATCAAAGTTGGTTTATGCACCAAATTTTGATACGTTAGTTAATTTGAATCTACATAATAGTGATTTATTACGATTATTCGATTCTGTAAAAATTAAATAGATTTGTTAACATCAGATTTGCTTCAAGTCAACTGCATTGTCAAAGAACACTGTCACAAACCAAGTTTATTTGCATCTCCTAGATCTAATTGACATGCACATCTGTCAAGCAAGACAATACAATACAAGCTTACTGCGAGCTACAGAAGCAAAGACTACCATGACACCCCCACAAACAACAATTTCAACCAACCCCTGACCACTCACAAATCTGCAGATTTTGACCAATAATCCCGCATACAGAATCCAGCACCCTGCATACAGAAGCCGACTATACAGAAAACACCGAAACTGCTCAATTGTTTCCTAGTGATCTAGTATCTTATTCACATCACTTCTGGTTCGTAGTGAGTCTTGCAACAAACGCTGAGTAACAGCCCCATTAGTTAATCGTACATTATGAACTCGGTTATCTTCTATCCTCTGTCTATCCTCTTCAGTTACAACATAAAAAAACAAAAAACAAAAAACAAATACTATATATATTATATATGGTTCATGTTAGGTACCTCGGTTTTTCACAAATATAAACTGAATCCATTAGGCTAGCCTGATACTAGTCAAATCCAATACGTCTACCTTCAAGGTTAGTAAAGTGCAATCAAGAATTTCAAAAAGAAAGTAAAATGTGTTTAATGTTAAAGGCAAATTCATTGTTATTTCTCTTGAAACTTAATCTTTGATACAGGCTGTTGGAACAAATCAACTTGGAAAACTTCACAAAACTCGTTTAGTAATGAGTCATGAGCAATATCAATGAGTTTATCATCATCGTATGTTGAAGAATGCTCATTAAGCAACCCCTTGATGCTTCCAACACCTCGATCTCGTATTCCGCAAGGAATTATTTGATTAAAAGGTGAAAGATCAGTGGTGACATTCAATGCTAATCCATGATATGTTAGCCATCGTGCAACTCGTATCCCAATTGCTGCTAGTTTCTTGTCCCCTAAAGAAAACCAAACAAGATAAGAAAGCCAAACAAAATAAGCAAACAACAAGCTGTGAAGCATACACCAACTGAATAAGCACAGAACTTACCAACCCAAACACCAGTTAAACCCTCAACCCGAGAAGCTTTTAGAGAAAAAGTTGAGGAAAGAACACGAATGACTACCTCCTCTAGTGCTCTCAAGTACCAATGAAGATCCATCTTTTGGTATCGCAGATTCAGTAGTGGGTACATCACTAGCTACAGCGCAACAACTTATAAAAAATTTAAAAAATTACAACCCACAATGCACTAGTAACTTAGGAGTTTTCAACATTACTAATTGCAAAACTCAACTGTTAAAAGAAAAGTTAACTAATAATCTCTAAGCTAACTATACTAAATACAAGGGTGTTTGGGGTTGCGTTATAGAGAAGATTATCTGATTATTGCATTTGCGAAAACGCATATATTCAAAGCCTTTTAGAAAAAAGTACTCTGTATTATTCTCATAGACAAAACGCAGTTTTGCAAACGAATAACTTTTTTCAAAACAGAATCTCATGAGTCAAACATCCATTCTCGAAACCCGAAGGAAACTGAACTTCCATCATATAAAACATATTTCGATAAATAGTGCTAAATTTACCTGTCCTGGGCCATGGTAAGTAACTTCACCGCCACGTTCCGTCTGATACAAGGGCAAAGGCGAATCCTTAACATTAAAATTCAAATTATTTTCGCTACTAGCAGTACCCAATGTATAAACAGGCTCATGTTGTAAAACAATCAAACTATCTGAAATATCGTCATCAATAGTAATCAATTTCTTTCGTTCTTCAACTATTGATTTTTGCCACGACCATGCTTCAGCAAATGGCACCACTTCTTTGTACATATCATAGCATTCACATCTAAGCAAAAACCGATACCCAAATTAGTAAAGAAATGTTAGATTACACATCTAAGAATAGCTTGAGCATCAGGATCCCGAACATACTATCCAACACATCAGGCTCACTTTCGAGATTATAGTAGCAACATGATAAGAAGAGACGAACCCAACCCAACCAAACAGAACTAGAATAACAGACCATCTCGATTAATCTAATTTGAACATCACTTATCTCTAGATACTTCAAAAACCAATAACATATTCTGACATCAGTACGTGTTTGATAAAATGGGTAAACGAAGAAAATGAAGATACCTTCTTAAACTGGTGGTAGGTTGGGCCAATGAAATTGCTGAAATGCGTGATGGGTTTCTTTTATTAAAATTCATCACCCATGGTGAAATTGTTGAGGAGCTTAATGAGATATTCATATGGACTTAAAGAGATGAATTTGTGAAATGACGGAGAAACCAAGAAAATGTCAAGCGACCGTGTAGTGTTGGTGGGACTTTGAGAGGAAGGAGGGGCCGTTGGGTGTTTAAAGTTTTAACTTTCAAATTTGACTAGCTAGATAACTAGGTAGATGATCATAGTTATGATAAAAGTTGATTACCTGTTTGGATTTATGTTTTAGAAAACAAGCTCTTCTAAATTAAAAAGCTTTGTTTAATGGGCAAATCAACAAACTTGTCATCTTTTCTTATTGTAGGCAACATATTTTTTATTTTTCTATTAAAACATTAAACTTTTTAATAATACCATTATATGCATCATTATCATTTAATCAAAAATAAATTACATAAATCATCCTCGTGGCTCTAAAAATTTACACCAGTCGTTCTCATTATCATTTAATCAAGAATAAATCACATAAATCGTCCTTGTGGCTCAAAAAGTTTACACCGGTTGTCCTCAATATCATTTAATCAAAAACAAATCACATAAATCGTCCTTGGAGTCACAGGGATGATTTATGTAATTTATTCTTGATTAAATGATAATAATGCCTACAATATGATGATTAAGAAAGTTTAATGTTTTAATAAGAAAATTAAAAGTTTATTGCTTACAATTAAAAAGGTGGCAAGTTTGTTAATTTTTTAGACCATTTGCCCTTGTTTAATAACTTAAATCCAGGTTTTTATTTTAATGACGTAGTTTCAAAAAAAAAGCTAATAAATGAGACTTTTTAAATTTTTTAGACTTGTTTAAACTTGAAATTACTTAATTACTATTTTTTTTTTTAATTAACATATGACTACATGTTCTTTTTTTCTTTCGTTGAAATAGAACTTATTTATACTTTTCATCTCTATATTTTATAGTTAACATACTAACATATTATATGCTATATTATTTTTTTTTTATAAGAACAAAATCGCGTACTAGTTAAACTTGCAACATCTTCTATTACAGTCAATTCAATCATCATCTAAATTACAAATGATTATACAAACTCTAAATTATAAACGATTATACGAACTCTAAATTACAAATGAGTATATGAACTAATGGATTTGTTTTTCAGCCTATGCAAATGTCTTTTTAGGTCATTTTACGCTTCACAAATACAATTATAGCTACCTTACCAAACAATAATATAAAACAAAAAAGTAACAGCTTGTAGCCATCATCCTTATCTATCAGTTATCACTTTACAATTAACAGTTTCAACTTAAAGCTATTTTTACCAAACATACCCACTATGTGTGTCGTTGTTGTAAGTGAAATAGAATAATGTATGACTTGAAGAACATAATTATTTAATATATTGCAAAACATATCCTTATCATTTCGAGATGGAAAAATAAGATGGCTAACTCCTCTCTTGTGCCTCAGAAGCAAGCAAGAAGTCATCTTCCCTGCCATTCATAGCTTTTTAAAGCTTGGATTTTCGCTCGCTTTTCTCTAAAGCCAATCTCTTGGAACTATTGGATTACCAACCCTATCGGGTTTTCCACTCAATTATAGTCGTTTGGATATTTTTATGGTGATAAAATTCGCTTCTTGTCGTTTTTTACAACATTGCTCTCGTAAATTTTCCCGGCCTCCACCTAGTAGCCGCTTGTTCGTAATAATATTTCTCAACTTTTCAAGAAAAATACATTGTAAACATATTAAATTTAGACTAAAATACACCGTTGGTCCCTAAACTTGTATCGGAGGATCGCGATGGGACGAACCACGCACTTTTCATCGCTACCGGTCCAAACAGTACCCATTAAATGCCAGATTCGTCCCTTGACCAGAATTGGGACAGTCAAACCGAGGGTATTATAGATCATTCACTTTTTTGACCCAAGCTTCAACCCAGGGACCAATTGTGAGTATGGATATTAGCCGTTTCTTCCACGATCTGTGCATTTAATTTCGCGGAACAAATACACCCACCCAACAAACAACTTTGCCAATCACATAAAACCACATTATCCGAAAAGATAAAATGCAAATCGAAATCAAGAATATAAATCCTCATTTCGAACTCAAAGACCAACCCAACTTCCAACAAAACCATGTCGATCGATCGTTTTACCAACATGCGGATGAAGTGATCACTAACATTTTGAATCGGTTGCCTTTGTTAGAAGCGGTGAGAACCTCTAGTTTAGCGAGAACCGGAGGTCTAAGTGGACTTTGCTCACCGATGTCATACTTGATGAGGATTTCTTTTATTATTTAACATACGAGTTTGATGGTAGGCTTGTTACTAGATTCTTAAATCGGCTTATGGGTCCAATAAGAAAGTTTGTCTTTCTTTGTAGAGCCAAGATCAATTATTGGAATAGACAACTTTTATTATGAACACATTCATGAGTGGCTCTTGTTTTGGTGACAATGGAGTTGAGGAGCTAATTATTACAAGCGGTATGGTGACCCGATTCGTTCCCAACCCAACTTTACTCTCGCGGTGAGTTGAAACATCCAGTACTTCATGTTTGTGCTATGGCTACTTTGGAATATTTTCATGGCTATCCAAATCTCTCGAGCCTAGAATTGATTCATGTCAATTTTCTAAGCGGTACAGATTTGGGACTTTATTCTTGGTTGTCCTCACTGAGTCTCTTAAAATGAATCGTCCTAGTACTAACGAGATGAGACTATGGGATATTGCAAAACTTGGGAATTTGAAGAAGTTACATTTGTCATTAGGTCGTTATAATGTTGTGACCACAATCACAACATCCGATATCTTTCACTTTACAAGACTTCAAAATCTTGAGACCCTTACATTGGATTTTGGTGATTGCAGTAAGAACAATTTCGGTTTACAACTTATAATGTTATAGAGATGTGTATGATAATGAAATTTAATCAGTAAAACTTCTTGTAGTTGATACATGAAGCTAATCCTAGGATGAAGGTGCCCTTTGTTTCCTGATTAACCTTAAGTCGTCCGATGTCGATTTTGGGAATAGTGTTATGGTAGCGTTCACCATTGGAATGATTCGGTCATCTCCGAATTTGAAAATCTTGGATACGAGTAAGTGTAATGATGTAATGAATATGTATCAAATAAAACATTCCTAAATTGCCATGTTTGTGTATCTCAACACTATTTGATTTTTCAGTCGCAAACACGCTTAGTGATCTACCTTGCCCAATTTTTCCTTTGTTGTAGATAGAAACACATTCGACCATGGGCGACTTGAGACGGTGGTGTTTGAGCTTTTCCCGGATCGAGCATGAAATAACTTTAATAAAGTGTATACTTGCGTGTTCCGGTCGATTAAGACAATCAATATAAGGCAAAGCGATAGGAGTCATGATGGGAATGAAAATACCAGAACAACGGGAGTTGGCTAAGAAGTTGTTGAAACTCCCGAGCTTCCCCACACCGTGGTAGATTTCTTTGATTGGTTGTAGTTTAAGTTTGGGTTGAATACCCTTGGACAATTAATGTTTCAAAATAGTTTTAGTAATTTTGTACGAGAATTGTTATATGGTTTGCTTAAAATTAGATTCTTCATATGTTGTTGTTTGTGCGTATTCTAGGTGATGAAAGTTTGACATTCGAAAGTCAAACTTTCATTTAGCATTTTATTTGATTGTAGCAAGTAAAGCGCATTTCAGTTACTTTAGTTAGTCAATACTTGAAAATGTTGAATGGGTTAGCGTGAGCGAGAGTTGTAATGTCGGAAGGATTGAAAACCTTTGGAACATTAAGTGCAAAAGTCATAATGGTATTTGAAGTTTGATGATGAGGATGGCTATTGGAATGTTCAATAATATATACAATGGTATTTGACTTTGTAAAGTCAATATTGCAAAACCATTACTAAATATTTGTTTTGGAATTGATAATTTGACATGTTTTAGAAGTTTGACTTAACAAAGTCAAACTTCTAATGGTTTTACGGAAGTTGGCAACTTGAGGGACCAATTGTGTATCCTAAAGTGAATATTGGGCGGGAGTTTTAAGTGTGACAAATTGACAACGGCAACCAACACAAATTCAGGGACCGAGTGTGAAAAAAAGGAAACTATTAAACCCTTCACCGTCTCTTACCAGAGACGATATTAACTAGTGCACACCAAACGAGATACTCATCTACCACTTTTCCACACACACAACTTTCCAATGGCGATTTCCCATTTTAAACAAACTCATGGATGTGGTGATTCGCCAAATCTTAATGATCGGATGGCTATCTGGTTTGAAGATGAGGCGCGAGAAGGATTCTAGGAAGCTACTTCTTGATCTTGCCAACATCGAAGACAGGAATCATCAACCGTAGGGAGGCGATACAAGAGAATCAAGCTCGGGATCTCGTGGAATTGCGCTTGACTGTGTGGATGCGTTGAACAAAATCCGGTCTAGGCACACAAACCAACTTGCCCAACTCATACAGATTGTTGGTCAAACAGATGAAGGTATTCGGTTCAACCAAGATTTTGTTAAGAAAATGGTGGACATAATGCACGAATTTTGGTTTTCCATGGGGTAGATAAAGGCGTCTTTTAGGTGATAGTTTTGCTAAAATGGTATGTAAATTAGATTTGATGTAGTTGGTTATGATGTTTAACGAAATTTATTAATGATAAAATATCATTTGGGTTATGTGTTGTTGAATCATTGTATTGTGATATGGGTTGTATTTTAGTGTTATTAGTATAAGCAAAACCAAACAGCCCTTGTATCAGCAAAACCAAACAGGCCCTTGTATCAACAAAACTTTAATCAAGAGAACCAAACACCCCTTGTATCGGCAAAAGCAAAGGCAATGGTTTAAAAGATGTGGTGAAAATGCAAATACTATGGCACTAAATCATAATGTATCAAATAAAACATCCGCTTGTATCGGCTAAACCAAACGGCCCTTTTATCGAAAAAGTCACATAAAGAAAACCAAACACCCCGTGTCGGAAAAATTAGAGGCAGTGGTTTCAAAACACGGGTTCAAAAGGCAAACACTTTAGCAGTAAACAACAATGTATTGACAATTGTGTATTGTAACATCTTGAATTTTGACTTACCAAAGTCAAACAAACTTATGAAAACCAACAAATTGTAACTTGGGTAAGTCAAACCTATTAAGATATGCAAAACGATTTCAAACACAATTACTTAAATAAGATCACAAAATTTTATTCATCGATTTCAATAACTACAAATGTTTACTATCATCTAAACATACACTTAGCTAGACCCACAACTCTCCCTATCATCGTTTTCCTTCTTTTCCGTCCTTTCCTTAAGATATTTAAACAAAATTTCCAGTTTTGTAATCCTTTCTCCCAAATCATTAAACTTTGATAACAAGATGTCATCCTCTTCCTTCTCCTTCTTAACACCCAAACGCTTTTCATTTTGCGATCGCTTTCCTCAACGAACTCAACAAACCCTTCCCTTATCGTTTTGTGCCATTATTGTTTTTCTTTTGCTTTGGGAAGAATGTGTGTTGATTGTATTTTAGGGTTCACTCTTGCTCGTTCATACATATATGGTTGAAGGTTGGGTTACATTTTAACTAGCTTGGGTCAAAAAGTGAATGGTCTATAATACCCTCGGTTTGTTGTCCCATTACGGTCAAGGGACGAATCTGGCATTTAATGGGTACTGTTTGGACCGGTAGCAATGAAAAGTGCGTGGTTCGTCCCATCGCGATCCTCCGATACAAGTTTAGGGACCAACGGTGTATTTTAGTCTTAAATTTATTTTAGTTAGTAAATACCAAAATACGAATTTCAAAAAAATGGGAAAGAAAAGTTTAAAAAAATAATAATAATATTGAAAAATAAAAATAGAAAAAAGGTGATATTTAAACTGTGTTGTTAGAGAGAAGTAAAATGAATTTTTGACTTGAGTGTATTTTAGTTTTCTAACAAAAATGATTTTCTCTTTATATAAAATAGAGGTTAGGGGTCTAAATGAAAAGTAGTGATATGGAGGGGACTTTTAAATGCATTAATGTAAACACAAGCATAAAATATTTAAAATATACATAACATTTTTGTTTAAATGTGTTCCTTTGTTTAAGTATAGCACTCTACTAAAAAGTATATGATAAAAATACGAAAATTCAAACGCGAACAGATAAATGAACGTAAACAGACATATAATCGAACGCCCACAACTCAAACAAACAGACAAACATGACTTTTGTTAATGTTTATTCAATTAACTAAACAAACATATAGTTTGTTCATGTCCATTCATGTAATATATAAAACAGATATAAACGAAATTATTATCAAACAATTTATTCGATAAACATTTAGTATGTTTACGGTACGGCCCTAGATGACACATCACTACAAAAGAGAAAACATATACTTTTAAAACTGAAAAAATAAGTAAAGTTCAATTACTAATATAACATTAGTTAAAAATGGTAACAACGTTTATCGTTAAATTAATATTTTAAATATTCTTTAAAATTCTATACTTTTATCACTTTTTTGTTTCCATTTTATAAACTTTTTTTCTTGCAAAGACTACAAATTTAACCTTTAAATGTTGCATCAAGGATTACACCAGAATCACAAGTTTGTAGATATACACCGTCGCTATACACGGATATTTATCTAATATATAAAATATATATTTAGGATCAGAATAGCATACTACTATACTAGGGTATAATAATTAAATAGCTAGACTTTTTTTCTCAAATCGAAGATATTGAATTTGAAGTTTTGTTTAACATAAAGTTATTTCGACTTAGTAGTTGAAATAAATATTTAAAACATACACATCACATTTATCCTAGACACTCTATCTAATTAATAGAAGTAACAGGAAAAGAAACAAAGTGTTCGCGTTTTGACTGAACCTGTTGGTGAATTAACTGAGTCTGATGTGGCTTCTAGGCATGATATCAGATTCTAGAAGATCCTAGATGGAGTTGAAGTCTGATTATGGTTGTACCATGGATCAAGTTTCAGAAGGAGTTGGAGTGCTAGTCCAACTCGTCCTATGTGTTTATTTAGGATATTAATAATGTAATCCTAATTATAGTTTAATGCGTATTGTTTAGCCTATATATACTGTGGAAGGTAGGGATTCTCATTGTATCAATTAAAGTTTTTGAGTTAGATTTCTTCAATAAAAGTCTTGTGTGCTACCTGGAAACTTAGATCTTTCTGTCAACATACTTCCTGTGCTCCTCTGTGTCGCGTGTTTCATGTAGCTGGTGTTGTGCAACACTCTGATATTTCAAGAATTGGTATCAGAGCTTTGAAAAAGGCTCCTGGTAAGTACGCGTGATTAGAGGTTTCCAGAAAAGATTAAATCCAACGATCGTTATTAACCTGTGAACTTGTGGTTAGACGTATGGGTTTCTTTTGATCAGATACGAAACTTCATCACAACTTTTTGGTGATTTGTAACCGCGATAAAGGGATTACAAATACCAGCAAATATCATTCGTTTAGAAATTGTGCTCCTCTGCTTTTGATGTGTAGTATTGGAAGAATATATCAATAGCAATTTAGGCTTATAATAAACCCTAAAACAACAAACTATCAAGCACTAGTCGATTTGTGAGTTTTAATCGTGTGTAATTAATCAAGTTTGTAACCTGATTACAGCCTCTTCAGTTAAAAAAACGAGTAGAAAATAGTCTTCAAGGCTGTTAATTTAGCCGTAATATAAAAGCCATCAATAGACTTAAAACCTGTGAAGCCTGTTGGTTATATTCGTGGGATTTCTGAATTATTCGTGTGGGCTGATTAGTGACTTTAAAAGATCACAGCCTTGTTAAAATTCTTGTACAGCGAGCTGGAAACACTTTTAAACTGTTGATTGTCTCGTTTGTTTTAGTTGAATTTAGTATGGTAATCGGGAAACCGTTAATAGGCCTACGCGTATTCAACACAAACCAAGAACAAACATATCCAAGCCGTGGTATAAGAGCTGGAAAACTCCGCGTTGTAAACATATTCACAGTCCAAACAAAGAACAAGGATGGTGGTGGGAGAAACCTGACAACCGCCTGTAAAGGATACTACTTTGACGTTTCACTGCCCGATATTAACGTCAACTAACTATACCATATGAAGAATGCTTATGGAGGTACTTCATGGAATCCATGGAGTCTGGGATGTGATAGATCTGGGCTCAGACGATGCCAAGAAAAACAATATAGTTAAAGGCTTATTGTTTCAATCGATTCCAAAAGATTTGATTTTACAAATCGGTAATTTGAAAACCGGGAAGGAGATGTGGGAAGCAATAAAGACTCGTAACCTAGGGGATGGTCGTGTGAAAGAATCGAGGCTTCAGACCCTAATTACGGAGTTCAAGAATCTGAAGATGTCAGATAACGGTACCATAGACGAATATTCTGTAAAGTTATTGGGTATTGCTTCTAAATCAGCCATACTTGGAGAAGTCATGTCGGAACACAAGCCGGTAAAGAAGTTTCTCACAAGTCTTCCTAGACAGTTTATCCATATTGTGGCAGCCCTAGAACAGGTTTTAGACCTTAAAGAAACATGGTTTAAGGATGTGGTTGGTAGATTGAAAGCGTATGAAGAAATAGTCAAAGAAGAAGATAAAGCAAACGATGCTCAAGAGAATTTTCTTTATGCTAGGACTAAAAATTCCGATAGGAATAATGACTCAAGTGGAGGAAGAGGACATGGTTCGTACTCTCGTGGTTGTCGTCGTGGTCAAGGATGTGGTAGGGGTAACACTCAAAACCATGGTCAACGTGACTCCTTGAAAAACCGTGAAGGTAATGAACAAAAGGGTAAACAACATGAGAAACGTGACCTCTCACATATAAAGTGTTACCGTTGTGATAAGTATGGACACTTTGTTTCAAGATGCCCTGAACGAAACCGAAACCATGGAGTTAACCTTAATGAGATGCACGAGAAAGATGTGTATCATGAGGAAGGTACGTTCTTTATGATGAACCAAGTTAATACAAATAAGCCGTAAAAAAGTTTATTTATATTTTACGATCTTCTAATATTTTGTCGATAACAAACGTAAAATCATGTTAATGAAACAAATAAAATACGTAAATGGTTTGAACTAATAGTTTCTAACATATTCACATTTTCACATAAAACACTAAAACAAGTATAAGTGATTTTATGATTTAGTAATACATATGTACAATAACTAGTGTTTACATATTTGGGTAAAATATACACATAACTAGTATGTAGTATATTGGGTAATATAAATGGGTAGAAACTTAAGTATCACAACCCATTGGGCAAATACATTGAATGTAGTTGGGTACAACCCATAACCCATTGCATGACATCATGCTTATATCATACATGGATAATATCACCCATGGATCAACCCATACCCAAGTGACCAAGTGCATTGCACTCAAAGACACATTGTATCTAGCTAAAGATCCATGGTTCAACCCATGACCCATAACCAAAATACCCTTGGGTAAAAGGGAGCGTCCCACGGATCCCTAGCTTAACGCTAGACGGATCCCTTGTGGAAGGGATCCGAGGATCCGGGAACGAGAGAGTTTTTCCTCTATAAATAGTGAGCCATTTCTTCATTGTTTCTCACCCCTTTCTAACACACTTTCTCCCTGAGTTGAAAACTCACTAACCTCAGATCCAAGAGATCTATGTTTGTAGTTTTGTTTTTGTGTGATCTTTTAGGTTTTTATTAAAGGCAATATCACCACCTTTGAAGTCGAGCAAGCTCAAGTCCATGAGTTGCCATGCTTCCTCATCATCAAGGCTACTGAAATCTTCTTGTTTATGATTCCTTTCTTTCTTCAAAGAAGTGTAGTGTTGAAGATATTAGTGAAAGATGTCTCAAGTGTCAAGACGAAGATATTAGTGAAGGGTATCTATCGTCTATAGTATAAGCACTTGTGGTAGGTGCTTAGAAGTCAAGACAAGAAGCATTAGTGAAAGGTGCTTAAGAAGTCAAGACTAGAAGCATTAGTGAAAGGTGCTTAAGAAGTAAAGACACAAGACATTAGTGAAAGGTGTCTTGTAGATCTAGTCAAAGGCATTAGTGAAAGGTGCCTTAGATGTACATTCGATATGGTGTGTTTCGATGTACAAGATAGACTAGTATTAGATCCAAGGATATTGATATCCTTGATGGTTGTAAAGGAGTAGATCTCCTTTGGGATTAGTCGTTGGTGTAGTGTGGTAGTAGTTCCTCCATTGCAATGGAACTAGGTGCTTAGCCTAGTACCTAATAAAGGGTAGGCGACGTTGTGAAGGTGTAGTTCACCTTGGAGTGAAAGAACTAGGTACTTAGCCTAGTACCTTATAAAGGGTAGGCGACGTTGTGTAGGTGTGGTTCACCTTGGAGTGAAAGAACCCGGTGGTTAGCCTAGCGCCGGAAAAAGGGTAGGCAACGTTGTGAAGGTTTTTCCGCCATAAGGAGATTGGTGTAGTGATTACGAACTCTCGAGTTAGTGACTCGGGGTGTGGAGTAGGGCAAGGAAGGTGTCCTTGTAGCCGAACCACTATAAATACTCGCGTTGTGGTTTTGTGCTTCTTACTCTTATCTTTTCATTACTTACCTTTATATGCTTTTTTATCAACATCCAACACACACATCCAAATAGATTGACATAAGTCGATCTAAATAGATTAAAAGAAAGTTTTAATTGGCAAGACTATTCAACCCCCCTTCTAGTTTTCCACAATTGGCATCAGAGCTTCGTTACCAAGTTTCTTGAAGTATATTGTACTTTAAAAACTTGATACGATCCATGGTTAATTGAAAACTACAAAGAAGGTTTTTCATAAAAACAAACACCATGTCTTTTAAAACTATATGTTTGGATGTTGATTTGATAACAATATTTTTCTTATTTATTTTTTCATTTAATTGCACTAATCTTCTTTGTCATGTTGATTAGTCAAAGCTCATACCCACCAAAGCTGAAGGAATCGCTTGGTAACAAGAATACCTTCCTTAAGAAGGTATCTTAAACGCAAAGGAGCGGGAATCGTCTAAGTGACATTTGTTGTGTCATTTGTAAAGACATTCCTAAGTGCATTCGAGGTATGACTTTCCACTTATATCTAAATGATATTAGTTTAATAAATAAGTGTTATTTGTTAGGCATTTATTTGAGTAGATTTCGTGTTTACACATGTTTTACATGTAGCTTCATTTGGAAGCTTTTTCTCACATACGCGTCACTCCTCCGTCTAAAAATCATGGTTTATAAAACTTGTGTTTTGTCTCACTTAATACAAAAATCATATCTTCTAATAATAAAATAAAACACAAATCTCAAATTCCTCCTTCCCCATAAATACTTCCACCGTCAACCACTCTATCAAACCCTCACTTTTTCAAATCTTCCAATTTCAAAAATTTCCTCTCATTCAAAAACTTCATCTTCCTCCTCATTCCATCTCAACCGAAACCAAGAAGATTCGTCATCAATATGGTTTACATCGCGCTCGTGCTCATCGCCTTAACACTCATCGCACTTGTGTTCTCTATGATGAAGTTCACATATGGAGACATTTACTTTGTGTTGTTAATTGATGAGTGTCTAAATACTCATCATTTTTGTACTATCTAGACTGCAAAATCATCTGAAAACACTCAAAAATGCATCAAAATGATGAAAATATCACAAATCAGTGTTTTATGTGTTTTAAATGCAAAAGATCAAAATCGATGAAAACGTATCAAATTTGCAAAATTGGCGCTTTAGTCCCCAACTTTCAAAAGTTGTCAAAAGCAGTCCTAGTATATCTAAATAAAGAAAAATATCATTCAAGGTCCCTGAAATATTTTAAATTGTCAAAAACGGTCCTTGAATGAATCTTTAGTCAAATGGCGGAAAAGGTCCTTCAACTTTGAAAAGTGGCAAAAATGGTCCTTGGAAATTGGAAATTGTCAAGTTTGGTCCTTATACTATTGGAGCTTGTCACTTATGGTCCCTTGGAACAACTTTGACAAAATGGCAGAAGTGGTCCTTGTATTTTCAGAATTTACAAAACAAGCCCTTGTATTAAACCTAAGCCTTTTGGACCTTGAACCTTGGACCCTATCAAAACCCTTGACCCTTGACCTAACTTGACCCCTGCCTTATTAATACCCCGGTCAACCCATTGGTCAAATAAAACCAACCCCGCGCCATTTTTTCCTTCTTCTTCACCAAATACCCTGAAATCACTCACCTCCCATCCCCCCTCCTCACCATATCACCACTCTTGTCCCCCCACCTCCACACAACTCAAGATACATTAAATGCCCCTCCTCATCTCACTCAACCCCAATGTTAAAGACCTTTTGGCGCCAAAATCAATGAAAGGCCGGGATCGGTTTACCAATCCAATGGCCCGAAATAAGGTGGGATTATCTCATGAGAGAGAGAAATCATCGGAACTATAAAAGAGCAAGAAGAAAGAAGAAAAGGAGTAGATGTTTAGTCTTAAATTAGTCTTATGTCGTTTTCTTAGTAATGTATTAGTTTAACTCAAAATTGTAATATTTTGTTCCTAAGTATTAAACTCGAGTTACATTTTCGGTTTCATCAAGTTTTAATCATTAATTCCAAGTTTCATTCGGTTTCATGTTTGTGTGCTCACCGTTAAAATTTAAGTTTCCATTTCATAAACCCAAGCTTCATATAGCTTGTTTATCGATTCAATAAGCTTATACAAGCTTTTCATAACTTTTGAAAGCTTGCATTCAAGTTTCTAGCCAGTTTGGTTCAAGGTCAACAAAAGTCAACTTTGATTCAAAACTGGGATTGGTGATGATTAAAGTTGATGCAGCTTGAATTTGGGTTGAAATAGGTTAGGGTAGTGTAGTCTTGGGTTTGGTTTAGCCTGCAACACCAGCTGACAGTTGTGAGTACCTGTTTCAATTTCAAGTTTCAAGTCAATTTTTGCATTTTATGGTTATCTGTGTATCTGTGGTCATAAACTGCTCAATCTTGTTTATTTAGTTATATTTAGGATTAGTGAACTCAGTTTGATCATTGATAGATGATAAATCATTAGTTAGCCTTTTTAAATTTGCTAATCAATGTTTTAATTGGTGTTTGGATCTATTGGTTTGACTGTGTTAAAGGCTTGTTCATTGGTTAAGGTCTTTTGGTTTATGCTTGTGTAGTTCATATTAACTCTTATCATCTTAGATTGTGCTCGCAACACCTTGAAAGTCAAAATCCCATGAAATCTTTCCTAATGACTTAACTGTTGGATTTGTGCAAATTCAAAATCTTGTTTTATGTTCAAATGTCATAAACAAAGCTTGCAGAGGTTCCATTTCTTCATATAACATCAATCTTAGTACTTAAAATCGGTGGCAAAGTTCAAAAAGTCAAAGTTTAATTTCTAGTACAAAAGTCAAAACCGAAAACTCGGTTTGAGCCGAATGGGATGAATTTTCACATGCTCATTTCAGGCCAAATCAAATGCAACTTGTTGTTTTAAAAGCCCTCCGCTCTAGTTTCTTGTTATCATTTTGTATAATTTTGTTAATTTTCTATAAGGGTCAAAAGAGCTTGTCAAAATGAAAGATATGCCTGTGCGCAGGCATTGAGCTGCATGAGGATTATGCAGTTTTGCAGACCTTGCAGCCAGCTCATTTGAGCTCATCTAGGTCTCAACTTTGGTTTACTAGGTCTCAACCAGGTCTTGTTCAAGTTCCAGTTGTTGGTCTGTAGTTTCTAGCTTATTCAAGTACTTATTTTCTTGCTTAAAGTAGCCCTCGAACTGCTTTTATAGCTTATAAGCTTAAGTCATCAAATCTTATTATCTTGTTATTTTGAGGTCTAAAGCAGTTGAGACTTGTTGCTTTTGAGTTCCTCTAGCTTATTGTAGCTTGTGTATCAGTTTGGTAGCTTTTGGTGCCCATTTGCTTATTCAAGTGCTTATTTCAATAAGCACTTGTACATCAGTTTTATTTTCCTCCACTCAGCCCCATGTTTTTCCATTTTTCCTAGCTTCCTAATATAATTTTAGACTTTTCCTGAAATTTTCATATTTTTCCAAGCTTGTTTGCTATTTTTCTTAATTTAAATTAGTTTTTAAGCATTTTAAATAGCATTTAATAATAAAAATTAAGAAAAGGTTCAAAAAAATAATTTTTCATTTTTCTTAGGTTTAGATAAATATAAAAAGACAAAAAAATATTTTTTCATAATTTTCTTGGTTTAAATAGTATTTTCTAGCATTTTAATTAGTTTTAAATAGTTTTAAATTAATAATAAATACATAAAAAGTCTAAAAATATATTTTCAGTTTTAAAATTAGTTTTATAATATTTTAGATTTTTCCAAGTCATAATTTCATTTTTCTAGTTTTATTTCATATTTTCTTGTATTTTAGTCTATTATTAAATAAGTAAAAATAGTTTTTAATTAATAATAATTAGATAAATAGTTGTAAAAATAATTTTCCTTTTCTAATAATTTTCTTTTATATTTAGGATTGTAAAAATGTATTTTTCATATCCGTAGGTATTTTCCTTCTTTATTTTCACGTTTTATTTTGTAAGTTTACGTAATTTTATTTAAACGTAAGTTTTAAGTTTTAAACGTTCATCAATTTTAAAAATAGTGATAGCGTTTATTTAATATATTTTATCTTTTTAATTTTCTTAATTTGCATTTAAGTCGCTTTAATTTATAAACTTTTTTAGTAGTGTAATTATCTATCCTATTCCTTGTTGATCACTATCATTAGTGATCATTCTATCGTCTGATCAAGTGTTTACACACCATTGAGTCTCCGTGGGACTTAACGACCCGGGAATTCATTGTATTCTCTGATCTTCATTGCATTTGTGCTTAAAATTTGTTTTAAGTCATTACGGTTGGCCATTCACAAGTGGCGACTTGTGATTAGACTTGACGGTTTAGACAGATCAAAATTTAGGCGCCACGGGAGGCTTTAGCGTGTGTTAAACCTTTTTCGATCCATTCTTGCACATACCCCACCATTTGTAAAAGTTTTTGTAAAGTTTTCAAAATCCAAAAGTTCATTAACACTTTTCCAAGTGTTATCAACACCAAAAATATTTTCATTCTTTGTTTTTATAACCTGCTTTTCAAAATCCAAAAATATCCATCCTTTATCCTCTAACTGCTTAATTCTACATTTCTTTACCCTCTAACTGTTTAATTCTCCATTCCTTATCCTCTTATCCGCTTAATTCTTTATGTCATGGTATTTTGTTGGGAATTATGTGAAAGTCGGATTATCTTGATATTAATGCGAAGTGTTTCTCTTGAAGTGAAGTGGATTACTAGAAGACTTATTCTCTTGAAGTATAATAGTGATTAGTTTGTTTACGGAAGTGTCTATTCCGTATTTAGTTTATTTAGTGTGGATATACATGAGCTTTATTAGGAAGTGATTGTGTATATCTTATTTAGTTTTATGATTATCGTTTCTTGGGAAAGCGGTTTAGCGATATTGTTTAGGGTTCCTTATCTATAAAAGGAACACATTAGAAAGGTTTATGTACCGATTGGAAAAACTCGGTTTTAGTTAATATAAAGATCCATAGAGGATCAAGAAGTTCTTAGTTATTTGTTACTTGTGTTTATATTCGTGATAAACATTAGTAGTAGAGATTGTCTTTTATTGTGCTTGTGATTACATAGGCATACATAACGATCCACGAGCTCAAGATCTATCAAGGTCTTTGTTTGTTTCAACAAGTGGTATCGAGCCTCGTGAGAGTCTCTACGATACTAAGGACAAGCTTTTCTAAACACCCATACAACCATAACAAAACATCATGCACGGTTCGGATCGTCTTGAACTCACCAACAACCAAAACTCCACCCATCTGCGACAACTAAGTCTATCTAATAGCAATGCTAAGTTTCCTTACCTTAAAGGGAGGAATATGATCTTTGGGCTATGAAGATGCAAAGCGGATCTCAACATTGATTGGAATCTATGGCGGGTAATTTTGAAGGAGCAGTTTGAAGAGGACTACCACGGATCTTCTTTGGTAATATGATGAATGTTCCTCCCAAAGCTGCTTTGAAGAGTTCTTTGGCGATTCGAGAGAGAAACAAAGGTCGAACTATTCTTACGCAAGCTATTCACGAGGATCACTTGAGTGATTTTCACTTCATGCAAGATGCCAAAGATATACGGTTAGCGATTAAGGCGAAGTTCGGTGGGAATGAGGAGTCGAGAAGGCGAAGAAGTCCATGCTAAGACAACAGTTTGGGACTTTCGGATCTACGAAGAGGAAGGAATTCACAAGGGCTATGATAAGTTTCACAAGATCTTAAGTCGGTTGAATCGACTACTGAGGCTAAGCGGATAATGATATTGTAACTCTAAGTTTACGAGGTCATTACCTCCTTCACGGCTACATGTAAGCATAGCTTTAAAAGCTAAAGGTGGTTTGGACATGATGACCTTTGATGAGTGTATAACAAACTTAAAGCTCTTGAACATGATGTAGAAGCCCTTTCGATCATCTTCTTGCTAGTCATCTTGCATTTGTTGGAGCCTCTACTCCAAAGTCAAGCTATGGTCCAAGCCCATATCCATCATCATCTAATCTTGCTCCTTCATCAAGCTCTCTTCCTAGATCCGGTGGAATTATGGAAGATGTTCTTGGATCTTTCTTTCTTGATTATGATCCTCGGCGAGGAGGCGGCTTATGAGGATTTTGATCAAGTGGACCCACTTGAGTTTGAAGAGATGAAGGCGAGGTGGCAAGTGGCCATGCTTTCCATGGATATCAAGACCTTTGGCGCAAAAGGTGGCGAGGCGGTTTGGATTCAAAGGGCGCGATCCGGCAAGGTTTGATAAAAGGAAGGTTAAATGCTTCACATGCCAGCAGATAGGTCACTTTTCTAGAGAATGCAAAGGCAGGAAAGGCGGTGATGAAGTACGATACTCTACTTATCGGTGATGTCGGAAGGATGCGAGGAACTTCAAAGGGATCAAGCTGCGTTGGTCACTCTTGATAGCAATGTGAATTTGGAAGCTACATGAGGAGTCGATAATGATGGTTACGATAATGTTGGGTTGATTGCGGTTTGTACTTGGAGGATAGGCATGATCAGTTGCCTTGATGGGCATCTCTCGGTACAAAGCTGTTTGTTTGGTTGTAGTGGCGTTATAATGAACTCAAACAAGCTTATGATATTATGGAACCAAAATATAATGAATGCTATGTGGAAGTAGAAGCTTATAAGCAGGCTTTAAAAACACTAGAAAGACAAAGGTTTGGTTACAAAAGAATGAAATAGCTTATGGTGAGAAAATAGGTGTTTTAGAAAGAGATCTCGAATGTGCTACAAATGAATTAAAATGGTGCGAGAAGTTAAGCGGATGTAGAGTCGGAAAATCTAGAGCTTAAGGAGAAACTTAAGGAGGAAATTGCTAGGAATAATGAGTGGATGATGAATGGTAATAAGTTGGCTAGTCTCATTTATAGCGATCAAGCTCCCAATTCTCTGATGGCTTTAGGTTTTAAGAAATATGTAGGCCTAGAAGCTAGGGATGACTCACGTAGATCTACACCGGTGAGGCCTAGCTAATTTTGTGAAAGAAGGTGACCTACATCTTTGTCGTGGACCAATTAGAGGTGAGCACATGCCCATTGACCTTTCCACTCTTAATGACTTTGATGGATCACACCATCGTATGGCAAAAGTCAAAAGACTTGCGACCTAATACTTCTACTAATGACTTTGTCTCTTGTGTTATGATGACAAGTCCTCCAACAAGGGTCTCTGAGTGTGATTCAAATGACAAGTCGACCTTCCCAAGTCGACCTTCCCAGTCTTCACCCCCACTGCACCCAAGACTACCAATAAGCATGCGAGTTCTTTGCCAAGGAATGCACTTCAAAGCAGTTGCCTCGAAGACTTGCTTTTAATTCTTTGCATAATAATCTTGTTAAAACAATTCTTTTCATGGTTTTGGTTTGAATACTTACGCTTGTAAGAATACTTCTTTTGGTTTGAATAAATCTTCTCTTGGAAGAAATGTTTTGTGTGTGGAAGTAAATCTCATTTAATTAAGGATTGTGATTATCATGAGCAAAGAATGAGTAGATGTGGTGATTCTAGGAAAACTAGACCAATGTGGACCAATGTTAATGATATACCACCTTATGTTCCACAAGCGCTAATTATAATACTTCTTTTCCTTGGAGAAGATCTTTTGGAAAACCATATGTTCAACCAACGGTGAATATTTTAAAAATGGTTTTGGCCTAGATATGTTAACCCTATGGTGATGGGAGAGGTCTTGGGATCTTCTTGTCAAGACCTCGTGAGTTGTTCTTGGAATAAGCGAGACCTAAGTTTCATTGGAAACCCAAGAACAATAGTGGATCTTATACTTCTACATGGCACAACTCATATGATCCACAAGGCGGGTTCAAGTCGGCAATGACTTGAGCCTCCATAGTGTACTAATTCTCTGTATATTTTTGTTGTTGTAGGATCATCCCTTAAGCATAAAGATGTTGGAATTGTTGGCGGTGGTTGTTCTAGAAGTATGTCGGAAGCAGGGACATGATGCATAACTTTATACCTATTGAAGGTGGAGGCAATGTAACCTTTGGAGGAAGTGATGGACGAATTACGGGAAAGGGACCATCAAAACACCTCAATTTGGACTTTGAGAATGTTTATTATGTCAAGGAACTTCAACACTTCAATTTGTTTCGGTCTCACAAATCTGTGACACTAAGAACAAAGTACTCTTCTGAGAGGATGAATGTCTTGTCTTTGTCTAAAGACTTCAAACTCCCGGAAGAAACTTCAATTCTCTTGAAGGTTCCTCGTAGTCATAATCTTTATACATTCAACAACTAATGTCCAACCGGCGGTGACTTAACATGTTTGGTGGCTAAAGCATCGTGGATGAGTCCACTAAATGGCACAGAAGGATGGCCCATGTCAATTTCAAGACCATCAACCGACTCTCTAAGTGGGCCTAGTTCAAGGTCTTCTGCCAAAGTATTCACCAATGATCATAAGCGTGTTGCATGCAACAAAGGAAAGCGACCTGAGCCTCATATAAAGGAGTTCACATTCTGTGGTAACCATTATTTACGAACCTCTTGGTTTGCTTCATATGGATCTGTTTGGTCCAACTAAAGTGAGAAGCATTGATCATAAATATTTTTGTCGGTGATCGATGGATTTAGTAAATTTTGTTGGGTATTCTTTCTAAGGACCAAAGATGAAACATCGAAGTATTAAAGACTTCATTACCCTTATTGAGAATCGAGTTGAACAAAAGGTGAAAGGAATTAGGTGTGATAATGGTACGAGTTCAAAATGCCATTCTAATAGAACTCTGCGGGTTAAAGGGAATCAAAAGGGACTATAGCACTCCAAGAACCCCTCAACAAAATGGGGTGGCGAGAAAGAAAAATAGAACCTTAATAGAAGCTGCAAGATCAATGCTAGCAGACTCTAAACTTCCTACCATGTTTTGAATTTGAAATTTGTTAGTACGACTTGTTATGTACTTAATAGAGTGTCCATTACTAGACCACACCTTAAAACACCATATGAACTTCTTTTGGGAAAGTTCGGTTATTCATTACCTTAAACCGTTTGGTGCCAAGTGACAATTTTGAATACCGGTGATCCCTTGGGCAAATTTGATGAGAAAGGCGATGATGGTTACATTGTGGGGTATTACGCTCATAGTAAGGCATCTGAGGGTTTACAATGTATCGCTAAGAAGATTGAGGAGACTTTGAATCGAGGTATCTTGAAGACAAGCCTAATGTTCAAGGGCGGGGTCATGTTTGGTCATTTGATCTTGACTACTTGGTGATTATTTGGGTTATGCTAGACATATGGCTAATCAAAATCTGATTACGAAACATCTCCAACTACTAGTGCGAAACTTTGGAAGCTCATTCGGCGATGGGTGCGATGATGATGAACAACCCATTGTAGTGCCTTCCTTCTCTCTAACAATTTTGTAGGTGACACTTCTAAAGATTATCTTGATGTGGGTGAAGATGAATTCTATTATCTTTGAGGACCTTGCGGTGAAGAAACAAGAGTATCGACCACTTTAGATCTTTGAGAGGAATGTTGAAAATAGTTCAAATGAATCACTCGGTAGAAACTTCAATTCTCTTTGAAGGAATCATTTCTCCTCACCTCTCCAATTAATTTGAAAGACATGTTGACTCTACTCCTATGTCCACTAAAGTGTCAGCGGATCTTGGTGAACCCTATACAAGGTTTCCCAAACCTTGGATCTTGGTCATCATCTACCTAAAGCGGGCATCTTCAACACACCTTCCTATGATCTCGACTTTGAACCCTCATGACTAATCTTGATTCTTCCATTGATGTCAACACCACCACTACTACAAGGATCAACAATGTTCATCCACGGTCTAATATTATTGGTGATCCTCATGCCCTGTTAGAACAAGAGAGCTTGTGGCGCGTTCTAAATATGGACGGTGGCTTTTATCTCTTATGTCTCAAATCGTGAGAGAGACAATCACACAGACTATCAACATTGTACATTTGCTTGCTTTCTCTCACAAGTGGAACCAACCGGTGTTACTCGGGCTCTTGAAGACTCAAGTTGGCTTGAAGCAATGCGAGGATGAGATGCAGCAGTTTCAAAATCGGCGGTTTGGATTTTGGTACCACTACACGATGGTAAGTATGCTATTGGGACAAAATGGATTACGAAGAATAAGAGATGCTAGAGGTGTTGTCATTAAAAACAAAGCGAGTTAGTTGCGGGGTTATAGACAAGAGGAGGATAGATTATGATGAAGTGTTTGCACAGTGGCAAGAGTTGAGGCTATCTGGATTTTCTTAGCTTATGCATCCTATATGGGCTTTATGGTCTATCAAATGGATGTTAAAGGAGCCTTCTTGTATGGTGAAATTGAAGAGGAGGTGTATGTCACTCAACCTAAAGGATTTGAAGATCGGATCATCCTAATCATGTTTATAAGGTGGTCAAAGCTCTCTATGGACTACATCAGGCACCCAGGCACGGTATGCTAGGCTCTCTACATTTCTTTGAAGCATGGTTCTGAGAAGAGGTGCAATAGATAAGACTCTTTTCCTAAAGAAGAATTCCATGACATTATTCTTGTGCAAGTGTATGTGGATGACATTATCTTTGGATCCACAAAGGAAGCTTGGTGCGGGGAGTTTGAGGAGCTTATGAAGGAGAGTTTCGGATGAGTGCAATGGGAGAGATGACTTTCTTTTGGGTCTTCAAGTTCGTGAAAACGATGGTATCTTTATCGGTCGGGACAAATATGTGAGGACATCTTGAAGAAGTTTGGTATGGAGGGTGTAAGGGCTGCTACTACACCTTATGAAGCTCAAAGACAAAGACCAACAATGAAGGTGATCCACTGTGAATGTTCATTTATGCAGGTCTATGATTGGGTCTTTGATGTATTTAACGACTTCGGGCTGATATTACTTTTCTTTGTGAGTGTTTGTTCGCGACATCAAGTTACTCCATGACTTCCCATCTCAATCTTTGTTAAGAAGATCTTTAAGTACCTTAAAGGCCAACCTTGTCTAGGTCTTTGGTACCCAAAGAGTCTCCTTTTAAGTTGGAAGCTTATAGTGATAGTGACTATCTTTGGTGCTAATCGGATAGGAGGTCCACTGCTGGAGGTTGCCAATTCCTTGGAAAGAGATTGATTTCTTGGCAATGCAAGAAACAAACTATTGTGGCTACCTCATCTCTTGAAGCGAGTATGTGGTGCTTTGCTAATTCTTGTGTAGACGGGTTCTTTGGATTCAAAATCGGTTGTTGGATTATGGGTATAATTTCATGAACACAACAATTTTATTGATAATCAAAGTACCATATGCATTGTTAAAAATCCAGGTTTTCACGGTCGAACAAAACATATTGAAATCGGGCACCACTTTATAAGAGATGCATATGATAAAAATTTGATAAATGTGGTCAAAATTCATCTTGATGATAATGTGGCGGATTGTTAACAAAGGCTTTTGAAGGACCAAGGTTTCAACACCTTGTGGTCCATATTGGCATGTAACCCTTAGCGCAAAGTTTAAGGGAGGCATAAACCTCGGGGAGGCATATGCCTCGGGGAGGATTGTGTATAACTTTGCATTTTGCTATGTAATTTTGTATATTTGATAGATTTTAACTAACTCTAACTTTGCTAATGTAATTTTAGTGTGTTTCTTTGTTGGTTTGTGTATGTTTACGTGTTTGTTTTGAGAATGGTTGTCCACGATCGGTTGAGATATGGTCAAGAAAGCTTAAGCTTGTTTCCACTTGAATTCATTGTCTTTGAAGTGTGTTATTTGTTTCCTCACGAAGTTAAAATCTTGAAGTTATATGATTCAATCAAAAGAAGTACGAAGCAAATAGATCATTCATTCATTCAAAAGCAGTTCTGACTTCTGATTACAGTCTAGCAACATCAAAAGCATCTACATGATCTAATAGTCCTAATCTATTACATATCATCATTCCAACATCTAAGATGAGCACGATGAGCATATTTGCTCACATCTTTCACACTAATATTTGTTGGATATGCACGATCGCTCACATCTTTTGGCACTAAATCTGGCTATGCCTTTGTGATAAGCATAACCAACTCTAACGGATGCTAAGGATCAAAATGGAGAGGATGGATTGATGAAAGCGAAGAAGTGAAGGCGATTGTGGTAGAGATGAGAAGGAAAGATTTTCATTTGCGCATCATCTACTCTTTCAATCATACATCAACTTACATCATTTTCCTTTTCCGTTCCTCAATACGATATGTGATGATGCACCAAAACATGATGCAAAGAGACCAAGCACCACCTTTCTTCCCATAGGAAGTGGTGGATTTTAGCTCGTGGCCTTCGTTGAGGCCTAGGTCTTTGAGGGTTGGGAGTAAGATGTTCCCTCATTATAGGATTCATCGAATCTTGACGAGATACACTTGGTTTCTCAACACTTTCATCTTCGATGAGGAGAGAAAAGGTGACTTCTTTGGTAGTGGATATGGTTTTGGAAAATAGTGAAACCATGGATTGGTATCTTCACTAGATGATGAGGATGATGATGAGGATGTTGTTGTGAGATCTATGATTTCAGGTTTGGTACTCATGATGAATGATGGTTAATTTTGAAGTATTGGAGGAATTAGGGTTTGAAATATTATTTGGGGATTTTTGATGAGGAAGTCAATGTGCATTGGGATTGTTTTATAGACGGGTTCAAGTGGTAAGAGAATTAATGCGTGTGGGTGAAACAGTTAAAAGATATTCTTGAAGCTTAGTGAGTAAGTCTTCATTTCTCTTGAGTGTTCTACTTGATGAGAATGGTTTTCATTTCTACCGAAGTTATAAGTAAATTCGAGTGAAAGTAGATATCCACGTCAGCTTTGGTCAACTTTGACCGAAATTGGGAAATTTCTATTTATTCTCTACGGCATATTTTCGCTCCACAATAAGTGATTCGATTATTACTCTCATTAAAAACACTTCCTTTTGTGAAAAATCGTAACCCTAATCTTCAAAAACTCTCATGGCGCTTCAATTCAAACATGATCATAATAAGGTTGCTTTTCTTGGATCTGCTCGAGGAGATGAGCTTTATAGGCCGATGATTTCTTTCTTACTAAGATCAAAGATTGTATATGCATTGACACATTCTCCGGATGCTATATATGAAACTTTGATTACTCAATTTTGGGCGTCGGCGAGAAAGAGAGGTGATCTTGAGATAGTTGCAAGTGTTGATGGACAAGTATATGTGGTGACGAGGAGGCGATCGAAGACAACTTCGCTTGGATGATGAGAATGGAATTTATCATTCGATTCTACAATGGTACTTGAAGGGCTTAGAGCTATTGGATATCAAAGTTCGAGGACGGATATGTGGTTGAAAAATAAGCTTTGTCCTATGTGGAGGTTCTTGGTTCATACGTTGCTACGGTGTTTGAGCAATAAGTGCGGAGGATGGGATCGATTTTCAACACAAATGGGATGTGGTATTGTTTGCTTATCTAAGGGTTTGACTTATAATTTCTCTAAGTATATCTTTGATAATATGGTAGAAAACATAACTAGGAAAAAGGGTAAGTTTTGATGTACCCTAGGTTCTTACGAGATGATATTGAATGTTTCTACACAAACCCAAGCTTTTCATCCCATAAGTGTTTTGACTCCTAAGTTATTTGCTACAATGAGGACTAAATTTGAAGGACACATTTTCCTTTGTTAGTTGCCATGTTACCTCGGAGAATGAGGCGATAATGAGCTTAATGTTGTTTACCTTCTTCCAATCCTCTTGATGGAATTCTTTCGGTAGATGGTGATGAGGTCCTACATTGTTCTTTGAAGCATCTATACCTTCACCAAGACCATGTTCTAGTCCTGCATTTATCCAAGTTCCTATTGAAGAAGTTCGGGATCAAATTGATGAAGTTCGGGTTGATATTGATAGATTGCCTACACCTAGTCTGTTAGGACTCAATTTGGTGAAGGATGTTCTAATGTTGATCGGGTTAATGTTGCTCTGAGCAGTCTCTGAAGTTCCATTTTCAATGAGCAATCGGATGATGATGAGGATCCTATTTCACTTACCTCATTATATGATCGGTGAACAAGCTTACGGTGAGGTGGTGGTCTTAAGAAAGAACTTACGAAACCAAGTCATTCTTGGTGGGAAGATTGTGGAATTGGAGACTAAAGTTGAGCACTTGGAGGAATTCTTTGAGTCGGAAGGGTAAAAGAGATGTTTGGTTTCTTACGAGGAGGAGGATGAAGAGAATCTTAATGAATCTCTTGATATATTGGTGATGTGGCACTTACATCGATGTTTCTTCTCTATTACTAAATCTTCACGAAGAAAGGAGTCTAGCAAGGAACCTATTCTCTATACTAGCAAAAAGAAGACAATCTTTGGATAAGGTATCTGTGACACTTCAAAGGAGCTAAATATGGAGGATGCATCTCGATGGTTTAGTGAAAGAGGTTACTCTCGATGGTCAAACTTCATCTATACGAACATTCAAATGTTTCACCTTGATGAGATGATGAAGAGGTTTTCTTCTTTGGGAGAATGTATAAGTTGAATGCTTCTCACGAAGTTTTCTCTACACTGTTGAGGAATTGTCTCAACCTATTTCCTCGATGTGGGTTTGATTGTTTCTTACGAAGCTCACATTGGTTCTGCTGAAATTGGTTCTGTGAGACATCTTACGAGAAAGGGCAGGACCACTGTGATTGATGATCTCTTTGAAGTCGGTAGAGTGACTAAAGAACAATATCAAGCTCAGTGGATTGTTTCTTGATTATGAGAATATCCGGAAGAGTCGTGTTGTGGCTAAATTTCTTCAAGATCGGTATGCTTGATTTGTCTCTGAAAGGAAATTAGAGCTTGATGCATTCTTTCCTCGATTCTTGATGATCAATGGGATGGTTATATTTCTCAAGGTGCTTGATCCGATCTAGCAAAACTTATCTTAGGAGAATCTTTTAATGATGATGATTTTGTGGATAAAATGGTGGCACTTGGTAATCAAAGGAAGAAAGAATCTGCTGCTGAGAGAAGAGCTCTTATTGATCGGAGAAATAAAGCCAAAGAGAAAACCTATATTGTTGCTCGGAAGAGGAATTATATGAGGAGAGTTGTGAAGAATCTTGCTATGTATAATTACGGTATGACAATGAAGCAAATCATGACTTTATCGATGATGCTTTGATTAGACGATATCATATGGTTATGAAGTTCTCTTCTTACGGTTCTACTTCTTCTCATTTGGCAAATAGTGCTTCAATGTCGATGTTCCTCTGACGAGAGAGAGAAAGCAGTTGAAATTGTGGATAATTTTGATCTTGTTTTGCCTTGATGGTATCTTGATTGTTCCTTACGATACATCTTCGATGCTACTCCTTCTTACGATATGGGTGTTTCTTTGAATCTTCTTTGGTTTCTTACGAAATGTTGTCAAGTGTGGAGTTAAGTGATTCTCGATTCGGAGGCGATCTACAACTTGATCACGATAACATTCTTGATATGGGAAAGCGAGTTTGGTTACAAGAAGTTCGGATAGATTGGCTAAGAAACATGCTTCAAGGAATACTACTTTAGATCTTAAGGTGATGAATCTACATTTATTGAGGTTGGATCTATTGAAGCTTTTCTGAAGGTACTCATGTGGTTTTGGTTAATTGACATTGGAAAACTTAACACTTGTTTATAAATTTGGATAATCTTGTTCTTGAGTTTAACTTCTTGAAGGATATTCTTCATTTGGTGAATAGACATGATTTGAAGATCTTTGTATGAACATGTCATTCGATATTATAAGTTTCATTAAACAAGCGGTTACGGTTTATATTTGTTGGGTGATCTTGAGGTTATGTTTGATTACGATTCTCCACATGGTAAAGGGTATTCTATTTGGAAGAATTCTCATAAATGGGAGATTGAGAGTTGGAGATTTTATCCTCGCCTTGTGTTCATGTAGTTCGGACTACATGTGGGATGATTTTGTGTATGCTATCGGATAGGCTTTATCCTTTATCGATACTTTTATGGAAAGGTTCTTTGAGACACAAGTTGGAAGTGCCTCTAATCCGGTTGGCAATGATGACCTTCATGCTACTCAATGTGTTGGTTTGATTAAGAATCAACTTCTATCACATAAAGGTTCATCTTGATTGTAATATTTTGTAATATTTGTTTTCTTTCTTTATTTTCTTAGTTAAAAAAAAAAAAAAAAAAAAAAAATGCTTTTGGTTTTATCTAACTTTTCTTGCGGGTTTGTTGTATATTTTTGGTTATTGACTCACGATATACTTTGGGTATGTCAAAGAGTTAGCTAGTCCAAAGTGCTGACTTTGGTAAAGACACATCAAATCATTGATAGTTGTAATGATTTGCTAAAAATCATAGGGTATGCAACCACCTATGCTTTATTCTTTGAGTGTTGTATGGTTTCAATTCACCATGGTTTATTCTGTTTGGAATCCAAGAATTGGCTAGCCCACTTGTATATGGCTTGTGGTAAAAGCGGTGGCATTCCATATTTGGTTCTCAATTCACCAATTCTAAAATTGACTAGTCTGAGCAAGCGGCTACGGTAAAGACATTTCAAATCCGTTTATATGGTTCTTTGGTTTGCCCATAAATCGAGATGGTTATCGGTGTACCATAGTTTCTGAACTGAAACATATGGCTACTCCGGTAGTGATGGCTATTGGTAAAGAGACATCAAATCCATTTATTTTCAATGATTCACCTCTCACGGGAGTTAACACACACGGATGTGATGAGAATAGTATGAAACTAATCTGTTTTGATGTACCTTTTGTCATTTGTTCTTTGCAAAGATATGGAGTTTGAGTTTCTTCATCATAGAGATGTTCTTTGGATTCTTTCTTTGTTCTTTGTTGTTTGTATACAATCCTCAGTCTTTGTAAGATCTATCAAGCTGGAACTTAACAAGTCAAATTCCGGTTTAGGGAGGATTGTTGGGAATTATGTGAAAGTCGGATTATCTTGATATTAATGCGAAGTGTTTCTCTTGAAGTGAAGTGGATTACAGAAGACTTATTCTCTTGAAGTATAATAGTGATTAGTTTGTTTCTACGGAAGTGTCTATTCCGTATTTAGTTTATTTAGTGTGGATATACATGAGCTTTATTAGGAAGTGATTGTGTATATCTTATTTAGTTTTATGATTATCGTTTCTTGGAAAGCGGTTTAGCGATATTGTTTAGGGTTCCTTATCTATAAAAGGAACACATTAGAAAGGTTTATGTACCGATTGGAAAAACTCGGTTTTAGTTAATATAAAGATCCATAGAGGATCAAGAAGTTCTTAGTTATTTGTTACTTGTGTTTATATTCGATAAACATTAGTAGTAGAGATTGTCTTTTATTGTGCTTGTGATTACATAGGCATACATAACGATCCACGAGCTCAAGATCTATCAAGGTCTTTGTTTGTTTCAACAATCATTTGTGAGCCGGGTCTTTCTCTATATCTCGTCGGTGTGGAACTTTCACGTGCTTCAAATGTTTGTCCAAACATCTTGAATGAAAGTCCGATGGAGATTGTTTCTTCCACTTTGCTTCCCATGAACCAATGAATTCGGGTCGAGTCAAGCTAGCGACTCGAAATCAAAAACAAGAGCACACACCATATGGGTTTTCACCCATATTTTGACTTCTTACCCTTTCTACCACCTAAGTGTGGGGTGATGCCCCATATATATATATATATATATCTTAAAAAAAAAAAAAAAAAATCTTTCAAATAATGGCCGTAGTATTTCCCTTTACGTTCTTTGTTTCGCATAATAGCTAGGTACTTTGAATATTGAGGGCAATATTCATTTCTAAGTGTGGGGGAATTCTCACGAATTTTATCATATATTATCCACCCAATTCCCGTTTTGGCCAAAATTTTTTTGAGTAAGTGTTTTGCACTTACTCAATTGGTTATCATCCGCCTTGTCTAATAAACAAAAGGGTTGGCTAATCCGAACAAACGGCTCTTGGTAAAGATTTCTCAAACCGCTTATATGGCTTGCAATTTGCCCAAAATTGTATGGTTCTCAACTCACCATATCCTAAAAAGTGAAGAGTTGGCTAGCCCGCAAGGTTATGGCTTGTGGTAAAGGCGATGGAAAACCATAATTGGTAATCACTCACCAAAGATAATTCGATAATTTATCTAAGAGTTGGCTAGTCCGAAGGATACGGCTTCGGTAAAGACAAAATCAAATCCGTTGAAAGTCGGTGGTTTGCTCAAAATCACATGGTTATCGGTGTACCATGGTTCTTACTTGAACTGAAACATTTGGCTACTCCGAGTGATGGCTTTTGGTATAGATTTTTAAAATCCATTAAAGCTTCAAAACATTGCTAGGGACTAGCAATATCTTAGTGTGGGGATTGATGAGTGTCTAAATACTCATCATTTTGTACTATCTAGATCGCAAAATCATCTCGAAAACACTAAAAATGCATCAAAATGATGAAAATATCACAAATCGAGTGTTTTATGTGTTTTAAATGCAAAAGATCAAAATCGATGAAAACGATCAAATTTGCAAAATTGGCGCTTTAGTCCCCAAGTTTCAAAAGTTGTCAAAAGCAGTCCCGGTATATCTAAATAAAGAAAAATATCATTCAAGGTCCCCAAATATTTTAAATTGTCAAAACGGTCCTTGAATGAATCTTTAGTCAAATGGCGGAAAAGGTCCTTCAACTTTGAAAAGTGGCAAAATGGTCCTTGAAATTGGAAATTGTCAAGTTTGGTCCTTATACTATTGGAGCTTGTCACTTATGGTCCCTTGGAACAACTTTGACAAAATGGCGAAATGGTCCTTGTATTTTCGTAATTTACAAAACAAGCCCTCAGATTAAACCTAAGCCTTTTGGACCTTGAACCTGGACCCTATCAAAACCTCGACCTTGACCCAACTTGACCCGCTTTATTAATACCCCGTCAACCCATTGGTCAAATAAAACCAACCCCGCGCCATTTTTTCCTTCTTCTTCACCAAATACACTGAAATCACTCACCTCCCATCCCCCTCCTCACCATATCACCACCCTTGTCCCCCACCTCCACACAACTCCAAGATACATTAAATGCCCCCTCCCTCATCTCACTCAACCCCAACTATTAAAGACCTTTTTGGCGCCAAAATCCAATGAAAGGCCAGGATCAGTTTTACCAATCCAATGGCCCTGAAATAAGGTGGGATTATCTCAGAGAGGAGAGAGAAATCATCTGGAACTATAAAAGAGCAAGAAGAAAGAAGAAAAGGGAGTAGATGTTTAGTCTTAAATTAGTCTTATGTCGTTTTTCTTAGTAATGTATTAGTTTAACTCAAAAATTGTAATATTTTGTTCCTAAGTATTAAACTCAAGTTACATTTTCAGTTTCATCAAGTTTTAATCATTAATTCCAAGTTTCATTCAGTTTCATGTTTGTGTGCTCACTGTTAAAAATTTAAGTTTCCATTTCATAAACCCAAGCTTCATATAGCTTGTTTATCAGTTTCAATAAGCTTATACAAGCTTTTCATAACTTTTGAAAGCTTGCATTCAAGTTTCTAGCCGTTTGGTTCAAGGTCAACAAAAGTCAACTTTGATTCAAAGCGGGATTGGTGATGATTAAAGTTGATGCGACTTGAATTTGGGTTGAAATAGGTTAGGTAGTGTAGTCTTGGGTTTGGTTTAGCCTGCAACACCGGTGACAGTTGTGAGTACTGTTTCAATTTCAAGTTTCAAGTCAATTTTGCATTTTATGGTTATCTCGTGTATCCGTGGTCATAAACCGCTCAATCTTGTTTATTTAGTTATATTTAGGATTAGTGAACTCGGTTTGATCATTGATAGATGATAAATCATTAGTTAGCCTTTTTAAATTTGCAAATCAATGTTTTAAGTGGTGTTTGGATCTATTGGTTTGACTGTGTTAAAGGCTTGTTCATTGGTTAAGGTCTTTTGGTTTATGCTTGTGTAGTTCATATTAACTCTTATCTGTCTTAGATTGTGCCTGCAACACCTTGAAAGTCAAAATCCCATGAAATCTTTCCTAATGACTTAACTGTTGGATTTGTGCAAATTCAAAATCTTGTTTTATGTTCAAATGTCATAAACAAAGCTTGCAGAGGTTCCATTTCTTCATATAACATCAATCTGAGTACTTAAAATCAGTGGCAAAGTTCAAAAAAGTCAAAGTTTAATTTCTAGTACAAAATTCAAAAACTGAAAACTCAGTTTTGAGCCAAATGGGATGAATTTTCACATGCTCATTTCTGGGCCAAATCAAATGCAACTTGTTGTTTTAAAAAGCCCTACTTCTCTAGTTTCTTGTTATCATTTTTGTATAATTTTGTTAATTTTCTATAAGGGTCAAAAGAGCTTGTCAAAATGGTGCCATATGCCCTGTGCAGGGCATTGAGCCTGCACAGGGATTATGCAGTTTTTGCAGACCTTGCATCCAGCTCATTTGAGCTCATCTAGGTCTCAACTTTGGTTTACTAGGTCTCAACCAGGTCTTGTTCAAGTTCCAGCTTGTTGGTGCGTAGTTTCTAGCTTATTCAAGTACTTATTTTCTTGCTTAAAGTAGCCCTCAGAACTGCATTTTATAGCTTATAAGCTTAAGTCATCAAATCTTATTATCTTGTTATTTTGAGGTCTAAAGCAGTTGAGACTTGTTGCTTTTGAGTTCCTCTAGCTTATTGTAGCTTGTGTATCAGTTTGGTAGCTTTTGGTGCCCATTTGCTTATTCAAGTGCTTATTTCAATAAGCACTTGTACATCAGTTTTATTTTCCTCCACTCAGCCCCATGTTTTTCCATTTTTCCTAGCTTCCTAATATAATTTTAGACTTTTCCTGAAATTTTCATATTTTTCCAAGCTTGTTTGCTATTTTTCTTAATTTAAATTAGTTTTTAAGCATTTTTAAATATCATTTAATACTAAAAATTAAGAAAAGGTTCAAAAAAATAATTTTTCATTTTTCTTAGGTTTAGATAAATATAAAAAGACAAAAAAAATATTTTTTCATAATTTTCTTGGTTTAAATAGTATTTTCTAGCATTTTAATTAGTTTTAAATAGTTTTAAATTAATAATAAATACATAAAAAGTCTAAAAATTATATTTTCAGTTTTAAAATTAGTTTTATAATATTTTAGATTTTTCCAAGTCATAATTTCATTTTTCTAGTTTTATTTCATATTTTCTTGTATTTTAGTCTATTATTAAATAAGTAAAAATAGTTTTTAATTAATAATAATTAGATAAATAGTTGTAAAAATAATTTTCCTTTTCTAATAATTTTCTTTTATATTTAGGATTGTAAAAATATATTTTTCATATCCGTAGGTATTTTCCTTCTTTATTTTCACGTTTTATTTTGTTCGTTTACGTAATTTTATTTAAACGTAAGTTTTAAGTTTTAAACGTTCATCAATTTTAAAAATAGTGATAGCGTTTATTTAATATATTTTATCTTTTTAATTTTCTTAATTTGCATTTAAGTCGCTTTAATTTATAAACTTTTTCAGTAGTGTAATTATCTATCCTATTCCTTGTTGATCACTATCATTAGTGATCATTCTATCGTCTGATCAAGTGTTTACACACCATTGAGTCTCCGTGGGACTTAACGACCCGGGAATTCATTGTATTCTCTGATCTTCATTGCATTTGTGCTTAAGCTGTTTTAAGTCTGTTACGGTTGGCCATTCACAAGTGGCCAGCTTGTGTGATTAGACTTGACGGTTTAGCACAGATCATTAATCTACATTGGGATCATATACCCAATCCTTTGTATCATCCTTAGTATTGAAATGCAATATTACTAATAATCTAGTTATCTAGGTTATTATTATCATAATATGTTTGTCATTTCTTTTGATTTATTTGTTTCATATTCTTTCATGATACATTAGAAGTCATGTATGCATGCTAAAAGAAAATGTAGGATAAAACATATTTCGTGGTATAAAAATGTAAAACCTATGTTTTTATCAAATGCATTTACATTACTACAGATCTACGGATCCCGGATGATATTCTAGCCGGATCCCTTTTGTAAAGGAACCGTAGGATCCGTCCTACTGGAAAACAGTTTTTCATGCAAATTAAAAACCACTTTTCTTCTAAAAGTTATACTCCACTAGAGTGTCAAAACCATAAGTGAGTTAAGTGTCTTTCTTGTTAAAAACCATTGTTAATAAAAATCTAATAAAAACGTTAGATAATCTTTGATTGACCACAAACATCACTTTCTATTAACTCGTCTTTTCTCTAGATTCCACTATGTCGCACGAATATGAGTTTGATTTTTCACTCACTAGCGTCTACACTCCGAACATCTCCCTTGAACCCAACACACCTGGCAATCATGTCCGTGGGTTCAATAATCTCGAAAACCGTCACTTCCACGAAGGACGTATTGTAGACACCTCTTTACAATTTGAAGAAGGTATCAATACCTCCTTCCGAGCCATAGGACTAGAATGTCTTCTTGAAATCAACGAGAAGATATGTCCAAGGTTCATAATGGAATTCTTCCATCAAGTCGAACTCGTTCGTAACGAGGATCGCTCTCTATCTCTTTGGTTTTATATCAAAAACCAAAAGTTTACTTTAACCCTTGGGCATTTTGCTCACATCCTCCGGATTCCAAATCATGGACAATGTGCCTTCACCAAAGATTGGTCTCTTGATTCTCTCTTCAACTTTCGTGAAGAAAATAGTCCATATTGTTCACACATACCTCCCGGAAGATTTAAATCGCATAATATGCAAACCTCGACCATATTACTCGATCCAAACATTATCTTCACACGAACATCCGAGAAGAGTACAAGCCTCTTGCACTCATCCCACGTGAAAATGTTTGGAGTCTTAGGAAATCGAGAAATCCTTCCCGCTTGTTGTGCTCACATGTTGTATTGTTTGCTAACACAACAACCATACAATCTCGCCTACTTCTTCGCAAGGCTAATTGTAAATCTTCAAGGCTCCAAGAATAAACTCATCCCTTATGGAATGTTCTTGACACGCCTCTATCATAATGTTATGCACTTCCATCCTCAATTTCAAAGTCCGTTTATGCGTGCTTGTGAACAAGATGATGGAACCGCTAAACATATCTCTCATGAAGACTTTCTTCATTCTTGATTCCACCAACACTCATCAATCAAGTAATGATCCTCCTAGCAAAAACACTCAAGAAACCTAGTAGTATTTCATAATAGGATCAATTCTCTTATACTCGTGCTTTATCAATGTAATCCTACTTCTCTCATGAAATAAAATATCTTACATTTGATATCTTAGTGTTAGAACCCCTTTAAACTAACCTTGAAATATAATGCATTGTCAAGATCATTGCATACCTTTAGTAAAGGTTCTGCTGAGCAGATGGAAGGATCCCAAAGTTTGTGCTAGACGGATCCCTACACTTAAGGAACCGTGGGATCCGACTAACAGAAAATGCAATTGCAAGCATTATATTTCAAACATATCCTTAGAACACGTCACACTAAGCTAAACATAGTGTCTTAAGGAAAATTAAGTCCTTATCAAGATAGGTTGATCTTTCCTACTCACACATAACTCACCTAGATCACACTCTAAGATGCTTGTAGATCTATCGTTTCATTTTTAATCCATTACTCTTCCGCTCTCAAACTCACACTTCATTTTTCACTTGATCCCTCACATTTAGCCTTAAAAATATTTCGATTATGGCAAAATTGATCATAAATCATCCTTACCTCAAAATTGATCAAAGTTAATCAAACTCTAGTTTTTCCCATCTCAAAGCTTCTAGGATATTTTCCAAAACACTGTCCTAAGTCACAACCTGATCTCTAGGATCATTTAGCTTCAATTGACACTCTCATCTTTAGTGTCATCCTTGGTCATCCATTGGTACTCATGAAAGTTCCAAATCCTTCCATAAAATACAATCATTAGCTACATCACTCATTACCTTCAAGTACTTAAGCACCCCTTCATTTAAGACACTTAGGAGGACTGAAACACTCAAGATGATATAGATCTTAGATCTTAGAAACATCATTTCCACTCTTTCATAGTCACGAGAGCCGGATCCTAGGATTAGCCTAGACGGATCCCTCCGAGGAGGAACCGGGATCCGGATGACGCTTATGTCAAATCTTGCTAAAACAATCATTTCAACTCATCTTCCTAACTCAAACACTCCATCTCAACTTAAATGAGTTCCTAGATCAGTGCAAACTCTGAAGTTGACTCTTGTGCATGTTAATCATCACATTCCAATGAATCCTAGTGGCTTAAGGCTTAAATGCACTTGCCAAATCACTTGGTTTATAAACCATTTTGTTAGGACCTCCATAGTCATCACTCTCATCCTAACTTTCAGCTCTTTAGAAACCCTTGCAAACCTCTTGAAATCATCTCATCATGAGGAAAACCCCAAGTAGTAACTTATCCACCAAAGAACCACCCATGAAAAGGGCTCGTGTCATACACGAAATCTCTTCAACCAAATCATCTCCGGTCAAGCCAACAAATGATAAGACCTTTACTCAACCAATCAAACCAATTCCTAAAAGGATAGTACCCACAAAACTACATATGCCAAACACCACCATACCTCCTAGGCCAAACAATATCATCTCTACTAAACCATCACCATTGGTTCCTAGAGCTATCTCTTTTACATCCCCACTATCATCACCACACCTCTACAATTTAGAGGACTTGCCTCCTAGGCCGTCTCATCCGCTTCTGCCGACAACATTTTCCTCATTAGGAGGAATAATTGTACAAAATCAAGGTGTTGAGTCAACACTGATCCGCTTCCTTTTCGCCGTTTCCATCATATAATCCCATTTGGATTATGAGAAATCATCAAAGTCAACCACCCGACCATATGGAAGTTGACGCTTTCTACCACCACCATCATTCTTGGTCGAGCCATTCTCAAATGCGCCCCACCAATTCCTCCATCGCTTGAAGCTCCACAAGCCGCTTCACTTGATCCTTCGCATCAAGCCATTTCATTTCTTCCACCACCACTACTTCCAGCCATGACAAAGATTGCTATCATTGTCAACATGTTTAAAGTTTGATACATGAAGTACGAGAAGACCAACGTTTCATGTTCTATCATCTCCTCGAACGTTTCGACGAGATTAAACCTAAACAAAACTTGAGCAAGAAGATTTTAGTGGTGTCCTAGCATCAAGCGATAGTTGGTTTAGAAATTCCTAGTCATGTATTTTCTTAGTTGTTAGAGTCATGTATATCATAACTCTAGTTTTATTAAATGGAATTACATGCTACTTGTTATTTTTCTGAGCATATGATTACTTTGTATTCATATCTCATTTTTGTGATAACATTACTTGTTATATCACCTTTGCTGAAATTAACCAGCTAATACGGATCCCTCAGAATTGCTTAGATGGATCCTTACTAGGAGGTAACCGTGGGATCCGTGAGACAGAAAGCTATTTTCTACTAACTTGGACCACATTTGCAAGAAATTGTGAATTATACTTGCTTTCTAACCTTTGTTTTGTAGTTATTCAATTTACACATGAAGACTTTGACATCCTAAAGCTAGGGGGAGCTTTATGTCAAAGCAATACATTGCAAATTACTTGCAATATTAGGTTTACATTTCGTATCATCCCCTTGCAAAATTGCAATCATCAAGGGGGAGCACATTCGTCACTTAGACGAATTATTTTGCAAACTTACTTGCAAACAAACTAGATTAGAATCACTTTCTTGACGCCCTTACATAGGGATGGACTCGTCAAGGGGGAGTAAAGACGAGATCCTTTCCCGTTACTTGCTATTTATTTCTTCTTATTTTTTTTCTTTCACATGTTTTTCTAAAAAACGATGTGTTACTTTCCTTCAAACACTTTTTGTTTCGACAAAATGGGGGAGAAAAAGTAAAAACAACACATTCAAACTTTTACGAATTTTAGATTTTCCTTAAAATAATTTTATGTTTTGTCATCAACAAAAAGGGGGAGATTGTTAATACAAATAAGCCGTAAAAAACGTTTATTTATATTTTACGATCTTCTAATGTTTTGTCGATAACAAACGTAAAATCATGTTAACGAAACAAATAAAATACGTAAATGGTTTGAACTAATAGTTTTGATAACGCTACACGCGTCGTTCGGGGTCAAGGAAACTTCCTTTTCTTCGAGCAAGTTTTATAACACCCTAGGCAGTGAACCTAATCGTTGTAGTGTAGTAATTAGGGTAAGCCACGGGTATTGATATCGTTCTCTAGGGGAATAGGAATGCTAGTAAGGAGTTACTACGCTAAGGTTAAGGTTGAGGAAGATTATTTTTATCTTTTATATTTTATGAAATGGAAAGGTACGAATCTCGGTATTGGATTTGGGGTTTTGGTATTTCTACCGATTACTCTACTATTATCTAATTATCTAAACTAAGGTTGTGGGAGTCTATGTCTAATTAATGTGTGCTCGTATGATAGTTTGAAGATGTGTTTACTTAGGTTGTATTACTCCTTAATTATCTCCTATTGATGGTTGAGTTGTCATGTCCTTATTCCTAGTTGCGTTGTGTGTCTAAAGTTGTAGGGTATGCGTTTCTCCCTAACTCTTTGAACTTACCAAAGGGTCTCGTCTACAAACCCACTAGGGATGATAAACTCCTACTCTAAGGCGCTCTTTGGATGGTTTAGCCTACAACTACTCAGGTAATTATATTCTAAGGTTCACAAAGATGAATCAAGCATTAAGTACACAACGAATGACCTATCGCATTACTAGATCATTAATCAACTAAGATAAGAACAACCAATCAATATTCAATAATTAAGTTTCATACTTTCTAAGCAAACACACAAATAAATTAGCCGGACATGGAGAACATGCAAGCATACACACAAATAATCAAAGACATAATTGAATTAATGAAGTAAAGACTTATCTTGATGTAAGATAGGGTTTAAAACCCTAAAATCTTGTACAAGACACCTTAGGTTCGGTTTTAGGTTTTACCCAAAGACTCTCCACTAAAGACCTAAAAATTCGGATTCTATATATAAGATTACAATTGCGACGGCCACCTTATGTTTAGTGACGCCGCCGTGTCGCCGCTCATTAGGGTTTCGCTTGGCCACGTTAACCTTGCGACGGCGCCACCTTATGTCCGTGACGCCGTCCTCTTGACCGACGTCGTCGGATTGCATCTAGGCCGTCGAGTAGCGACGGCCTACTCTTTTACAACCGGACGTCGTCGCTTGAAAATACGAGTTTTGGGTTATGGACCGTCACAAAATTTTGGGACGGCGTCGCCATTAACACCGACGCCGCCTTCTAATTTCAAAGAATCGTGAGTGTCTCGATTTTGACTTTGGCCATTTTCTTCATATATTCGCCTTTTCGTCCAAATAAGTGCCATTCCAAAGATTTTGCCTTCACGAGACCTAAAAGTGAAAAGGAACGATATTAAGCAATAACGGATACAAAAGTGATCAAATAAGGACTTAAACGACCCTCAAAATGGTACCTTTTAAAACCTTATCAAATATCCCTACACTTGTTATTTGCTTGTCCTCAAACAAATGTGCTTTTAGCCAATTAATTTATAAGTTAGGGGTCATGAAGCATTGATTCAAAACGGTCCACAACACATATAAGCCCCAAAAAGTCATAACAAGCACGGAATTACATACTAGCACCTCACATGGGGTGTTTGGATACTCACATCTCTCTCGGTGTATATATGAAATATAACAAATAGGAAATGGAAGATAAACACTCATTAACCGGTCCTAGTACATAGATTACCATAGGCTTGAGAATAGATCAAACCTTCATCGCTTTGGCGTAAGCACCTAGGAAAGACTATCAAAGAGGTCTTTAAAGGGTTGTAATGTTAGGCTTACGGTAGGGAAATAAGGGTTTGGTGGGATAAGCTATTTAGTGGTGGTAAGTCAAAAATCTCTATATTACAAGCATACGAAGAATGGCGTTGCTAAGCCAAGACTCGACACTCTAAACTCTAGATAACTGAAATAAACAAACAAAAATTTAAAGGATAGATGTAGGATGGTAGCCCGTATTTATTTATTTTTTTTCACTCTATTTTTTTTTCTTTTTTCTCTTTTTCTATTTTTTTCGATTTTTTTTTTTTTTTTTTTTTTTTTTTTTTATCATACACTTTTACTCTACCATCCTCTACGATAACATCAAAATACTAGGATTTATAGGCACATCCCTACACTTGAGTTTTTATTATTCTAACACTAATTTGACCCGATTTGAAAAGATCAAAACACTTGGGGTACATTATTACGCAAACAAAGGGAATTTGAATTTAACGTTCCTTCCGTCATTTCATAAACTTTAACTTTTCCCATGAATCCCAATCGTCCCAAAATGTATACAAAGGATATGACTCGACTTAGCAACTTATGCAAGCAACTAGATAATTGAACTAAGGGTTTAGGGTGATAACAAACATTTGCACTAAAAGTGAGTACATAAGGGGTAGGCTAAGGCGATTTGGGTGTATATTTGGGGTGGGAGTAAACAATGCTCTTCATTGATATTCCGAAAACCGAAACATCACGAGAACCGCGAAAAGGATAGGCTCGAGGGGTTAACTAGGGTATCGTGTACTAAAGATGAGTACAACGCAGGGTGTGGGGAATTACTCAACCGATGTGGAAGAAGTAATTATATTACTGTATCAAACAAGGGTTATCCTAATGCCTCTTATCATTTAGTTATTCCTAACTACACAAGTGTAGCCTCACTTGCGATCTCGGAATGCATCACAAAACAAGTTCTAGAATCTAATATACTACCGGTTCACACTCTAAGCATTAAAGATGAATGCTTTAATTCCTACTAATCTAAGGGCGATCCTCACATTTTGGTGGAATTTGGGTGGTAAAGGGTTTTGTGCTAGTCATATAACTTCCTATCCATGAGACGCTTTTGTTAAGACTAATGGCCCACTCCTATATGTCATAAAAAATTTTAAATTTGGTGCCAAAATTACCCTAACCGACATTTTCTCATGGTTTATTACACAATCACAATTGGACAAAGCAAATAATCAAGGATAAGCATAGTTTCAAAGTTCCGTTTATTTTCCTCCCTACACTTAAACCGAACATTGTCCCCAATGTTCCCGAAAGTATCAAAGTTATGATAAAAGAAGGTAATTAAAACGAAAGAAACTAATACTCCCCGATTAGCTCGGTAGGATCCGTGTAAAGTGGTGGTTAAACTCTTTTCCAAGAAGAATTATTGCGTGAAAAGCTCCTCCAATCTTATGTAACTTCTTCTTGACAAACTAAACCGCACACTTGAAGAAAACAAACGAAACCTTCGTAAAATCGCGGTAATAATATATAAGACTCGATTTAAACTAGGATATAATGCTTGTGGAATGGATGTTTACTGAATTTCTAAGAAAATTAAGACCGGAAAATTCCAAAATTTGTAAGTAGCTCGAAAACGAGAAAAAGTGATCCGATGTTTTACTCCTTCGACGCCGCAAAGTTGCAATCTCGACGCCAAAGTTATCCCGACAAAAAGCGGTCTGCGATTTTCGGAAAAATTCGGAAAATTTACATCTTTAGAATCTGGAAAAATTTTTGCAAAACATTCATTATGACTCGATACAAGCATTTGACTCGAACAAACAGACTTAAATATCTTTTAGTTAATTGTTATTCTCGTGTTTACGTTTCTTTTGAAAACGTGTGTAATCCTCCCTACACTTATCCTTTATGTAAAATACCTTTATATGCAATTAAGACGAGGTTAAAAACAAAATAAAGCATTTTTACAAATTCAAACATGAGAATAAACAATTAATAAAAGATATATGACACACAAATGAAAATGAAAAACAAATACACATGGGTTGCCTCCCAAGAAGCGCTTGTTTTTGTTCGAGTCACGAGCCTGACTCTACCCTTATTTAACAGATAAAGGGGAAGTTTTTCCTACACTTAAGTTTAAGTGCGGGTGATAGTAGCAATACACACCTTAGGGTGGAAATTTGCTACGTGGGAGAGGGTGATGGGTGATTTATATGCTCAAAGGAGTGTGCTCCATTCATTATAACCTTACCTAAGTCTATTGGTGTAGCAGGTGAATCAAATCTCCCTCCTAAAAATGGATCATCTTCTATCAACTTCAAAAGATTCTTAGTTAAGGATCCATCTTGACCTAATAAACCTGGTTTAAACCCATAGTGTTTCTTGTTATCAACCATGAATTGGTGATATAAGTGTGTAAGGTCATGGGTTACTCCTATATTAGCTTCCACTTTACATGGCCTAGAATCTACCACCTTTATCAAGCAACTACCAGGACTATCTATTTTGATGGGTGGATTGGGGCCTAATTCAATTCCAAGATTCACATCTAAAGATGGAAAATTGGGTAAGGTTTTTGGTTGAGGCTCCGGTTCATCAAAATTAGGAACTTTCCTAGGACTAAGAGAGGTCATGACAACAAGCATCTAAACCTATATTCCTAGTGGCGTTTGGTCCAAAGGTTCTATAATCGGGTTCCTATAGTCTCTTCTACTTCTTAGGGTAAGTTATAGGTGATGTGTGTTCCTCAAGTGATGGTAGGACTTGTGGGTTATCCGATGGGATTGGATTTTCTACTCTATCCTCCATCTTATCAAGATCACCTATGTATTCATTTTATAATCGTGGTAGCGCCTAACCATGACATGCACCTTGGTACCTCAACTCTAATCATCTCCTTCCTAAACAACCTTTCCGAATCAAGTTTCCAAATTGAAAATAGGTCTAAAGATTCGCTTTTTGGGTCCCATGTTCCACTTCTAAATTGGGCGTGAATCTCAAAGGTTTCCATGCATTTTAACACCACGCCCCAAATATCCCCATCCGCTACATAGTCAAGTCTCCTTTGGGTTTCGTGGGCGTATACGAGTGTAAAAGAATTGTAGTGGAAACAGAATCAATACCATGATAAAGGACTTTTGTAATAAATATTTAATTCGAGTCCACGCCTCGGGAAAGGATTCATTATGATATTGCCGAACCTCAAGATCTCATTTTGGAGTGGAAAGGGTAGATTATGTAGTGGATTTCGTTGATTGGGTGACAGTTTTGGCGATTCGCGTTCTCCATAACGGCTAACGGAATAGTTAATGAAAATGGTTACGAACAAAGGTCACGAAGAAGGGGATAGACTAAGAGAAAGCTAAAAATGAGAAAATTTACTTGATAGGAATCAAGCAAAGAACCTAAACGAGGTGGACTACTAACTAGCTATTCTATTCCCGTGCCGCGCCAAAAACTTGATAACGCTACACGCGTCGTTCGGGGTCAAGGAAACTTCCTTTTCTTGAGCAAGTTTTATAACACCCTAGGCGGTGAACCTAATCGTTGTAGTGTAGTAATTAGGGTAAGCCACGGTATTGATATCATTCTCTGGGGAATAGGAATGCTAGTAAGGAGTTACTACGCTAAGGTTAAGGTTGAGGAAGATTATTTTTATCTTTTATATTTTATGAAATGGAAAGGTACGAATCTCGGTATTGGATTTGGGGGTTTTGGTATTTCACCGATTACTCTACTATTATCTAATTATCTAAACTAAGGTTGTGGGAGTCTATGTCTAATTAATGTGTGCTCGTATGATAGTTTAAAGATGTGTTTACTTAGGTTGTATTACTCCTTAATTATCTCCTATTGATGGTTGAGTTGTCACGTCCTTATTCCTAGTTGCGTTGTGTGTCTAAAGTTGTAGGGTATGCGTTTCTCCCTAACTCTTTGAACTTACCAAAGGGTCTCGTCTACAAACCCACTAGGGATGATAAACTCCTACTCTAAGGCGCTCTTTGGATGGTTTAGCCTACAACTACTCGTGTAATTATATTCTAAGGTTCACAAAGATGAATCAAGCATTAAGTACACAACGAATGACCTATCGCATTACTAGATCATTAATCAACTAAGATAAGAAACAACCAATCAATATTCAATAATTAAGTTTCATACTTTCTAAGCAAACACACAAATAAATTAGCGGACATGGAGAACATGCAAGCATACACACAAATAATCAAAGACATAATTGAATTAATGAAGTAAAGACTTATCTTGATGTAAGATAGGGTTTAAAACCCTAAAATCTGTACAAGACACCTTAGGTTCGGTTTAGGTTTTACCCAAAGACTCTCCACTAAAGACCTAAAAATTCGGATTTTATATATAAGATTACAATTGCGACGGCGTCACCTTATGTTTAGTGACGCCGCCGTGTCGCCATCATTAGGGTTTCGTCTTGGCCACGTTAACCTTGCGACGGCGTCACCTTATGTCCGTGACGCCGTCCTCTTGACCGACGTCGTCGTCGGATTGCATCTAGGCCGCCCGAGTAGCGACGGCCTACTCTTTACAACCGGATGTCGCCGCTGAAAATACGAGTTTTGGGTTACGGACCGTCACAAAATTTTGGGACGCGCCGCCATTAACACCGACGCCGCCTTCTAATTTCAAAGAATCGTGAGTGTCTCGATTTTGACTTTGGCCATTTTCTTCATATATTCGCGCCTTTTCGTCCAAATAAGTGCCATTCCAGCATTTTGCCTTCACGAGACTTAAAAAGTGAAAAGGAACGATATTAAGCAATAACGGATACAAAAGTGATCAAATAAGGACTTAAACGACCCCTCAAAATGGTACCTTTTAAAACCTTATCAAGTTTCTAACATATTCACATTTTCACATAAAACACTAAAACAAGTATAAGTGATTTTATGATTTGGTAATACATATGTACAAAAACTAGTGTTTACATATTTGGGTAAAATATACACATAACTAGTATGTAGTATATTGGGTAATATAAATGGGTAGAAACTTAAGTATCACAACCTATTGGGCAAATACATTGAATGTAGTTGGGTACAACCCATAACCCATTGCATGACATCATGCTTATATCATACATGGATAATATCCATAACCCATGGATCAACCCATACCCAAGTGACCAAGTGCATTGCACTCAAAGATACATTGTATCTAGCTAAAGATCCATGGTTCAACCCATGACCCATGACCCATAACCAAAATACCCATGGGTAAAGGGCGTCCCACGATCCCTAGATTAACGCTAGACGGATCCTTGTGGAAGGGATCCGTGGGATCCGGGAACAGAGAGTTTTTCCTCTATAAATAGTGAGCCATTTCTTCATTGTTTCTCACCCCTTTCTAACACACTTTCTCCCTGAGTTGAAAACTCACTAACCTCAGATCCAAGAGATCTATGTTTGTAGTTTTGTTTTTGTGTGATCTTTTAGGTTTCTCTTAAAGGCAAGATCACCACCTTTGAAGTCAACCAAGCTCAAGTCCATGAGTTGCCATGCTTCCTCATCATCAAGGCTACTGAAGTCTTCTTGTTGATGATTCCTTTCTTTCTTCAAAGAAGTGTAGTGTTGAAGACATTAGTGAAAGATGTCTCAAGTGTCAAGACGAAGATATTAGTGAAGGGTATCTATTGTCTATAGCATAAGCACTTGTGGTAGGTGCTTAGAAGTCAAGACAAGAAGCATTAGTGAAAGGTGCTTAAGAAGTCAAGACTAGAAGCAATAGTGAAAGGTGCTTAAGAAGTAAAGACACAAGACATTAGTGAATGGTGTCTTGTAGATCTAGTCAAAGGCATTAGTGAAAGGTGCCTTAGATGTACATTCGATATGGTGTGTTTCGATGTACAAGATAGACTAGTATTAGATCCAAGGATATTGATATCCTTGATGATGTTGTAAAGGAGTAGATCTCCTTTGGGATTAGTCGTTGGTGTAGTGTGGTAGTAGTTCCTCCATTGCAATGGAACTAGGTGCTTAGCCTAGTACCTAATAAAGGGTAGGCGACGTTGTGAAGGTGTAGATCACCTTGGAGTGAAAGAACAAGGTACTTAGCCTAATACCTTATAAAGGGTAGGCGACGTTGTGTAGGTGTGGTTCACCTTGGAGTGAAAGAACCCGGTGGTTAGCCTAGCATCGGAAAACGGGTAGGCGACGTTGTGAAGGCTTCTCCGCCATAAGGATATTGGTGTAGTGATTACGAACTCTCGAGTAGGTGACTCGGGGAGTGGAGTAGGGCAAGGAAGGTGTCCTTGTAGCTGAACCACTATAAATACTCGCGTTGTGGTTTTGTGCTTCTTACTCTTATCTTTTCATTACTTACCTTTATATGCTTGTTTATCAACATCCAACACACACGTCCAAATAGATTGACATAAGTCGATCTAAATAGATTAAAAGGAAGTTTTAATTGGCAAAACTATTCAACCCCCCCTTCTAGTTTTCCACAAACCATATTCAAAAAATGATTTTCATGAATGAAGAAAAGTACACTCCGCCAAAGTGTGAGCCAAATACTGATGAAGACAATGTATGGTACTTTGACAACGGAGCAAGTAATCACATGACAGGTAATTATTCTTTCTTTACTGAATTAAATGAAAATATTACTGGACATGTTAGGTTCGAAGATGGTTCATGTGTGAGCATAAAGGGAAAAGGCTTGATTTTGTTCCAAGGTAAAAACGGAGAACAAAAATTGTTGAAAGATGTCTAGTATATTCTCGCTCTTCGTAGTAATGTGATAAGTCTTGGACAAGCTTCAATATCTGGTTGTGATATTAGGATACGAGGTAATTTCTTAACCATGCGAGATAGTTGTGGATATTTACTTGTAAAGGTCCCATGTAGTGCAAATCTCCTTTATAAAGCTCAACTAAAAGTTGGTAAAGATACAGATGGAGTGGGACGAGAACCAAATAAACAACAACCTGTTATTGAATTTGATGAAGTATTTGCGCATGTAGCTTGACTCCAGACCATACGACTCTTGATTGCTCTCGTAGCCAGGAAAGGATGGAAACTTTACCACTTAGATATGAAAATGGCTCTTATAAATGGTGATCGAAAGGAGCTCGATAGTACTTTAAACGAGATGGGTTTTCAACAATGCGTGAATAAGAATGCGATTTATAGTGTTATGCCCTATGCCCGATTTGACCAAATTTTTTAAATTTTACACAGACTCGACATGACCCAAATTGACCTTCTGTTACTCTTTAAATAACTGAGAATAATCTATTACAAACCATCCCTTAAGCCTAATTTTAAATGAAACTAGACTCAATTACCTGTAAAACAATGGGTTGTACGACTTCTAACGGCTTAAGGATTAAAATATATGATTTTTCTAACAAGACCCATTTTCTGCACTAATTACTGTCCCGTTTTCATACTTAACTAAAATGACTAAAACTCAACTTCTATAACTTAACAATTAACGAAACTTTCCATAAATCTTTAACATAACATAATACATCATTTCCACAAACATTTGTGGTCTAAAACGACCCTTGAACATGTACTTTACCAAGCGACGGGTGTTTTGCCAAACACCCATTTTTTACCCATTTTCAACTCAACTTAAACACAACTTGAGCATAGCTCATTTACATTCTTAAAAACTGGACTTTGACACTACAAATCAATATTACAAATCATTTACGACACTTGGGGGTTCAACCTTAACTCGTGCTCGAAATCTATCATAATTTACTTGTCTAATATCAACAAGCACTTCCAACCTTATTAGCACCATGAGCTACTATCCGAGTCATCCTTTAAATAAATACAAAAGCAAATTACGAAAAGAAACCATATACATACTCATATTACCAAACTAAACCTTTTTCCTACACTTTACCAAAATGACTAAAAAATGTCATTTTCGTACATGTCACAATCATTACCCCACAACACTTTTAAAAACATTCATTCTCCTCGACCCAAACTTCTTTCAAACATTTCATCTTCATTATTAAAAAGTATCCTCAAAATTTAGCTCCACAACAATCACCATTCACCACCCATCACCTTCTTTACATGTGAACATGTTATCACCTCAACCAAGACCAACCATCACCACCTTTACGGCCACCAACCAGTGGCGGATCTAGAAATCCGTCAGAGGGTGTGCACAATTTATTATATAAAAAAGGTTCGATGATCTGGGTTTTTTCGGGTCTGGTTGTTTATTAGTTATTTTTTCCTTTTTTTTTGGATTTTCTTAATTGGTTGGGACCATGTTAGATTGTTGAATCAAAATCTTAAAGTTTAATTAACAAAACTGAATTTAGTTGCCACAAGTATATTTTTAGTAATTGTACATTTGTATTACTCAGATATGTTTATTTTATTTCAAATGAAAAGATCAAAATAACCATCATAAATTCGCACTAGTAATATCATACTGTATCATTTAAGAAACTTAGGAGATATAATATACCAAATAAAATATGGACCACTCCTATTCACCCTGACCCAACAACCACACGTCTCTCTCCCATATTCATTCTCTCTTTTATATATCTCCCTGCAACTTCAAAACCACCATTGTTCTTTCTTAAATATGTTTGCATCTTTAAATTTTATTTTCATTTGTTTTAACTGAGATTAAAAAGGATATGCACTTCATTTTTACAAGGTGTGCACTCTAAGTAAAATAACCAAGTAAAATCACAAAATTATCTTTTTTACACTACGCCAAGATTTCACAGGGTATGCATGTCTAACATGTAGATCTGCCCCTGCCACCAACCAACTACCACCTACAAGATTCGACACCAGATCTACCATTCACGCCCAGCCACGCCCAGGCCACGCCCAGCTACACGCCCTAGTTTCTACCACGCCCAAACTTCTCGCCCTAAACACTCATTCGCCTAGGTTCTCGCCTGGGTCACGCCCAAGAATTCCTTGTACACGTGTACGGTTCAAAAAGTATTACGATAGGAATCTAGTGGATAATATTGAAAAGTTCATTTTAGAAAAGTGTATAGGCGAGGTTCGTATATGTAAAGTGGCACTAGAATCTGTTCGTTTAAGAAATTTTCTCTAAATACAAACCTACAAAACAGTTAAACAACTAAACCGTTAGCATTACGCTTTGTAAGTAAAAAGGATAATCACATGATATTATACATCATTAATCACGTAAGCATCATTCACATCATATTAGTCCATAAGACTACTTTCATCAATACTTGCACATCACACATTCATACTTAATACGCATATTATCAATCAAACATAATTCTTACATACCTTACATAAATCGCAATTGACTTAAAACACAACTTTGGCTAGTCTTGCCAAACTAGCCTTAATCTATCCTTAATCCAAGCTCACTAAGTCAAGTGTCTCTTAAACCTTCACTACCATCTTCCACATAACACATATATGAATAAGTCAATATAATCTCATGTTATAACCATTTTACTTACCTCACATCCAAGCTAAGATATCATAAACATCATCATCATCATCATCCTCTTTGCTTGCTTTCCTAGTAAAATAATCACTAACAAATATAAACACTTATAATTTACATAATACTTAAGGGTGTCTGATGCAGGTTTTACTGACCAGATTTTAATATTTATAAAGTCTCGTTATACATATGGTCTACCCTAGTGCACTAAAGGGCAGTGTACCCGGTCGTGTGTAGTGTAGTAATCGGTAAAGCCGAGGTCGTCCCAAGAGCTATCTGTGTCGGATTATTACTAAGTCTAGGTGTCACAGATTTATAATGGTTTCGATAAGGAATTAATAATTTAACTACTAAAGCAGAATAAAAGAATTAAAGGCAGATAAAAGGTAAAAGGTAAATCAATAGAGGAGAGTGGTGCTAACCTAGTTAATCCTCCTAGCTAGTTATGTCTACGTCTACTTACTTCCAATTACTTCAGGTGGGGTCAAAGTCGAGAGGACCTCATTTGGTCAATTCGCCCTAACCTATCAAAGCAAAGATGCCACCACAGAGAAGCCGGTGTCCCTCATAAGTCATGTTGTTCCGGTCCCCTAAGCTAAGTCATTAAGCACCGCTACATGCTAGACTTATAATAGTGAGTGCCGGGCATTAGCAACTTAAACACTCACCCCTAATTCTTAAGTTCATCCAAACGGTAGGTGATCGGTTGGTCAAATCGCACAAGTAGAAAGGGTCGTCGGTTGGTCATATCTTACCCTTCCGTCTCAGTCCGCTCACCTAGAGTCAGTTGGTCATATCTCCTAGGAAATTGGCCTCTACCGCTATTCAAAACTACCGAACCAAGGGTAGCTACCAATAAACTATGCATGCATACACTTAGAAATAATTGTACGGAAGTAATATTAACGTAAACAAAAAAATTAAGGTATCATAACTAGGCCAACACCAAGAGGTGCTTAGCCGCTCATATTAATCATACAAACCAATTCATCATTCAAAAATACGAAATACATGAATTGAAAGCAAAGCAAATATAAAATGCTAATGCTTATCGTAGGGGAGTGATTTCTACCTTAGAGACAGCTCCATATGCTCCTCTAGACCTGCCTTGAGCTTTTTCCCACGTTCTCTGGTTGTTGTATGTGGAATGGAATGATTAGAAATGCCGAATTGTGGGGTATTTATAGGTTAGATCCGGGTTACTGGCGTAACTATAACAAGAGTTACGCCGTAACCTTCAATTTCTTCGATTTTGCACTAGATCGCTAGTTACAACAGAACCTTATTAGTGGTTACGCCGTAGTCTTCAATAAACTTGGTTACGCCGTAGTTGATGGAATAGTTACGGCGTAGTTATCACGATGTGGAACCTCATTTGACCTAATATAGTTACGTCAGAGCCTTTGGGAAGAGTTACTGCGTAACCTTCGATGAGATGGTTTTCGAGTCACGCTTTAGTTACGGCATAATGTGAGAGATGAGTTACGCCAGAACTTCTTCAAAGTAGCATACCGTGATAAATCTTTTGATATTTCTCCGTTCGCGTCTCTTTAGCTTTAATGCTCGTAATTTACCCGAAAGTGGAAAACAATGGAAAACAAGCGTAAATCCATATAAATGATATAAATTACAAGCATTATCGGGGGAAATTGACACTTAATATTCAGGACTATTTGATGTTATCAAATATCCCCCACTTGAACTCTACTTGCCCTCAAGTAGACCTTGTTAGAAAGATTCCTAAAAAGATATCTCCCAAAACCTGGAAGATATAAGTTTATAAATCCCTTATGCTAGAATTAAACAAAGCCGAACACCTCACGAAATGGGAATGAAACACTCAAATATCTCAACTATTCTAAGTGTCAATTTCGGGGTGATCACTCAATTGCACAGTCATAGCATGTATTATATCATTAGCTTGGTGGTTACACAAATCTCCACCACTAGAGTTAAGCGCTAAACAATTCTCAAAGGCAATATGGGTAGACATGACAAAGGTTAAGGGGTGACTCGTCATTACTAACACGTCACGGCGAAGTGGACAAAATCAATGATACATGACCAAATCCATGGCCAAGACACCAAAGATTGCTAGCTGCATCACCTAGACACGCTTCATGAATAAAGGGTAGGATAAGACATGGGATATATAAATGGTGTAAAATAAAAAATCAATCGGGTAGTCTAAATCTATAGCCAAGTTGATACGCTTACACAGCGCGTTCGGGGTCAAAGGAACTTCCTTTTCGTCGAGCAAGTTTTTCAACACCCTAGGCAGTGAACCTAATCGTTGTAGTGTAGTATTAGGGTAAGCCACGGGTATTGATATCGTTCTCTAGGGGAATAGGAATGCTAGTGAGAAGTTACTATGCTAAGTTTGGGGTTGAGGAATATTATTTTTTATCTTTTTTAAGAAATGGAAAGGTACGAACCTCGGGGTTTAGATTTGGGGGTTGGTAATTCTACCGATTACTCTACTTATCTAATTATCTAATTAACTAAGCTAGGGGTAGTCTATGTCTATTGTTGTGTGCTCGTATGATGATTAAGAATGTATTTAATTATGTTTTATTACTCCCTAGTTATCTCCTATTGATGGTTGAATTGTCACGTCCTTATTCTTAACGCGTTGTGTCTCTAAGGTCGTAGGGTATGCGTTTATCCCTAACTCTTTGAAGCTACCAAAGGTTAATGACTACAAAATCTCTAGGATTCATAAACTTAACACTAAGGTATTCTTTGGATGTTTAGCCTACAATAACTCTAGGTGATTATAAACTAAGGTTCAACAAAGATTAATCAAGCATTAATAACATAACGAATGGCCTATCACAATACTAGGTCAATCACAATTAAGATAAGAGACAACCAATCAATATTCAATAACTAGGTTTCATATTACCTAAGCAAACACACAAAGCCGAACATGGAGAACATGCAAGAATACACACAATCAATTGAAGACATAATTGAATCAATGAAGTAAAACACTTATCTTGATGTAAAATAGGTATGAAACCCTAAAATCTCAGTACAAGATGCCTTGGTTCGGTTTAGGTTTTACTCCACAAAACTACCTCTAAAACTAAAAATTCAGATTCTATATATAGTGTTACAAGCTGCGACGGGCGCCACTTTAATTGTGACGCCGCGGTCGCCATCATTAAGTTTTTGACTTGGCCACGTTATCATTGTGACGGCGCCACCTTATGCCCGTGACGTCATCGCCCGAGCCTCTAACGCCGTCGGATCAAATCTAGGTCGTCCGAGTGCGACGCCTACTCTTTTAAACCCGATGCCGTCACTTGTAAATAAGCAATTTGGCTACCGAGTCGTCACAAAACTTGTTCGACGGGCCACAATAGAACCCGACGCCGTCCCCTTCGGCCCAAAGACTGAGTGTCTCGATTCTTGACTTTGGCCATTTTCTTCGTATATTCGCGCCTTTTCATCCAAATAAGTGTCATTCCAGCAATTTGCCTTCAAGAGACCTAAAAAGTGAAAAGGAACGAAATTAAGTAGTAACGGATACAAAAGTGATCAATTAAGGGCTTAAATGACCCCTCAAAAAGGTACCTTTCAAATCCTTAAAGCATTATAATAAGGTGCATGAGCTAAGACTTCAAGAATCGGTTTTTCTTGATGGAGTTCCTTGTACTCCTCCTCTAGATTAGGTTCGGGTTCTTGGTTGACGGGTTTCTCAAGAGTAGGTTTTACCAATGGTGCAGGGCCTTGGTACCTCATTTTGAATTGCTTGGAACCCTTGTTGATAGCGTTCACCGAGTGGACCGTTGGGTGTGAGGGGCATGGATGCGCACTCTCCCATGGTGAACAAGAACATGAAGTTGATGAAATCGAACTCACTTTTGGGTTCTTTATAGTATCACTTGGGAGTGCTCCAATTTCCCGGTCATTAAAGGCTTTTAAGAGGGCATCAAGTTTGTTTGTCATCTCGCCTTGTCATCGCTTAAAATCAGCTTCAAGCTTAGTCAATTGAGTTTCTTGAGATGACATGAATCTAGATGCAATTGCCTCAAGACTAGCGGGGTTCCCGGTGTTTGGAGGGTTGAACCTATTAGGTGGACTAGATGAGCTTTGGGGTGTGCTTGAATTTTGGTTCCACTTAAGGTTAGGGTGATTCCTCCATGAGGGGTTGTAAGAGTTTCCTAAGTTGTTTTGTTCGGGCTTGAAAGTGTACCACTTCTCTCCCGCTCTGTCGGTAAGCGTGGAGGCGTAGTCCGCAAAAGCTTGTTCGGGGAGTCTTGTGCAATCTCGAGTGTCGTGGGAACCACTACACAATTCAAAAGGTGGAGTGATTTTGTTCACTTGTTGTGAAGACTTAGGATTCTCGTAGGAGCTCATTAGGAATTTAACTTGATCTTCAAGCTCGAGCATCCTACGGTCGGAAGATTGTGAGTCAATGGGAGGCAAGGAGATTGCCTTTACGGTTTTAGGCAACTAACGGGGGTCATTCTAACTTTCGTTGTCATAGAGAGCAATGTCCTCTATTATACCCCACGATTCTTCCGCGGTGAGATCACTAAGTTTTCCACCGGCCGCTTGGTCAATGGATCGCTTAGTGGGGAAGTTGACATGATCGTAGAAGAGTTGGACTTGAAGCCAAAGATCAATGCCGTGATGAAAGACTCTATGGAGTAAGTCCTTGAATCGAGTCCATGCTTCGTAGAGAGGTTCACCTTGACGTTGTTGGAACATCAAGATATCATTCCTAAGCTTAGTAGTTCTCCCCGGTAGGAAAAATTGAGCAAGGAAACAAGAGGTGAGATCATCCCAACTTGAGATGGAGCCGGCGGGAAGTCGCTTAAGCCAATTACTAGCTTGGTCCCGTAGAGAGAATTGGAAGAGACGCAGACGCGTGGTCACCCGAGTAGTAGCATCGAGGTCGATGGAATCAACAATTTTAAGAAAATCCTTAAGATGCTGATTAGGATCTTCGGAACGAAGTCCATGGAATGCACATCCGTTTTGCACCAACCGGATGGTGTCGGATCGCAGGGCCATAGTTTGGGCTTGGTAGGGAAGCTCAATGGTGTTTCTATAGCCTAGGTGGCTTGGTCTTGAGTATTCACCAAGAGTACGACCTCTTGGCGGGTCATTTGGTGGTGGGTTGATGAGTGGTGGTTGGTTATCACCTTCCATGATGAAAAGTGATGGGATTACTAACAAAGGTCACGAAGAAGGGAGATAGACTACGAGGAAGCTAAAAATGAGAAAAAAATCTTACTTGATAGGAATTAAGCAAGGAAACCTAAACGAGGTGGACTCCTAACTAGCTATTCCATTCCCCGACAGCCGCACCAAAAACTTGATACGCTTACACGCTGCTCGGGGTCAAAGGAACTTCCTTTTGTCGAAACAAGTTTTTCAACACCCTAGGCAAATGAACCTAATCGTTGTAGTGTAGTATTAGGGTAAGCCACGGTATTGATATCGTTCTCAGGGAATAGGAATGCTAGTGAGATGTTACTACGCTAAGGTTGGGGTTGAGGAAGATTATTTTTTATCTTTTTTATATTTTTTAGGAAATGGAAAGGTACGAATCTCGGGGTTTGGATTTGGGGGTTGGTATTTCTACTGATTACTCTAATTATCTAATTAACTAAGCTAGGGGTAGTCTATGTCTATTGTTGTGTGCTCGTATGATGATTAAGAATGTATTTACTTAGGTTTTATTACTCTCTAGTTATCTCCTATTGATTGTTGAATTGTCACATCCTTATTCTTAACGCGTTGTGTCTCTAAGGTCGTAGGGTATGCGTTTATCCCTAACTCTTTGAAGCTACCAAAGGTTAATGACTACAAAATCTCTAGGATTCATAAACTTAACACTAAGGTATTCTTTGGATGTTTAGCCTATAATAACTCTAGGTGATTATAAACTAAGGTTCAACAAAGATTAATCAAGCATTAATAACACAACGAATGGCCTATCACAATACTAGGTCAATCACAATTAAGATAAGAGACAACCAATCAATATTCAATAACTAGGTTTCATATTACCTAAGCAAACACACAAATAAATTAGCCGGACATGGAGAACATGCAAGCATACACACAATCAATTGAAGACATAATTGAATCAATGAAGTAAAACACTTATCTTGATGTAAAATAGGTATGGCACCCTAAAATCTTGTATAAGACGACCTTGGTTCGGTTTAGGTTTTACTCCATAAAACTACTTCTAAAACTAAAAATTCGGATTCTATATATAGTGTTACAAGCCGCGACGGCGTCACTCTTTAATTGTGACGCCGCCGGTCGCCGCCATTAAGTTTTCGTCTTGGCCACGTTATCATTGTGGCGCCACCTTATGCCCGTGACGCCGCCGCCTTCGTCTCGATGCCGTCTCGGATCAAATCTATGCCGCCCGAGCCGCGACGCCTACTCTTTTAAAACCCGATGCCGTCACTTGTAAATAAGCAATTTGGCTCTTGAGTCGTCACAAAACTTGTTATGACGGCCACAAATAGAACCCGACACCGTCCCCTTGATTCAAAGACATGAGTGTCTCGATTCTTGACTTTGGCCATTTTCTTCGTATATTCATGCCTTTTCGTCCGAATAAGTGTCATTCCAGCAATTTGCCTTCAAGAGACCTAAAAAGTGAAAAGGAACAAAATTAAGTAGTAACGAATACAAAAGTGATCAATTAAGGGCTTAAATGACCCCTCAAAAAGGTACCTTTTAAATCCTTATCACAAGTCATCATCACTTACCGTCCGCCCAAAGTTCAAGCTTTGAAGTCAAGAAACCGGATCATGAAATACAAGGTAGATGTGTCATTAGAGGACGTCGTGATGGGCACACTACCTTTTCTCCAACTGTTGGCATAATTACCAACCCAATCTTCAAATGTGACCAATGTGTTGGGAATTATCTGTTACCACGGATAGTTGTGGTTTACATCGCTTGATTACACTAGCGGTGGAAACGATACCACCTTGGTACATTATTACCATCGCTATAGGAGAACAGCGTCTAGATAAGTATAGAATAGATCTTGTGTATATTCTATATTGTTAGCTTTATACTTATCTTGTAAAGGACTCCTTGTTGTATAAAAGGAGGTCCTAGGTCATTGTCTTAGGTACTTGTCTAATTACCTACGACACTCACAAAGGCTTCAAGGTGTAACCCTAGTGATAAGCAAGATCACTCGTATTATTCATTAATAATATTGGAGCTTAAGTTTTGTGTTTAATTTATGTTTACTTACAATACATCATACAATCCATCTTCTAAGTATTACTAAGTAAATTCGCGTGCTTAATAATATTATACAAAATATCATTGACACAAGGTGTGTGTCCAGATCCATCAAGTGGTATCGAGCAAAGGTTCGATATTTTGTTTTAGAAGATCCAAGGAATAAGCTTAACCTACTCACTCAATTCAATGGAGATGGAAAACAACCAGTCCAACTCTTCTACACCAATGCTACCTAAGCTCAAACTTAATGAGTTTGAGATGTGGAGGATATTGATTGAGCAATACTTTCTCATTCGTGACTATGCTCTATGGGAGATCATTCAAACCGGTGATTCTTTCAAGCCCGTGACTAGTACTCAAAAGGTTGGTGACGTAGATGTTGTGAAAGTTTCGTGCTCGAATCTAGTATTGAAAAGCACTAAGGAAGAATGATCTTAAGGCTAGAAGTTTGTTGTCGATGACTCTTCCTAGAGACCAGATCATTGCATTTAGCAAGTTCACAACCGCTAAGGAACTGTTTGAAGAGATTTGCTCGGTGTTTGGTGGTAATGATGCTACAAAGAAGACACAAAAGACATTGTTGAAGCAAAGTTATGAAAACTTCTCCGCTTCAAGCAATGACTCACTTGATAGCATCTTCACCAAACTCGTAAGATTGTTACACAACTAATCGTGTTTGGCATTGAGGTAGAAAAGGAAGACCTCAATTTGAAGTTTCTAAGAAGTTTGCCTTCGAGTTTCAAACTAATGTTACCGTCTGGGAAAACAAATCGACATAGAAACAATGAAGCTCAATGACCTTTACAACAACTTCAAACTTATTGAGCAAAGGTTGAAGAAGGCAAGGAAACTTGGTACAAGCTCTAGTAGCTTGGCATTGTTGTCAACCTCTGTTGACAGTGATGATTTCAAGATGATAGTGATGATGATGTTGCCACCGCTTTGGTTCTAAAGTTTCCACCGGTAATGTTAGTGTTACCACCGCAGTTCAAAGAAGAAGGTTGCTAGTATTGGAGATCCTACCTTTATGCTTTCATCTCCACTCAAGTAAATGGCTCTGTCTTAACTCATGAAGACATAGAGCAAATTGATGAAGATGACTTGGAGGAGATGGATATAAAATGGCAGATAGCTCTTTTTAGCATGAGAGCTAGGAAATTCTACAAGAAGACTGGCAAGCCTATTCACATCAATGGTAGTGAAACTGCATGCTTTGATAAGAAGAAAGTGGAGTACTTTAACTGCCACAAGTTTGGACATTTTGCTAGAGAATGTAGAAGACCAAAGACCAAGGACAACAGGTCTACTTTGTACAAGCAAAAGAAGGAACCAACTGTGGAAGAACCAAAGGCAATGTTGGCTATTGATGGTGTGAGCTATGATTGGAGTTTCATGGTCGATGATCAAGAGGAAGAACCTTCGATGTCGCTCTTGTTGCTACCGAATTTGCTCTCATGGCTTTTCTCGACTGAGGTACAAAACTTTGAAAGTTGTTCTAAAACATGTAGGTGCTAGAGAAGTTGAAAGGCTTAATGATTTATATTCTAATGAAAGACAAGAGTTATATATCGCTAATTATACCGTGTCAAATCTTAGAGAGCTATAGCGTATTAGAGAAACAAATAGATCACTATCAAGAAAATGAGACAAAATATAATGATGATATGATTCTTCTTAGAAGAGAGGTAGAACATACAACAAACCGTGAATGAAGCATACCAAAAGAGCTTGAAAAACTTAAAAGATAAATGAAAATGTCAATTTAACTTTAGACACATGTTATCATCGCCTAAGTCAATTGATAAAATTTGGAATGCTCAAATTCATAGTAAAGTTAAGTCGGTATGGGTTATAATATAGTGCCTCCACCACTAAGAGGTGTTCATTCACCTGTGTATAGATTTAGCTCATACAAGCTTAGAAGAGTTTCGGGACCTTGAACGTGAATATGGTCCTTTAAAGGACACAATGGTGAAAAGTGAGGAAGAGATTAAGCATGATAATGATGTTTTTGAGAGTGCTAGTGACTCATCCGTTGTTGATGAGAATGTTAAAAGAATGTAGAGGCTTCTATCCCAAAAGTTGTTAATGTGTTAAAGAGGAACCTAGGAAACCGTTAATAAACCTAGATCAACTGTAAGGTATGCCGAGATGTATAGGAACAAGCCTCTGACTCCTAGGGGTAACCAGAGGAGTTGGAATCATGTTAAATCTCAACAACTAGGTAGTGATTTTGTGATGTACAATAAGGCATGTTATATCCGTGGTAGTTTTGATCATTTACATGCTTATTGTGACTATCATAATGGGAGAAGGGAAGTCCATGGGAATAAAAGGGTGGAGACTAATGTGTTTCAAAATAATGTACACCCTAATTCACATTGCAAAATGGTCCCAAGAGCGCTCAACTAAGAAGTGGTCTCAAAACTTTGCCACTACAAAACTGCTAACATCGCCATCCTAAGTCACTGTTAAAAGTGCAAAGTCCAAAACAACTTTTGCCAAATTTGCACAAACAGGAAAAGAACTTTTATGAATAATAAAGTTCATTATAACCAACAATGGGTACCTAAAACAAACCAAATAGCTTCCATCGCTCATTCAAAAGTTACCACCGCAAGGGTTGTAAACAAGAAAAGGGGGACATGGGCAATGTCGTGAAGGCCTCAAAGACGTTGGGAATGGAAACCTAAAGGAACTACCTCTACAACCAATCCCAATGGTGTATCAATGACCTTGATAGATTTAACTATATTGATACACGAGGCGATCCAAGTCAATCATGGCTTGGGTCCCCAAAAGAAACTAACTCTTTACTCTTATGTGCAGGAACATCCAAGGACAAAAGATCGATCAAGGATATACAGATAGTGGGTGTTCAAGGCACATGACCGGCAACAAGTCCTATCTTTCGATTTTGAACATTATGATGGACAAGATGTCAAGTTTGAAAATGGAGTTAATGGAACAACAAGTATGATGCAAGAACTCTAATGATAAAGGAAAACATGGATCATTATTATTATTTCACAAAACCGCAGATGAGTGCGCAGAGATACATCCATGGAATATGATAACAAGCATCATTACATCAATCGAAAACAACTAAACAACATCCTACTCCAAACAAAAGCTTCACAACCTACCCCAACCATACTCCACTTAACCACCATCTACCATCTATGGATTCTTTGGGAAGCCCCACTTTGGCATCACCTTAGAGCTCCACGCATATCAATCCACTCATACACTCTAGGGCATGCTAACCCCTCACCACTTCTCCGACCGGTGGAGAGGATGATGAAGGACCACTGGTGGTGGTGTGCTCTCAAGGCTCTTGCACGTGGTGCTTGGAGCTCTTCATTATGGAGTATTGCAGCAAGGGAGGCACACTCAAGGCTCTTGTGGAAGTCTCATCATCTGTGTCCTCATAGGGAGAAACATAAGAACTTATTTCTGAACTATCTCCCTTGGTCAAAGCATCCTGAGGTACTGGTTGCAGATTTGATGGACCAGCAAATGATGTGGCAATACTCATGGACATATGAGATCTTTTTCTGGATGACACTTCTTCAAACTCTTCTTTCTCTACTCTGCTTGGGTTGTTCAACACAAAGTCATCCCATGCACTGTCAGAAAATGAACTGTCTGAGGAAAGATTGATTGGATTGGACCTGCTCATGGTGATCTTTTGGAAATCTTTTAAGAGATAAGTGATTATGTGGTAGTAGTATGTGAAGTATGTGTGTAAGATGCACTTTAGTAGAGGTTATGTTGGAACAATAAGTTAATGAGGGGAAGATTTAAGTGGTTGAGAAGTAAATGAAGTCTTTGACTTTGGTGACCGGATTAATAACTTGGAGTGGACTTGTTGACTGTGTGGTCTAACCACTGCATGCAAAATTGTTGCATCTACTTCTAGTTAATTTGTCTAACCACTGTCAATCTCAACAATGCTTTCAGTGTTTGGATTCTGTGTGTGATATGCAGGATTGAAGGAGTATTTGTTTAAATCAAGATGTGGCTGTTTAGTGCTTGTATTTATGTTTGACCACTCACTTTTATACAGAAAATAAGCCTAACAGTGGGTACTATAATGCAAGCAGTGGAAATAAGTTATTCTCAAATGGGAAAAAGGAAAATAGAGAGAGTGCATTCATATATAAAAGTCATTAAATCCAATTGAGAGAGTCAACAACCACAATCAAAACACAAAAGATAACTTCCTACATTCCTACACCCTACATCAGCTACTCCATTGGCTTCTTGCCTTTGCCCACATAGTCATGCTTGTTTTTCTGCTCTCTTCCTTTTGTTCTCAAGGTGGATTGCATTCTTGGACAAGGAAGACCAAGAACTTGTGGAGGAGGTTTTGGTAGCATTGCGAGCTTCGTTGGTATGGATATCCGCTTCATATTGGAGATAGTTGTTTCAAAGTGCTTTTGTAAGAGCTCTTGGCAATTCTTTGGCCATGGAATAGGTCTCATCATTCGCCTCATCATCATCGATGAGTCGGAGTAAAACTCAAGAGATGGTTTAGGTTTTGTAGCAGTACACGCCGCGCCTCCTTAGTGTACTTCTTGGATGAAGTGCTTCCACCCATGCCGGAAGTATCCACCCATCCCGATGCCTCGAGGAAGTCTCGACTCGATCACATATTCTTCTTCCGAATCGAGGAGATGTCAATGGTGTTGGAAGGATTGCTCATGATTATTTTTAGGATTTTGTGTGTTTGAATGTTCTTTGATGAAGATTACAATAAGCCAAGCCTCCTTATATAGACAAAGTCGGTTGAAAGGGTTAATTAATGAGTATATTTACTTTTTCCTATTTTGGTAGGTTAAGGAGTAAATATAGATATTATCGGGTTTGACTTTGGAAGATATTCTTCTTGGGTAATGGTTTGGTTAAAAGTAACTTTGGTTAAGAACAAGTTGATTATTCCTATCACATACAGATACATAACCTTTATGCAGCATAAATGGGAGTTGATCTTAATTGGTGTATAACTGAGATACACAACAAATGGTTATTGATTCACCATGTCTAATCCACATAAGAATCAACTAGTCCGAGCAAACGACCATCGGTAAAGACTTGACAAATCCGCTTATGGTTGATAGTTTACCAAAACTATATGGTTATCAACTCACCATATTCTTTATGATTAAGAGTTGGCTAGTCCATAGCAAACGGCTCATGGTAAAGACATATCAAATCCGTTGATAGTGGTAGTTTGCTAAAACTATGATAAGAGTAGTCTAGTTTTTATATGATTTTATTTACCAACGCTCTTTGAAATTTTTGTGAAAATTACCACCGCTAGTTCACAGTTTCCATCGACAAGTGTTATTTTACCATCGTTGTTCTAGCTGTTATAACCGATTATGTCAAGAACTTATTTTTACTAGTCGTTGAAAGTAACCACTGATTTCCATATATATAGGGTTAAATATTTTAAGGAGATTATCTACTTTCCATATTGTTATTTATCTGCTTAAGATAAATACTTTCTAAAGATAGTTTTTCTTATGAAAAAATCTTAAACCCTAACCCTATATATCTTTCTCTCTCAATTGGCTAGTTATTCCTTCAATTATTACTGACATAATATCGTTTTTCATCAAAAGTTTCTATGGCACCATTAAAATTTGCAGATGAGCACAACCAAGTGGCCTACCTACAAAAGTCAAACGAGAAGAGTGGCCCTGTTTTTCATCAGATTGTGGACTTTCTCAATACTACCCATTTAAGGTATGCTTTGCTTTTAAAACCCACAATCTATATCTCTCAAATCAAACAGTTTTGGACTTCTGCTCAGTCCATAACACTTGAGCATGGAGATACACATGAAATAATGGATGCTCTAAGAGCCACTGTGGATGGGGTAACTATTGATGTTACTGAGGCATCCTTGAGGAGAGTTCTCCAATTGGGTGATCTCAATGGTCTCATCACATTACCTATGCCCGAAATTCATGATACTTTATCATCCATGGGGTATGATACCACTGATAAAAAGGCTACTTTCAAAAGAGTGGTTTTGTCCCCAATGGAGATTTTTGATACATACTCTTTTACATTGTCTCACCAAAGAAAACATCTTATGAGCAATTTAGTTCAACCATGGCTTACCCTTTGGTTTGTCTAGCCACCGATAAGATTTTTAATCGGTCAAATTATATTTTTACAAGTATGACTGGCAATGTAAAGAGTTCAACAAAATTTTAATGTATCCAAGGTTTGTGCAAGCAGTGCTAAATGAGTTTCAACTGCAACCCCATACTAATGTTTATAAAATCAGTTGCCTTAAGCCTAAAGTTTTTCAAAACATGAACAAAGATGGCAACATGATTTTTACACCTCTCCTTCCTCAAATGCTTGCAAAGATTACAACTGAACAAAACACACCCATAATCTCTGTTCCACACATTGATTATACTCCACCTGTTTCTCACACCTATGAGAGGAGGAGCAAACAACCACCTTCTTTCATGACAACACAACATGTTTTCGAACCTTTGGTCTAGGAACAAGCAAGTGGTGGTTCTAGACTTCAACCTAGTCCAACTAGGGAGGAATTTGAGCCAATGCCCCATGATTCACCTCTCCCAACAGTAACACAGTTGGAAGTGATGAGGTAGTGGGCAACAATTGGAATTGATGGTTTTGTGTACAAAGTTATGCCAAGGATGGAACAAGGTTGAATCTCTAAGGACCGGTGCATTTAAGGAAATCGGCACATGTCAAGAAGCAAGATGCCAAGGATATTACACATTTAAAAGAAGAGATTCGGACCTTGAAGAAAGAGTTGCAGGGGTTGAAAAGCACAAGAAAACCGCAAAGTTGGTGATCTCATCTTCATCCTCACCTAATGATGGTGATTCAATTGGTTTTGATCAAGATTTGGGTCATTCTCCCAAACAGGGAGGAAAACAAGTGTTGAAACTCGTGGGAGGAAAATTGATTTTGAAGATGAAGGGTTTCTAGTAAAGGTGCAAAGGAAGTCGATACTCATGAAGAGCAACTTGATGATCAAGACATTTTAGATCGCAATCGCAGATTTTACCATCGACAATTTTCACTGCAGAGCCTATTGCCACTGCAAATGAAGAAATTGATAAACTGAAGAAATATAAAGGTAAAGCTGTTATGCAAAGCAAGGAGCAAACAAGAAGAAAGATCTCAAAGAAAGAACAAGCACAGATTGCTCTTGATAGAGAAATTGCTGAAAAGATTACTGAAGAACAAGTTGCTGAAAAGAAAAAGGTTGAAGAAATGGAGATTGTAAGCTTTATGGAGGCTAAAAGGTTGGATAGAATGGAAGATTCTCTAGAAGATCCACTTTCCAATGTTCAACCTACAATACTTAGAGAAGACTCCGAGTTTAGCTATGTTCCCATCAAGAAGATATTGAGTTCTTGATTGCTAATAATCCAATAATCAAGAAAAAGGCAATTGACCTTGTAGCGATGCATCCTTAATCAAGATCAAAGAACCGCCATTGAAGGATTTCATTCAAATGAAGAACAATCAAGCACTTCAAGATGTGATTAGTACAATGTAAAGGGTCAAAGAAACAAAGACAACCAACCAAGGCACAAATTATTTCATACATGAAGACTTATTGTTGTCATGTTGGTGGTTGGAAAAGCATCAATTCAAAGGAATGCCCGATAATCAAGTTGAAGGTATCTACTACGAGTTCAAAAACATGATAAAGATTTTATTTCAATGGGCTCAAGAAGAAGCAAGAAGGTTTCTGGATTGAAGAGAAAGGCCAAAGAAAGTGATTCTCGATCATAAGAAGACTAAGGTTGTCAAGAACAAGAAATTCCTACCGAGAAATTCATCAAGAACAACCGATCGGAATGATTGTGATAGTAGAAGAAGATTTTTATCCGTAACCACCGCAAGTTAGACATCCTATCATTGATTGGGAGGTTTACACTACTAGCAACTTTGCTCCAACATGGAAAATCACAAGGCTAGGTGGTGCAACTTCCTCATTCATTCAATTTGAAGATCTCATCAAAGCTTTTGATGAGATGACCTTGACAAATTATGGAAGTTAGTTCAAGAAAGGTTTGATGCTCAAGATCTCAAAGATATGAAGGAGATGCGCTTATGGATTAATCTTAGAAGGCTCTATGAACCGATGTTAATGATGATTTCGGAAATTCTCATGTACATGTCCCGGTACTAAATGGTTTTATTATGACTCATGTGAAGTTCATCATGTTTCTACAAAGAAATGGAGTTGATGTATTCATGCTTACGAGAAAGAATATCCACTGTGAGTGGAACTCTCACAGTGATGTTATGTACAACAATAAGAGTTCATGAAGACAATGAGAAGGTCGAGCATTGTTACATAGACTTCAAGATCAATGTTCCGAGCTATTCGTGAAGTTAAGGAAGAAGTAAAGTGTTTGATTGAATTCCCAAATCCTTGAAGATGATGCAGATTGAAGAAACTTATTGATTTGCAGAGAAATCATAAGTTTAGGGAGGATTGTTGGGAATTATCTGTTACCACGGATAGTTGTGGTTTACATCGCTTGATTACACTAGCAAAGGAAACGATACCACCGCCGGTACATTATTACCATCGCTATAGGAGAACACGTCTAGATAAGTATAGAATAGATCTTGTGTATATTCTATATTGTTAGCTTTATACTTATCTTGTAAAGGACTCCTTGTTGTATAAAAGGAGGTCCTAGGTCATTGTCTTAGGTACTTGTCTAATTACCCACGACATTACTTACAAAGGCTTCAAGGTGTAACCCTAGTGATAAGCAAGATCACTCGTATTATTCATTAATAATATTGGAGCTTAAGTTTTGTGTTTAACTGTGTTTACTTACAATACATCATACAATCCATCTTCTAAGTATTACTAAGTAAATTCCACGTGCTTAATAATATTATACAAAATATCATTGACACAGGTGTGTGTCCTAGGGATCCATCATTTAAACCACTTGGTGTCCCAAGTGGACGAGTGAAGTCTCGTGAGGGTTTACAAGGAACACACCCACAAAGTTCATTTAAAATACTAATACAAGGTTATTGTGTTTTATAATGAAAGAATTAAAGAGAGGAAGGTTACGTCAGAACTCTTTTGACGGAGTTATGCCATAACTAGCAAAACCCGCATAAGTCGCAAAGTTTAGTGGTTACGGCGTAACCACGAGATGGTATTATCGTAATTAGTAATGCGTCAGAATTTCGCAAAAAGTTGGTTACTACAGAACCACATAAATGAGTTATCTCAGTAACTCGGTCGATCAAGAACTGCTGCGAGAATTACTTCCTCGCTTCTCGCAAAAATTGTTAGAAAACACAAACCCTATGTAAATGGAAATAAAACAAAAGAAAGGGATAATTCGGGTTGTCTCCCGAAGAGCACTTTTCTTTATTTACGAGTCTTTAAGTTAGACTCAGAGCCGCGGGGCTTCTATGAGGGCCTTTGGACTTCCCCGTCATCCTCCATGTCTTTCTTAATTGAAGAAGGCTGGTACCAAACATGTGGAGAAATAAACCGAGTAGTGGTGTATCTTTTCTGCAGAAAATTAGCTTGTGCCCATTCGTAACAAAATTTAGCCTCTTCGTCCCATTTTATTTTAGCATATCCAAATTTTACTCGTAACCAATTTTCAAATGAGATCCCCCTCTATCCTACTTTGCTTCTCTTATCTTCGTCAAAACATGCCCATTCCTTGCGTTTGAGCCATTTAGGTTCAGGGAATTCTCCTTCATCGCAGATCTTTCGATCGGGGTTGCATGTAGGCCATGCCATAGTGTAGTCATTAGTCATGATAGTTGGTTCACAAAAATGAATGGTCCAATAAATCTCGGTGAACCATTCGCTAAAAACATTATGCCCTGTAACCATTTTTTCCTGATAAGCTTCTCGTCTTCCCTGCACCACCAAACTTCCGCAGCCTCTTTAATCATTCAAATCAGATGTTTTCCTCCTCCATTGCATCTTTTCTGAAAAGGAGAACACGTGGGTAATGTTACCATGGTCCCATCAACTAAACAAGTATCGGGAGCACAACAATGAAGTTTTCCCGTAACAACATAACTGGGTACAGAAGGTGGGATCTCTTCCTCATTGCTCTCATCATCACTCGATTTGGTCCCCTGTAGATGGCCAAAATATGAAGGTGGGAACCTATCAGAATCATCTAATTCAATCCTTGGTGAATCTTCAGTTGTAACAATTCTATCCGGTTCAAGGCATAAAATTTTGTCTAATTTAAACTCCACTATATCGCCATAGTATCCCCTTAACGTACTAATGAGTCAAGGAACGGCTTACCAAGAATCAAATGTTCCTTTTTGTTTTTCTCCATGCCGATGACTACAAATTCAGGTGCTGAAACAAATTTATCGACCTTGACACAAGTACCACCTGTAATACCTAAAGGGGTGACCTTGGTGCCGTCAGCTGAATTAGTCGAGATATCCGATTCCCAAAGATGGATAATCTTAAGTTTTAAGAATATGGAAAGTGGCATGATGTTTGCACATGATCCAAAATCTACTACCCCCAAGATATCAATACTCCCAACAGAACACGGAATGACTAACCCGTTTGCGCTAATATCCTTGACTGAAAATAAACCTGTGTCAAACCTGGATGCGTCTCCTGAATCATGGTTATGCCGTAACTCATGGATATGGTTACGGTGTAACGTTTCCTTATTGTCGACAATCGTGTTCTCAAAATCACCGGTTGTGGAATTGCATTCCTCAATCTCCTCTAGCGAATTATTGGCGAAAACAGCATTGAATTCCACCATGGGCTTTGGTTCATTAAGTTCGATGTCTTCTATCTCAGTACTGAGTTTAACTATCATTGCTTCAAGATTTTTTAGGGTTTCCTTGTGCTTGGAAAGATTTTTATTTGTGTTCTCCTGGAAATCTCTTAACCATTTATCTTGTTCTGTTTGTTTCTCGGCTGAAGTTTCCAGGAACTTGTTAATTGTTTCTTCAAGACTGGGATTTCTTTCTCCATAAGGCCCACGGTTGTAATTTCCACGATACCCGTTACTATTTCGATTATCTCCGTAAAACGGTCGATTTTCTCCATACTTGGCTTCTTCAATTATATTTTCTTCGTCGACATGAGGACAATTCTTCGTGAGGTGTCCTCCTCCATAGCTTTCACAACCCACTTGGATGGCATGAATGGTTTCTCTGACCTTCAGCATATCTCGACTAAGATTTTCAATTTTACTAGCGATTGCTGCAATTCCGTCAAAATTTACGCCTTGGTTTCTTTTACTTCCTCCGTCGTGCCATTTTTGAGAGTGATCAGCCATTTTTTGAATGGCTTCAATTGCAAGAGTATGAGTCATGTTCGGGATAGGTCCTTGATAGTCCAGCATTTGTCTTGTAGTTATGTTAATTCCTTTGTAGAAAATGTTGACCTTTTGCTGGTTGTTCAGATCGTGAGTATGACATTTGTAAAGCAGATCGTTGTATCTATCCCAGGCTTGATACAACATTTCATCGTCTTCTTGCTTGAAATTATGGATCTCCAAAAGCTGGTTAGAAATCTTAGATGGCGGACAATATATCTGAATAAAGTGCTTCTTAAGTAGAGCCCAAGTATTAATTGCCCCGGCGGGCAATCTTTCGATCCATCTTCTGGCATCTCCATTAAGAGTCATTGGGAATACCCTTAGCATAACAGCATCATGAGACACGCCTGAAATGTTGAAAAGGCTAGCCATGTATAGGACATTTTCAACGTTCTCATATGCATCTTCATCCCTGTTTCCTGAAAAAGGGTTAGCACGAAGCTCCCTCATAAATTGGTCTTTGATTTCAAAACGGACATCCGCTCCAATTGCCGGTCTTACGAGACTCGGCCCTTGTTCCGTTCTTGTCAACGCCAAATATTCCTCAAGAGTGAGGTCATCGATGTTAACAACTTCCATGGTACTTGCAAACTCGAATAATGATCGTGAGAATCGTAGAAAAGTTTAAAACGAAATGAAAGACTTAATATTAATCCTAATTCAACTCCCCGGCAGCTGCGCCAAAAACTTGATGTAGGTTTTACTGATCAGGTTTTAATATTTATAAAGTCTCGTTATACCTATGGTCTACCCTAGTGCACTAACGGGCAGTGTACCCAGTCGTGTGTAGTGTAGTAATCGGTAAAGCTGAGGTCATCCCAAGAGCTATGTGTGTCGGATTATTACTAAGTCTAGGTGTCACAGATTAATAATGGTTACGATAAGGAATTAATAATTTAACTACTAAAGCAGAATAAAGCAAATAAAGGCAGATAAAAGGTAAAGGGTAAATCAATAGAGGAGAGTGGTGCTAACCTAGTTAATCCTCCTAGCTAGTTATGTCTACGTCTACTTACTTCCAATTACTTCAGGTAGGGTCAAAGTTGAGACGACAACATTTGGTCAATTCGCCCTAACCTATTAGCAAAGATGCCACCACAGGAGAAGTCAAGTGTCCCCTCATAAGTCCTGTTGTTCTTGGTCCCCTAAGCCAAGTTATTAAGTACCGCTACATGCTAGACTTATAATAGTGAGTGCCCGGGAGTTAGCAACTTAAACACTCACCCCCTAATTCTTAAGTTCATCGAAACGGTAGGTGATCAGTTGGTCAAATTGCAGTAGAAAGGGTCGTCAGTTGGTCATATCTTACCCTTCCCGTCTCGATCCGCTCACCTAGGGTCGGTTGGTCATATCTCCTAGGCAATTGGCCTCACCGCCATTCAAAACTACCAACCAAGGGTAGCTACCAATAAACTATGCATGCATACACTTAGAAATAATTATACGAAGTAATATAAACGTAAACAAAACAATTATGAATCATAACTAGGCCAAGACCAAGAGGTGCTTAGCTCATATTAATCATACAAACCAATTCAATATTCAAAATACGAAATACATGAATTGAAAGTAAAGAAAATATAAAATGCTAATGCTTATCGTAGGGAAGTGATTTATCCTCGAGACACCCGTATGCTCCTCTAGACCGCCTTGAGCTTTTTCCCACGCTCGGATGTTGTGTGTGGAATGGGATGATTAGAAATCTTTGGAATTGTGGGGTAATTATAGGGTTGATCGGGTTACTGGCGTAACTATAACAAGAGTTACGCCAGAACCTTCAATTTCTTCGTATTTTGCACTAGATCTGCTAGTTACAACAGAACCTTATGAGTGGTTACGCCGTAGTCTTCAATAAACTTGGTTACGCCGTAGTTGATGGAATAGTTACTGGCGTAGTTATCGGCGTGGAACCTCATTTGACCTAATATAGTTACGTAGTAGCCTTTGGGAAGAGTTATGCGTAACCTTTCGATGAGATGGTTTTTCGAGTCACGCTTTAGTTACGGCATAATGTGAGAGATGAGTTACGCCGTAACTTCTTCAAAGTAGCATACTGTGATAAATCTTTTGATATTTCTCCAGTTCCGCGTCTCTTTAGCTCCAATGCTCGTAATTTACCTGAAAGTGGAAAACAATGGAAAAAAGCGTAAATCCATATAAATGATACTACCTCCGTCCCAATTTAAGTGTCCACAATGGAATCTTTATATGTCCCAAATTAAGTGTCCATAGAATATTCCAACCAATGAGATGAGACTTTAGTGGGTGAAAATGATATTTGATTGGTGTAGAATGTAGTTAGTGGAATTTTCTAAACCTTTGTGCATATGAATAGTGGACACTTAATATGAGACGGAGGGAGTATAAATTACAAGCATTATCAGGGGAAATTGACACTTAATATTCAGGACTGTTTGATGTTATCAAATATCCCCCCACTTGAACTCTACTTGCCCTCAAGTAGACCTTGTTAGAAAGATTCCTAAAAAGATATCTCCCAAAACCTAGAAGATATAAGTTTATAAATCCCTTATGCTAGAATAAAACAAAGCCGAACACCTCACGAAATGGGAACGAAACACTCAAATATCTCAACTATTCTAAGTGTCAATTTCGGGGTGATCACTCAATTTCACAGTCATAGCATGTATTCTATCATAAGCTTGGCGGTTACACAAATCTCCACCACTAGAGTTAAGCGCTAAACAATTCTCAAAGGCAATATGGGTAGACACGACAAAGGTTAAGGGGTGACTCGTCATTACTAACATGTCACGGCGAAGTGGACAAAATCAATGATACATAACCAAATCCATGGCCAAGACACCAAATATTGCTCGCTACATCACCTAGACACGCTTCATGACTAAAGGGTAGGATAAGACATGGGATATATAAATGGTGTAAAATAAAAAATCAAGCAGGTAGTCTAAATCTATAACCAAGTTGATACGCTTACACAGCGCGTTCGGGGTCAAAGGAACTTCCTTTTCGTCTTCAACACCCTAGGCAGTGAACCTAATCGTTGTAGTGTAGTATTAGGGTAAGCCACGGGTATTGATATCGTTCTCTAGGGGAATAGGAATGTTAGTGAGAAGTTACTACGCTAAGGTTGGGGTTGAGGAAGATTATTTTTTATCTTTTTTATATTTTTTAAGAAATGGAAAGGTACGAATCTCGGGGTTTAGATTTGGGGGTTGGTACTTCTACCGATTACTCTACTTATCTACTTATCTAATTAACTAAGCTAGGGGTAGTCTATGTCTATTGTTGTGTGCTCGTATGATGATTAAGAATGTATTTACTTATGTTTTATTACTCCCTAGTTATCTCCTATTGATGGTTGAATTGTCACGTCCTTATTCTTAACGCGTTGTGTCTCTAAGGTCGTAGGGTATGCGTTTATCCCTAACTCTTTGAAGCTACCAAAGGTTAATGACTACAAAATCTCTAGGATTCATAAACTTAACACTAAGGTATTCTTTGGATGTTTAGCCTACAATAACTCTAGGTGATTATAAACTAAGGTTCAACAAAGATTAATCAAGCATTAATAACACAACGAATGGCCTATCACAATACTAGGTCAATCACAATTAAGATAAGAGACAACCAATCAATATTCAATAACTACGTTCTCTGGTTGTTGTGTGTGGAATGGGATGATTAGAAATGCTGGAATTCGTGGGGTATTTATAGGCCAGATCTGAGTTACGGCGTAACTATAACAAGAGTTACGCCGTAACCTTCAATTTCTTCGTATTTTGCACTAGATCTGCTAGTTACAGCGTAACCTTATTAGTGGTTACGACGTAGTCTTAAATAAACTTGGTTACGCCGTAGTTGATGGAATAGTTACGGCGTAGTTATCAGCGGCGTGAAACCTCATTTGACCTAATATAGTTACGTCGTAGCCTTTTGGAAGAGTACGCCGTAACCTTATGATGAGATGGTTTTCTGAGTCACGCTTTAGTTACTGCGTAATATGAGAGATGAGTTACGCCATAACTTCTTCAAAGTAGCATGCTGTGATAAATCTTTTGATATCTCTCCAGTTCCGTGTCTCTTTAGCTCCAATGCTCGTAATTTACCTGAAAGTAGAAAGCAATGGAAAACAAGCGTAAATCCATATAAATGATATAAATTACAAGCATTATCGGGGGAAATTGACACTTAATATTCAGGACTATTTGATGTTATCAGTGTCTAACTCACCCATAACCATAACTAAATCTCTTTTAATCATATCATTATAATTTCCTACCAATTTACTATTAAACCATTAACAATCTTAACCCAGCATCACAAACACCTCAATATAGGTTTTAGAATATCAATTACCCAAAACCCCCAATTTGGGTACATAAATCCTAACTTCTCAAATCACTAATTAATTTAAGATTGGAGATTACTTATTTAGGAAAGATCATTACTAGGGATTAACCTCTTAAATCTATACACTAATCTCCGTCAATTGATAATCAAGAAAGAATGGTTTTCCCCACTTTTTGTTTATACCGCCAAACACACACACACACACACACTAGAGTAATCTCCAAAATTCTAGAAAGTCTTGGAACTTCTTCATATATAAGTTATCCATATTTGGCCATTTGGCAAGAATGGTCCCTCCAGTGCTATAACAATTTGGTCTTGGTACTATAATAAGGTGGTTTTAGTGCCAATTTGAGATTATGGCAAGAATAGTCCCTGATGGGAGAATCATTTCACTTTAAGTCCCAACAGGCCAAAACAAGGTTGTTCTAGTACTAGTTTGGGATTATGGCAGGAATGGTCCCTGTAGGCTATAGCAATTTAGTTCTAGTACTAAAATAAGGTGGTTCTAGTGCCAATTTGGTTATTTGGCAACTTAGGTCCCTCAAGTCCCTTTTATTTCTACTTTGGCCACATAAGCTTTATAAAAGCAACACATCAATCTTTTTGTAACCATATTACACATTCTTGACTATTAGTTTGACTATCGGGTTTGACTACAACTTAACTTTCGTTGACTAACCAATATATTTCCCGACTCATAAAAGTCTAAGTCAAACTATTCCAATAGTATTTTTATTATTTAATACTTAAAAATTGATTTTGGGTGTAACATATAGAAAGGTGACTAATGAAGAATTTATCATTGTTGCGGTTTATGTAGATGATTTATTCGTGACCGGGACAAGCTTGGATCTTATAAATAAGTTCCAAAGGAGAATGGTGTCTCAATTTGAAATGTCGGATCTTGGTGAGTTAACTTATTACTTAGGTATCGAAGTCTCACAAGAAAAGGATTGCGTGAAGATCAAGCAAGAGAGATATCCAAGGAAGATGTTGAAAGAAGCTGGTATGGAAGAATGCAGTGCAACTTTATTTCCGATGGAACCAGGACTCAAGTTGACAAAAGCAGAAGATGAACCAGAAGTTGAAGCTACTCAATATTGAAATGTGGTGGGTTGCTTGCGTTATCTCTTGCATACTCGTCCAGATTTGACTTACTTGGTTGGAGTGGTTAGTCGATATATGCAAAGTCCAAGAGAATTACATGCTCGTGAAATCAAGCAAATCCTACGCTATCTTAAAAGTACGACTTTGTTTGGAATTAAATACAATCGTTGTAATGACATGAGACTTGTGGGATATAGCAGTCATAATGTTGATATTGATGAAGGACGGAGTACTACTGGACATGTCTATTATCTCGGTACTTCACCGATTACATGGTGCTCACAAAATCAAACTATCGTTGCGTTATCTTCATGTGAAGTTGAGTTCATGGCAGCCACTGCGGCTGCGAGTCAAGCAATTTGGCTAAGGGAGTTATTGGCCGAAGTGACTGGGAATGAGCAGGTAATTGTTGAGCATGTATCCGGAGAGAACCAAAGAGCAGACTCGTTAACGAAGGCCTTGGCTCTTATAAGGTTTAAGGAGATGAGATCGTTACTTGGTGTACGAGAGTTCCCCTATTCGACTCAGAAATTCAGGGGGTGATTGTTGGCGAATTAACTGAGTCTGATGTGGCTTCTAGGTATGATATCAAATTCCAGAAGATCCTAGTTGGCGTTGAAGTCTGATTGTGGCTGTAGCGTAGATCAGGTTTCAGAAAATAGGAGTTGGAGTGCTAGTCTAACTCGTCCTATGTGTTTATTTAGGATATTAATAATGTAATCCTAGTTATAGTCTAATGCGTATTGTTTAATCTATATATACCGTGGAGGGTAGGGATTCTCATTGTATCAATTGAAGATTTTGAGTTATATTTCTTCAATAAAGTCTTGCGTGTTACCTGGCAACTTAGATATTTCTGTCAACATACTTCCTGTGTTCCTGTGTGTCACGTATTTCATATAGCTGGTGTTGTGCAACTCTCTGATATTTCAAGAAACCCGTCATCGATGGTGATATATCATAGAGTTATGTCTTCTAGATAATTCCAACCCTATGGCACCACTACAACGCATCGAGACTTCATTGTCATATTAAGTCGTTTTAACCATTTAACTCTATGATAGCTTTTTGGTCAAGCAGCAAGCCACTATTTACTTTTCTTTTACGCGATAATCAATTTCGACTAGCCCCAATAATTAACCAAAGGTTTTTAGTCTCGTTACCAAAAACTTTCTTTCATTTAAGGCCAAGTAAAAGCCATATATGGCGGAGGACGAAATGTTGTTTTATCATTCGTGCTATGGTGGAAACACATGTAATTGAAAAAATTCAACCAAAGGGTTTGTGTCTTAATGATATCATTTGTTGTGTGAAAAGGTTTTTAATCAAATAATTGTGGATTCAAATCATGCTTAAAATATGTGAGATAATTTATGATTGTATATTCTGAGATAATAAGTTATTGTTGTAAAAAAAAATTGAAATGATTCAGTCAAGCCTATTAGGCAGGGGCGTCTCAAGCTAGCCTTCTGAATGCCTAAAGTGAAAGTGAAGATGAAGCCTTTTCGTTTAAAAAGTTATTTTTCTACAATTTGTTTTTATTTTTAATATATTATTTCTTTTTTATGCAAAATCTGTAGTTATGTTTTTTTAAATAAGTTTGTTATTAAAAGTCCTTTTCAATAGATAAAGTAGTCAAAAGATGGTTAGTTTTAAAGAGCTTATTTCCATCATATCATATAATGATGGTTAGCATGATATTTATTAGGGTAAAACTCACTACTCAAAAGAAGACGGTTAAGATGATTCGATATGCAATATAAACATTTATAAAAGAATTATCTTTTTTTTAAACAAGTAAATAAATTAATTGGTATGTAATTTCCACCATGTATAATTTCGCTTAAACTCTATTATTTTGTAAATATACATATGTATCATTGATGTAAATATATCAATATCATTAATATTTGAACAGTTTTTGTGCGTCGATAAATTTTACTCAACTATTTTTTAGTGTTCTAGTGTTTCTAACTTACTGATATTAAATTGGAACTAAACACATTTTCATTCACGTTCAATTGGTTAAATCCATTTTCGAGTTAGAAAAAAATGAATCCAATTTGAATCTGTGTGGCGGTAGGTTCAAACTTCGCAGATTAGTCGGCCAAATGCCCAAATGTCAGAAATCATGATTACACACAAAAAAAATTGATTCCAGTTAACTTTGAAACAAACATTGAGATTTTATTTCATAGCATATACATGGCTTGAAACAAAAATAGGAGGCCTACAGAGCCACAAAACTTAACAGTCACCAAAAATCGCGAGCTTTTTAAAACTGAAGACCTAAATTATATAAAAATTTATAAAGTTCGGAGGCCTAAACAGGTTGTTTAATAAGTTTTACCCTTTAGACGCCCCGGCTACTAAGTAAGATTTTTTATAAATATGTATCTAGTCTAATTTTAGTATAATTTCGGTTTTAAAATAATTGTACTACTTTTTGTTTCAAGCTAACTCGACAAAAAAAGTCTGGCTCCACCCTTGTACTACTAACTTTACTTTACTTTCCAAGTAAAACAGACTACAAAATTTGTCGAAGAAGTAGCCGGCCAACACATTTACAAGATCATTCTTAAATGGAATTTCACTACAGCAAATAATTGAACTAGACACGTAATGAACTAATCTTGCTAGCAACTCAAACACTAGATTTTTTTTTTTTTAAATGAACATATTTGATATTTTTGACGGTAGACATTAAACGATGAAACTACTACGCGGGCATTGAGCTCCCGTCCAATATATTGTCACGTTTTCTAGACTTTCTTATTATTCCAACACGCACACAGTTCATGATTGCTGACCATTATTATAAAGTTTATAACATATAACACTACAAGAAAAAGTGCCTTTAGTGACCAATTATTTTGTGACCACTCATGCTTTGGTCTCTATTATCATAGTTTAGTGACCAATATAATTGTCGCCACTGCATTTTCATCATTGCCACATAATTAGTGACCGTTACAAATTGTGGTCACTAATTTGTCACAATGACAAGTATTAGTGACGACAAATAATGGTCACATAGTCCGTTACCAAAAGTGGTGGTCACAAAAGTGGTGTTGAAAAGGTATTTTAAGTTTAAAGACAAAAAATAGTGGTCACTGGGTTTCTAAGTTAGAGACCAATGTTGGTGGTCACTGATTTATAAAATATTGAGACAAAAATTAATGGTCACATAAACCCCTAAACTTTAACCCTAACCTCTAAATTTTAAAGACCAAATATTAGTGGTCACTAGTTTTCAAATTAGAGACCTAAAAGTTGGTGGTCATTGATGTATAAAATATTGAGACTAGGTTTTCAAAAAACAGTGGTCACATAAATCCTAACCCCTAAACTTTAACCCTAACCCTTAAATTTTAAAGACCAAATATTAGTGGTCACTAGGTTTTCAAATTAGAGACCAAGGTTGGTGGTCACTGATTTATAAAATATTGAGACGAAAAATAGTGGTCACATAAACCATAACCCCTAAACTTTAACCCTAACCCCTAAACTTTAACCCTAACCCCTAAATTTTAAAGACCAAATATGAGTGGTCACTAGGTTTTTAAATTAGAGACCAAGGTTGGTGGTCACTGATTTATAAAATATTGAGACGAAAAACGGTGGTCACATAAACCCTAACCCCTAAACTTTAACCCTAACCCCTAAATTTTAAAGACCAAATATCAGTGGTCACTAGGTTTTCAAATTAGAGACCAAAGTTGGTGGTCACTGATTTATAAAATATTGAGACGAAAAACGATGGTCATGTATCTTTGAATATCCGCAAGATGAATAATTAAAATGAATGCGTCAATATTATATACCAAGATCATGTATCTTTCCCATTATAAAATATTACCAAAATTTCAAATAAAAAAAAATACATTTAAACTCGTTCAATTTAAAAGCCAACTGAAAAACGAAAATGCATCAATATCATATACTAAAAGTTATATATCTTTTCTAATATGATATAAATACACTGACAATTTAACTGATTATTCGTAAAATTTTGTTATATTGTATACTTTTTTCTTTTATCTAAATAACTTTGATAAAATTAAAATTAAAATTAAGTTAATAAGTAAACATATTTACATTTAATTTTAATAAGTTAGTAAGTAAAAAATATTTACATTCAAAAAAACACTTAAATAAAATATCCCATCACATTCGGTCATTCACCGATCTTCTCATAACCATCTCTCTCACCACGCAAACATCTTCTCCGATCGTCTCTCACCACCACCGCCACCGCCGCTCACGACCACGCCCGCCGTCGCCACAACCGCGCCACCGCTTTCTCCGATCTCTCTCACTACGCAAAGATCTTCTCCGATCTCTCTCACTATCGATTTGAGGTATTTATCCCAAACTATTAACAATCAATCGCTTAACAATCGCTTAGTTGAACTTTAGTTGTGTGTCTTGAATAACATCGCTTAGTTGTGTGTGGATTGGAAGTGTCGATCAAGTGTTTGACGAAATGCGTATTGTTCAATATGTGGCTATTTTGTGTATGAATACCGTGTTTGTGATTTGTATATGTTAGTGAACCATGAGTATTTGTTATTGAGCTGAAATGTACGGAATGATTATTGATTTATGAGCACTATATTGTTTAGTGAACTATATTTGGTTGTTTTGATGTGCTCATTTAAGTATTGGTGTTGTTGTTTGCAAGTGTATTAGTGTAAGTGGTATTTATTCATAAGGTGTTCATGCACGCTTTAGCGTGTTGTTTGTATGCCACCACTAGAGTGTGCTTGTGTTTGAATAGGTAATGGGTCAAGCCCTTGTCGAGAGTGTTTGTAACATTGATACCATCAAATATTGACTAGAATGTTTGTATGATTTACTATCTATACAAGTTATCGTTAACCAACACATTCTTGTCGAGAGGTTACTATATGGATATCAATTTATTAAGCTCTCTGTGTATATTAGTTTGAATTTAAGAAGTTTAGTGCACAAGTAGTCGTGAAATAATCCGAGTTTTGATGTGTATAAGCAATTGTGTGAAAATTATTCGAAATAAAGTTATGTTTTCTTTTATGTATGCATGATACTATATGTTGCGTTTATTTGTTAATTGTTTTAAATGGATAGCAAATATGAATAGAGTTACAAATGTGATTTTCTATACGTGAATAGATTTTATTGTACGAGTGAATATGGACAAGTCATGGATGAACATAGGTGATAGGATAAGCGATCCAAGATATGAGTTAGGTGTGAATGAGTTTCTTGATTTTGCATATCGTAACAAACAAGTGTCATCAAAAGTGCCTTGCCCTTGTAAAGACTGCAACAATTATCGCAAACAAAGTAGAACTACAATATTGGATCATTTAGTGCGAAGAGGAATTACTGTTGGTTATGATAATTGGGTTCATCATGGCGAGCCATATTTAGATGATAGTGATGATGATATGGCAATTAGTGAAGGTAGTGACGGTGATAATGATATGGATGATGATGATGATGATGATGATGATGACCTTGATGAGATGTTAAATAACATAGGTGAAAGTAGAGGAGGTGTTAATTGGCATAGTGATGGTGAATCTTCAAGTACCTTTAATAAAGATGTTGAAACGCTTCGACTATTATTAGTGAATCACACCTAGAACTTTATACGGGATGTAAAACTTATTCAAAATTCTCGCTTATTGTTACCATCTTGCATTTGAAGACAAAAGTGGTTGGACCATCAAATCATTTGATTCAATCCTTGAAGTATTTAGAAAAGCCTTGCCAACTCCATCACTAGTTCAAAAACTTCTATGAAGCCAAAAATACGACGTGATTTAGGGTTTTATGGAGAAAAATTCATGCATGTGTTAATGATTGTGTTCGTATCGGGATAAGTACAAATTGCATACCGAATGCCCAAATGTTAAGTGCAAAGAGCCTCGCTTTAAAGATAAAGATTCTAAGGTACCACAAAAGGTGCTTCGATATTTTCCTCTCAAACCTAGGCTACAAAGATTGTTCATTGATAAACAACTTGCTTGTGACATGAGGTGGCATAAGGAGAAGCGGGTGAATGATGATAACATAGTTAGACATCCCGCAGATAGTGAGGCTTGGAAACACCTTGATAGAGTGGACTCGTCATTCGCTAGTGATCCGCGTAATATACGTTTAGGGTTAGCAACGGATGGATTTAATCCGTTTGGTAACCTAAGTAATCCGTATAGCATTTGGCCGGTATTTGTCGTCCCGTATAACCTGCCACCATGGAAATGTATGAAAGATCCATACATGTTCATGTCGATGTTGATTCCTGGCCCGAATTCACCCGGAATAAATATTGATGTTTATTTGCAGCCTCTCGTAGATGAATTAAAAGAGTTGTGGGTTGGTATAGAAGCGTATGATTCACACAAAAAAGAACACTTCAAACTCCGTGCAGCTCTGTTATGGACGATAAATGATTTCCCTGCATATAGTATGCTATCTGGTTGGATTGGCAAGGGCTACAATGCTTGTCCAACATGTATGGATGAAACTTCGTCTCGTTACTTGCCTCATAGTAGAAAAATATGCTATATGGGTCATCGAAGGTTTCTTCCGGCTTCAAATCAATGGCGAAGGGATAAGAAGAATTTTGATGGGAAAGTGGATTATCGGGAACCAATCGCACCTAAGTCCGAAATGAAATCTTCGAAAGAAATTGATTATGCTCTTAACACGAGAAAACGTAAGTCTTTAAAGGATAATCGGGGTGGAAGAAAAGAGTGTGTTCTTCCACTTGAGTATTGGGCTAAACTAAACCGAGACATAATGTAGATATCATGCACGTTGTTAAGAATGTAACCGAAAGTTTGATTGGTACCTTATTTAACATTAAGGGTAAAACCAAGGACACATGGAAATCTCGTAGGATTTGATGGATGAAAGGTTGAAGAAAAGCTTACACCTACAATCACAATCAAATGGTAGCTCATTCATAATGCCTATGGCTTGCTACCATTTGACAAAAGATGAGAAACAAAAAATACTACGTTTCTTGAACTTGCTAAAATTCCCGGATGGATATGCCTCCAATATATCTAGATGTGTAGTCGGGGGAGAATTCAAGTTATCTCGCATGAAAAGTCACGACTTGTATGTTTTCATCCAAAGAGTGTTACCTTTGTCAATTAGGGGCTGCTTGACAAAAGAAGTTCGCCTTTTGTTGTACGAGCTAAGTGAGTTTTTCCGGATTTTATGCGCAAGAAATATGTACCTAGATGTTCTTGATAAAGAAGAGGAAAGAATTACTCTTATCTTGTGTAAGTTAGAGCGGATATTTCCTCCATCATTCTTTGATATCATGGTTCATCTCTTGATCCATTTGCCACACGAGGCAAAGATTGTCGGTCCGCCTCAATATCGATGGATGTTCCCATTTGAGAGGTAGTTATATTCCGACATCGTTCTTCATATCGAGGTTAATTTCTAATATGTTATGATACTAACTACTTATCATATTTATAGGAAAATGCGACTTTAAAGGGATATGTTCACAACCGAGCTCGCCCGGAAGGATGTATAGTGAAAGATACATAGAAAGTGAATGTCTAACTTTTTGTTCCATGTATTTGAACAATGTTGAGACCGCCTTCAACAAGGTTGAGCGTAACAATGAAATGACAGACAATGATAGTGAAATTTGCATTTTCTCATGTAAAGGCGTCCCTTAGGTAGTCCCAAATTACATGATATTGGTTATATGGAGTTGAAGAAGATCCATACATACGTTTTAAATAATTGCCATGAATTGGGGGAGCTAATAAAGTAAGTGCTTTATCAATTTATGATATTGTTATTTTCATTTTTTTTGGTTTCTTTAGAATATGTGTTCATAGTATTTCACACTATGTAGTATACATAAAGTTGAACTTGAGGAACAAAACTATGATGATATAAACGAAGTTCATGACCAACAATTTTCCTCGTGGATCCGACAACGTGTAAGTCTGTAAGATTGTTTTTAGAATTTTGATTTAATATTTCAAATTCAGTTAAATCGATAATTTATAAAGACATTTTCTTATAATTTAGGTGAATTGTTACCCACAATCATTCGCAATCTGAAATTGCCTCTTATCGCGTGGACCATCAAAGTCGGTGAGTCAATATAGTGGATGTTTGGTGAATGGGTATAGGTTCCACACCCAAAGTCGTGAAATGAACAAGAAAAGTCAAAATAGTGGGGTTGTAGTGAAAGGTAGTCATGGGAGAGCATGATAGATTTTATGGGATATTACAAGAAGTGCTAGAGTTGGAATACTTAGGAGAAAATAAAAGAGTGTTGGTTTTCAAGTGTGATTGGTTTAAAGTTGATGATCAAAACGGACTACGAATTGACAAGGAATCTAAAGTCATCAAGATAAATGCATCCCGGAAATGGTACCAAGATCAACCTTACATACTTGCATCACAAGCTAAACAAGTTTTTATGCACCGATATAAAGTTGGGTAAGAGTTGGCTTGTGGTGGATAGTAATGCCCTCGTGTTTTTGATGTTCCACTACGTGATGAAGAAGTTTATCAAGATCAAGAGTTACATTTAGATTTAATTGATGATTTGAATATGGAGCTACCATTCCTTGCACGAGGTGATGTCCCATTGGAAGTGGTGGATGGCTCTACGGTTGGTGATAACTCTAGGAAAAATCAAATCAAACGCGCATCTCATGGATGAAGGATTTATTGACGATGATGATGAGGAGGAAGACATTGACCCAACCGGTTCGTAATATTTCGAAAATGAGGAATCATCGAACATGATTGTAGTGATTCGAATAGACAGTTAGATATATAGCTCAATAGTTTATTTTCTTACACCGAAAAGTCTACAAGGTCGATCTTTAGTTTTATAAGAATTTCTTATTATTCTTTGACTTACATCTTCGAATAGCAATTATCGCTTAATATGTATCGAGAAGCTAATCTACGAGACATAATATAGATATCACTTGAGTATTGGTCTTAAATTTCAATATCAACAACTTGGGCTCACATATGTTTTGATTACGTATAGCTTGGTTATGGCTCGTTTGTTCTAATTATGCATTATTATTGGTTACATGGGTAAATGACAATTGTAAATGGGTGATGACATGGCAAAGTTGTCGAGGAAAGGGAGGTGAGAAGGTCGAGTCGGAGGAGAACCGATCCGCCATTGACTCTTGTACACGTCATCACTCACTTTCAATAAGGTTTGGTTCATACTTCATCTACAGTAACTCATACACCTGTATATAGCTCTACTTGTTTGTGTGTGTAATTTCGTTTAAGTTATAAGTATTTTAAATGTAGCTTAATTGACCAGTATTTGAAATTTTATTGAATCCGATAAGTCACTTATGTTGTTAGGATATGTATAGATATGGTTGAGTTTGAGTATGTGATGAGTAATGTTTCTTGGTAAAGTTTGACTAGCGTCGAAGTTGACTATTTAGAATTTGCATTTCGAGTTTCATTTGACAATGTGTATCGCTTTTGGAATAGTATATATATAAACCGATTGCTTATTGAGGGGTTGATATGAAGTCCGAGTATACCGCTTAGTTAGCGTCTAGATGGGTGAAAATTTTGTTATTAGACTACATACCATATAAATTTATTGGCGAAGCCAGGATATAATTTTAGGAGGGCTTGGTGGTTAGTGAACCAAGAAGCTAACCAATCGAATCGAGTATTTAAATCATCTTAATTCGAAGGTAATCTTGAGTTAATTTAATTGAAGTCATATTTAGTAAGTATTCAAGTCCAATGTCCGATTTGAAAATATGAGCCTAGATGATTAGAAGCTCTACGTGTATTTATATTCGAAAAAGTCGATGGTGTTCATGCATGCTTTGTTTTTCATTTTAAACTCTAAAGCGGTAGCTTAATGGAGGCTTGTCGACGTAATTGAAGTCATTTAGTTTATATCAAGCTTTCGATGATTAAAGTTCATTATATACTTATATTGCGGTATTTGAAATTACTGACCTAATGTGAGTGGCTTCTACGATCATTCAAGAGTTAGAATTTGACAAAGTGAGGAGTTATGTCAATATCATGTAGTTTCAGATTCGTAGTCTTACCTTGGTATTAGGGACTGTAGATACCTAGTTTTGAAACGCTGTTTTTGCATACTAGTTGTGAAAGCCAGTTAATGTGATATTTGGCTTTGAATTATTAGCTTATATATATAGTTATTATATCAAGGTTGGGAAGTGGTAAGGGAAATAAATGAGATGTGATTAGTTCTTGTGAAACCACTGATAGAACTCGCAATATGATCTGTACTTGCTAGTGAATAGACTATCAGAGTATGGGAAATGCATGTATAACTGTTGTAGTTTTGCAAACGCGCAATTTTTTTGGTAAATGTAATCTCAAATGCCTCGTAATGGCCAGTGAGAATATGAAACCATCCCTTATACTGGCCAGTGGTTATTGCCCGTTGGATCTTAACATATTAGTAAGAATAGAAAGTTATATTCGTGTGAAATTTATGGTCTTTAATAGGGTTGTAGGCGCGAGTCAATCAGCAGGTTCATTACCAAAATGGACTTCTTAGGTTTTGTTTTTTTGGTTATATTGTTTCAGCTTCGTGCGTCTCTGGATTGCTAGTAGTTTGGAATCAATATTAGTGTTGTGTTTCAGATTTCACATCATATTATTATGTCTAACTGAGTTTATTGCATTATTTGTAGGGTGACTAAAGGTTCATTTGGATTCAAGAGCGAGTTGGATGAAGGGTCGTTTGGTGCTAAGTTTTGTTCTATTGGCATTCATTGAGGGTGGATATGATTCCAAACATGTTTTATTACTAATAAATGCTTTATAAGTAGTATAGATACACACGATGTTAATCACTTGAACATTATGTTTGTTTCTTTGTGGGTATATTTGCTTCCTTTGCTTAGCGAGATACAAAAACTATATGTTGAAAAAAAAATCTTTTATGTTTATGCAATCACAAGTAATTTGATATCTTTGTTGTTTAAATTATGTGGTTTTAATTTTTAGTGCAGTTTTATATTTTGTGAAATCGCTAAATTGTTTTGTAAATATGTTTGAGTAAGTGACCGTTTTTTACTTTTAAAAGTAAATAGGTGGTGACCACTGGTTGGTCTCTAAATTAATACGAAGTGACCACACATATGGTCACTGATGGGAGTTAACGGTGTATTAACGGGTCCGTTATCTTTAGCAAAACAGTGACCACTTTTATGACCACCTTTATCAGTCACTATCTATCAATTCAGTGACCACCTTCAACTCTTAGTGACCAAAATTAGTGACCGAATACATCGTCACAAATATAGTGACCACCGTATTATGGTCATTGGTTAGAGACGGATTTTTTTTTTGGTCTCTAATAAAAATAGTGACGGAGCTATTGTGACGAAAAGTGACCACCCAGGATTCGGTCACTAAACAGTGTTAGTGACGAATTTTATACTGATAGTGACCATATTCCTTTTGTCACTAAATCCAGTTTTTCTTGTAGTGTAAGTTGATTCTTGTATAAACATATCTTACTATTCTAACCAATGGCAGCTGTTAGATTAGCACGCATGTCGAAGACATCAACAGCTCTTGGTGGACCTACTACCTTGCAAAGTGGATCAACTATGGTGAGGGTGAAGTTGAGGTTTACGTGCATGGCGGCTGGTTTTGGTTTGGAAAATGGTCGATTAGATGGAGATGTGGAGAAAAAACCAGTGATGGCTACTAAGGCCGCCACTTGTAAGGTGGCGGCTTTAGATGGTGCAGTGACTGCACCAACACAAACAAGCGAAAAAGTAGATTTGGCTACTTTTTTCGTCTTAGTGAGAACTGCAGTTGTACGTAGGTCAAAGATCGTTATGAAACCTAGACCGTGGAGTCTAATCATTCAATCGTTTGTCGAAAAGGTAATATACTTTCATGATTACTAGTCAAATGCTACTATACTTGTTTTAGATATATTACGGAGTATTTCTTTACATATTTTCTTGTTAACTATATAAATCCTAGAGAGTTTCAATTGCGTAATTTATGCAGGTTATAATGGACTCTCGATTTTTTACAATATTTGGCGTAGCAGGAACCTTGCTTGGTTCAGTATTGTGCTTCATGGAGGTAAATTGTGCTCAATAGTAGCAACACATTTTTTTTAAAGTACAACCTTCTCTTGACCAAATACTAACATCTTAAAGTTATTTGAATGAAATTTCAGGGTGTTTTTCTGGTTGCAGAATCATATCTCCAGTACTTTCATGCGATGTACCAACATTCAGATCATAGTCATATCATGCATTTACTCATTGAAGCTCTAGGTACATCTATACCTCACATTATTCGTAACAATATTAATATTACATTATTAACCATAAAACTTATAGAAACATATATGTTTTTGTGTGTATATAGATATGTTCTTAATAGGAACGGCAATGCTTACATTTGGGATGAGTTTGCACCTAATGTTCGTTGGATCACGAGCTTCAAAAGGCAAGGGATTACCAATTCCACCATCAAACTTTTTCGGGCTTTTCTATCTCAAGGTACATCATCAAAAATATTTATGAACTTGCAAGCTAAGTTTGTGTAAGCTATATAACTAACGGATTGAAATCAATGTTGGCATTTTACAGGAGATTCCATCATGGGCTGGCATGAACTCGATTTCTCAAGCAAAGTCAAAGTTTGGGCATGCACTAATGTTGCTGCTTCAAGTTGGAGTCCTGGACAAGTTCAAGAGCATTCCTTTGGTTACCGGGCTAGATCTTGCATGCTTTGCTGCATCTGTATTTGTTACTTCTGCAGGCATATTCATTCTTTCAAGAATTGCTGTTGGTACTAAGACCTAAACTACTTAGGTATCCAACAAATTTTGTTCTCTTATTGGTAGTATTCTTTCATTAAGGTTGTATCTTGGTGGTCTTCGATTAAATAGTTCTTTTATATGTATATATGTATATAATCACAAAAATTAACAATACATTGTTTATAAGAAATAAAGCTTCTTAGTAACATACAATTATATAGATGTGGCGTGATCTTATTGGTTTTCTTTTACATTAGCAATACTGATATATGATGTTTGATGTCCAATGGCTGAGACAAAAAGTCTATACTGATGAGCGAGCTAGATTAGAAAACTGATTATGTAGATACAGAAAATAGCGAGATATAAATGCTACTAAACAAACACCCCATTTTCCTAAAAATTCGGTAGCAAGACTATCAATTTTATTAAAATTTCAGTAACAAGTATACTAAAGCCGGAACATTATGAAGATGATGAAAATCTAAAAGTCTAAGACAGACATAAATATGAAAGATGCAACTTTGGATCTCATCATTCTTGAATCAAATGATTGCAAGTTGGAATATCATACATCATCAATGAAATCTCGAAGCAGTCACCAAATTTCAAATTCTCATGGCACCCAATTCAACTCCTTTGATCTGCAAACCGTTAAATCATTAAGAAATTAGAACTCTCAAGTTATGATCATTACCTATATGGTACATAATCTAAGCAAAACTACAATCATATTTGTGTTCATCAATCTTCATGGGCATACACAAGCACATAAACCAAGCTGTATCTCTTGTGTTTATGCGCAAGAGACGCGTTCCATCACTTGTGTTATCGAATTCCAAGAATTTGATTATGAACACGAGAGTAAGACTGTATTAACATACTGATAAACTAAGGTATGCGAAGATATGTCAGCGAACATACCTTTAACTCCAAAATGTATTATGTATAGAATCCAAACTAAATTCAACTCTACATCGTTGCTAAGAGGTCTCGAATTTCTGTTACTGATGGAATGTTTTCACTTGGGTAGACCTTGGTAGCAAGTTGAGCAAAGCTATCATACTTGTCCAAGAATTCTTTCTGTACATCATGATGTTACTATATCTGATTAGTATCAGAAAATACTCTTTTACAAAATTGTAAGCATTAGGATAACGGAGTTTCTCACATGCTTAAGATCAATAAATATGAAATTACTGTTTGGAGAAACAGAGTAGATGAGCATGTTTAGATAAATTTCAGTGGTAAAGCGAGCCATTATGGTTAAAAACGTGATTAAAACACATGTTGATACTCACGTACTTGAGTATTTAAAGTTTATTCTATTATGATATATCTAATTAAAAACCGGTAGAATATTGAAAATATAGGCCAAACTACCTTGCATTTATCCCATAGTGTAGGCACCAATTCCTCAGAAGTCAAGTTCTTCATCAGTTTCTTATGCATTGCAGTAATGTGCTTGTCGACCTGTACATGAATATAATCTCATTAAATTATCTCCTAGACTGACGGAAAATGGTTTCTTTTGTATTTATAACTGTAACTTACCCCTGACAAACTCGATTTTACCACCTTCCTGAGATCCGATTTTGACAACCCAACTTGGAAGGGTATCTGTGATTACCATAAAAAATTAGTATCTGTTCAAAATTGGGTAATTACGGAGTACTAATTACCAACCATATTGTCCTAATGAGCATCATAACTGAAATGAACATAAATCTTTACGTAGATTAATAAGCAAATTCTTATGCACTAACCTCTTCCGGTGAATTAGTTAGCATCAAATCCTCAATTCTTTTAGCAAACTGGAAAAGACGCTCGAATTGCTGAAAAGATTTAACAAAACGAGCATCATCATTACGATATCTCAAGAAGAAATGTGAAATGTGAAATGTTATAGATTCATAGAAGTTTGACTCACATAGTATATGATCACGCTGATATGACGTGTGCAAGATTGTTCATACGATTCACTTGCTTGGTGATAAAATTTTGCTAAAGTTGGCACACAATTAGCCAATTCATATAGACTGCATAGAACTGCTTCTGATCAGCGGCTAGTGTAATACTAAAGTAATTAACTTGTTATCCTTCATGTTGAAAATTATCAATACCTGTTCTGAAATGAAGCATAGTTCTCCAAAATAAAGATATCTGAGTGTTTTGGATCTGCCTGAGAAATCTTCTCCAGAATTACAAACATTATGCCGATCTGTCAAAACATAGTCACCATCAATTGAGCTTCAGCTTTGATATACACAAAGATATGATACAATTTATTTTGTTTCATTATATCAAACTCACAATTTTAATATATGCCTGATCAACCAAATCCCTATTTTGTCCCTGGATATAGTGTTCCATGCGGGTGGCAAGCAACGCAAATCTTCACAAAAACAATACAATTCAACTGTAAATTATGTATAAAAAAAAGTTTGGTACAATAATAACAAAATACTTTACCTAGGTACGAATGACATGACACCTGTCTGTTTAACACCTTTATCAAACTTTTCAATCTGGTGGCGAGCTTCATCTACGAACTAAAATACATGTCACAACTTTGTCGATGAACATAAATAAACACTTCTGACATTGATTTTTGATGCCTTTAACATAATAATGATAACTTACACGCGTGAATAGATTGGTAATTCTATCTTCCATTGCGTCAAGTAAGAGACGCACATATCCAGCTGTTTCTGCTTTTAAATCAGAAAGACATTTTTCTGTAATACCAAACATTGATATGCATAACAAGGGATCGATCTTGTGTGCCCAATCGACGGTTGCATAAAAGTCCTCCTGAAAGTCAACGTATATATTAAAGTTGCACATATTTGTACAATTTAAGTATCAACTATAAAAAGAATTTGTAGTTACTTGTATTCCATCTAGTAAGTCACGAAGTGACTCGTTTAATGCCCCAGGCTCCACTATACCTACATGATTCCAGATACAGAGCTTAAACTAGTATATTTTAGATGAAGAAAAGGACCTGCGTGTAATATATATATAATTCTTACACTTGTTGGCATCATTTTCATCAATATCCATGTCTAAATCATCATCATTGGCATCATCGTCGTCCTCGTCCTCGTCGTCATCACGAGTTGGATTAGGTGAAGAACCCTCAAAGCGCATGAAGAATGATAAAAAGGAACTCTGCAGCATAAGTAGCACTAATAATAGTTTAGGCATAGACAAAAAAAAAATATAACAATAAAATATCAATAATAAATTTGTCGTTTAGACCTCATCGACCAAGAGTGGAACAAATACTGCTAGAATTTTGGAGTAAGCTTCGGAAATCATAGATGTGTCAACATTTGGATTAGGGGCAGAGGCACCTTCAAACCATACACTTTGAACTTTTGGTGGTTTAGTACCAGCTCGAAGCTCATTAGCAAACTCACGAGTCTGAAAATTACATCACATATTTTTTTAGGAACAAAAAATTTATATTTCCAGGCCTTTTTTTCATGAGAGCTTTTACCTCACGCCGTAAAAGCTGATTAATGGAACTACAGTAAGATTTCCTCAAAGGAGTCAGGCTACTTCTATCAAGAAACTGAAAGTACATGAAAGAAAGAATGATATTTAGAATCTACATTATACTATAAGTAAGCAAAAGATCATTATTATTTGTTGGAAGTTTCCATGTACTTAACCTTCATGTGCTGCAACAGAGGAGCGTAAATCCTGCATTTATTGTGCAGATCGGCATGATCAGGCTTCTTTAGTTGCCCACGCTGCCAAATGTCAAACACCAGTAAAAAATTCTGGTTTACACTCCTAAAGTCTTCAAAGTGCAGGAACTAAAATGGTTATTTGTAACAAATACTAACAAACTTTTCATTTATCTGTCATTGCAGTCTCTTTGTACACTTGAGTCATTTTTAAATGGTTTTACGTCCATTTGGGTCATCTGCTAAGTGCTAACCCGTAATCTTAACTTTTTAATGAAAAAAATTAACATTACATTTTATTTTTATACACCATATTTAACATTTTTATATACTAAGTATCCTTTTTTAAGAGTTTTTTTTTTTTTTTTTTAAATGACCCAACACGGGGAAAGTCAAGCTTTTTTTGGCTCTGATGGTACGCGGTCTAACCGATATTCCCAAAGCTGTTCCAATGACTTAGATGTACCATAAAAAAAGCAACCGGAAAAGCAGGTTGACACCCAAGAAACAAACCTGAGAGAAGTTTCTTTTATCACTCATCATCGAATCCACCAATTTAACAAAATGGTCTCTCAAAAACTCACAAGCCATTCGCACAAACGTCAACTTTATAATGTCAACTTCCGCCCTCTTTTCCTTGACCTGCGACTCAGATGCATATATCAGTATACGAAAACATGATGACACAAAAAAAGAATGTAAAATATAACAAACGTACAGCTCTATTTTTTGCAAATCTTGGATCCAACGCAGAATCAAACCCGCGCAAAGCATCTCTTATCCAATCACATGCTTCAATATATTTACTCATGTGTGACTCATCAAATGTGCCACTTGCTAAACATGCTGAAACCTCTGCAGGGATATGCAGCCTTGCAAGAAGCTTTTCCAGTTCAGTAACTAAAGATTTATAGTTTATCGACTGCATTTCCAGCTTGTTGTTTCGTGTTTCTATCTGTGATGGTAATTTTATATATTCTATAAGATCACTGTATAAAAGGAAGCTTGAGGTAGAAAAGATAGAGACATACATCTTCTATGTCTTCTCTCATATGTCTGAGCTTAACATTAAAGAGAGCCAACCATTCATCCATATCTTCAGTACATATAGCGGCTGACTCAAGCCCTTGCAACACCTGCAGAACCGAATGTTTGGTATAAATTTGAAAATGGAATGAATTCATATTGATGTATAGTATGAGTGATTTACCTCATCTACCAAATGCTCGGTTTCCAAAATTGCGTGTACATTTGCTGCTTCCAAAGCATGAAGCTCTCGTTTTAGCCTTTCGGAGAAGATTTCTGCTTCCCCAATGCCCATTACATATCTGGGAACAATTACGTTGTCACCATCATCAGACAGTTTCACAAATAATTTTTAAATAATGGTAATAACAACAGTATATTATCATACATTGTTAGGTATATAAGGTGACTTTGACTATAAACATAAAATTAAAATAGAAAAAAAATACGTACGTGCCTAGAAGAGCTTCGATGTCCTCTTCTTCTGCTTGTGACACAAGATCATTTTCAACTGTAACTGCAGCGTCACCTCCCGAAAGTCCATCTCCGGAAAGTCCATCTAAATTCTGCTGCTTAGAAACTGCGGACTGATGTTCCTATACAAACAAAAGAATTATGTTGCACTCTAATAGTAGTTACAAAAAAAGGGTACAGTTCTAGGAAAGCTGATACGCACCTTGGCCCAAAGAGCCAACTCGACAATATCAATACCCACTACTTTTGGCATTCGACTTAACTGATCTTTGCAAATATGAAGAATACAAACCAAGAGACGGTTCCTGTCATCAATATTGCGCATGGTCCACTGAACAGGAGCGACTCGCTGGTTTCTAATTTTATCAAACCCCTGTTGGCAGATTAATGTATCAAAAACGTTAATAACAACCTTTCTTTCATAACCAAAAAAAAAGGTTTTTATAATGGAAAAAAGAACAATTACCAGCATGAATGTGCATCCACTGGAGTCACTAGTCAAGACCTCCATCTTCGCAAGATGCTTCAACTTGTACATTCTTGCTTGCTTAAGGATTTGCAGACATAATTGAAAATATCATGACACTTTTTCAACAAAGAAATATACATATAATTGATCGTATTTCTCAATCCAAACAGAGTGTGCACCTTGTGTCAAGTATAAGATTTACCAAACAAACACGTGTTTACATAAGTATTTGATTCAAAACTCTCATAGCTCATAATTTGTATTTTTAGACTGGAATTTGGAAGAGTCGAGTGCAAATTGTAGGTACAATAAAGTGAAATCAATAATAAGTATTGATACCTCAAGTTCTCCTCCATTTGTATACTTTAAGACACGAAGAAACGCCTTAAATCGGTTACCTCTATCTTTTGCTGCATAAACCATCCAATATTACAAAAACATCCATAGTTAAGAGGTCATTGGTCGATTTGGAACAAACTATTTATGTTTAATTTAAATAAATTGCAATAGGTTGTAAGTTGTAACAACTAATAACCAGTTGGACTCAAATCACTATGAATAAATTTATAGTATTTGGAATTCTTAAATAGCAGATAACTGAAATAACGAGGTGATTCGAGAGCTTACAGGTGATTGCAAGAACCCTAGGTTTAGCCATCTGACCTTTAACCACTTTTCCTTTACCCCATGCACCCTTGCTTTTTGCTACACGTATACACATTACAACATTCTGTTTGCCTTCAATGGCGGCTTCACAGGCTCGCCGAAGCTCCTTATCATCAGCGCTCGATTTTGCCATTTCTTCCTAGATCAAATGTTCTTAAGATCCTATCTTAAAACCATACAAATTTATCAAATCATTAGCAAAATTAATCAGAAAGATGAAGATCCATATAAAAGTGTCTTCCTCAGATCATAATAATCATTGGGACAAATGTACGGATATAAGATTGATCATCATGAAACTGTTTGTGACTCCATGCATGGATTGATTGATGGTTTTAGTTTATGTGATTTACAGAATTGGTCCATGAATTAGTCTCAACCTTCGCTTTTGGTTGTTCATGATAAAAGTTTGCGGTTATATAACAAGTTAAATGTACTCGACATAACCGGGTATTCTGTGTTTCGACATTTTCCCTGATCACCCCCAAGCAAATACTTTATTCGCTTTGAATTCGATGTTACATATTTTAACATGTTTGCTATAATATCAGAAAATTTTCATAGTTTAGGTGCAACAAAGGCAAAATGAAGATTTAATTAAGTAAACTTTATAATGTCAAAGGGGTGAAATGTCAATAACTTTTCTTTTGGTACTTAAAAGTTGTTGTATGACAGAATTGCCGAAAAAAAAATAGTTTACATTTTATCCCTAGAACTTTTTTTATATACACATCATGACTCTCATTTGCAATTAACAAAATCACAAGCTTATGTGATGTTACACCAAAAATCATTGCCCTTATAAATACTGGAAAAACTAGAAAAGCAGACCAAAACAGATTAACCAAGAACAAGCTCTAGGCAAAGCAAACAAAATGCTAAACAAGCTAAGACAATAGCTCAAGTAGCTTAACAAGATAGTCTCCAAAGTCTCCTTAATTATGAACTGCAGCTTATAGGAAAGGAGATTTTTAACAGCCGCAGCATATTATGACTTTTGAATTTACTACCCCCCTTCCCAGAAACACATAAAGATGACGATACACATACGACTGCTGCTCTTATAGTTCAACTCATAACCGAAACAGCATAACTCTCATGGATTTGGTCTACAGATAATAATATTTGAACATTTGGATTCAGATTATTTGCAAGCGAAAAAGGAAACTTTCGAATACAAACAAGATTAAAACGCATAAAAGAATATAAACTCTCAAAAAGATTATCTAGTTGTTACACAAGCCAAAAAATTGGTAAAAAGGATATCTAAATCACCTAGTTTCAGTCAAGCCTAAACCACCTATGCAGTATAAATTACAATTGTACAAAGTAAGAAGATCAATGAATAATGGCGAACAGCTTCACTAATTTGCATCAACCTAAAGGCTTTGCCTTGCGTATATGACCCATGCTATTCACAAGATCTTTCCGTGTGCAAACCGGGAACATATTTATATTCTTTAATACCTTCAGTCGCCAAAGAACATATGGAAAACTAAGCTGATCACGAGAGGTAAACCGAACAACCTCATTGAACCAAAGGCACGCGAATAGATTAGTCACTGGATTATGCTCCCTAACAATAACCGAAGCTTCATTTAAAGCTGCAAAAAAAGTAAACTTGGAATTAATGAATTATACATTCGTGATGTAACCGGTTACGACTTACGAAAAAGAACTTCCAAATGCCTTTAAAATGTCAATGTCGGAAAAACAAACGTATTTTCCTACTTTCTCGGACAAGTTTCTGAACTGGCTTTGAGTCAATTAAATCCGAACTTGTTTGAAAACTGCGAAATATGTATATTTAACTGTTCAAATAGCCCAATGTATTTTCCCAATTTTTGCAGATAAGCCCCTAAGCTTTTCCCTAGTCAATTAAATTCTTTGGCTTGTTAGAAATATACTCGATACAAAGTTAATCTCTGAAAACTGAGAAACTACCCTGGGTTTTTTTCTGAACTCTTCGCTCATTAAAGGCTTTCTATTGTTGCCGCATGTTCTTATAAAGATGAATATTGAAGCATACCTTTCTTGCCATTGAATCTCTTTTCTTCAGGGAGGCCATCATGGTGATATTGAGTAATTTGTACTTCCACTTCTTGTGGGGTAGCTTTATTTTTCTTAACAACCGCCTTTGCCTCATCATATACACTACTACGAGCTCCATGTTCAGAAATTGCAAACATAGATTTTGAACGCCATAAAAGTGCCTCGAATACTCCCATTGGGTCTCTCCTAAACTGGGACTTCGAGTCTACCCATATTGAATATCTTGCGTTAGGAAAGAGACGATGCGGCAACATCTAAACATGAGCATCAATTAGTACCTATATCTATTACTTAGATAACTGGTAAATAGAATTCGGGGGGAAAGTATACCTTTGGGATTTTTCCATTCAACCTCTGATCTCTAAAGGGAAGATTTCTAACAATCACGATGCGCCACTTACCAATAAAACCATCTTCGTTAACTATATGTCCCTGTTCTTGCTGTGTTGCAAGTGTAATTTCATCCCAAAATGCTACATAGCAGACCTGCATGAACCTAGTGTGTGAGATTATTAAGATTTGTGACATTAACATTAATATAAATTATTGCTTTTCAATATGCAGACCTTTTCAAGTGATGCATCTGACATCCCAATAGGCTGATACAGATCATCTCCACCACCAAATGCACAAGTAGAGACTACACTTTTGCAAGTCTGCATGTAAGTTTTGTCTTCATTTGAGATCGTAAAACCTCCACTCTCACTAAAGAAACCACAGTGTACACATGCAGTTTCATTCACCTGTGATATCAGTAATTGATAAAATTAGACCAATATAAATTGCAGGAACTGAATATTACTTCTTAGGTCAAAAGACACTATACCTTAAAACTCTGTTCTCTCTGTTTAAGAGTTTGGTAACCTGTAAACAGATTAAACCTTGTTGTACCTATCTCTTGTCGAGAATTTGTATCATCGAGTGTATCACTATCTGACACATAAATTACTTTCTTAATAGGGATAGATGAATCTTTATTCAGCGGGAAATCCAGATGCTGGAGTTCTTCAAGAGGTAGAAGCTTCAAGCAACCTGATACAAAATGAAACTGTGTCTTAACGAGAAACACTTACAGTCCCCACAAGTTTTCAGCAGAGTATAAATACAATAACAATACTACTCTAACGCGCATTGCACCAATTAGAGTCTCACATTGTCCCAAAAGTATGACATAATAATCATCATCATAAGTTCCCAACCAAAGACAGATATCACGAATTAAGTATGATTCTCGATAGGGAAATTAGATCTTTTGAATCTAGTTCACTACTAATTGGTAAGTGATGAGCTTGTATACATGAATTCTATGCTCATACTCAAGTATCCCTGATCATGCATCTCACTCTTAAGATAACGCCTCTTTCTAGAATATCAAGGATCTCTGTGATCACAACAATTCAACAAAACTGGAGTACATTGTTCCCTCCCGCAACATGATCTGTCACCAGATCCCCCACAAATCATTAGTACCTCTCACCAAAGAAATAACTTGTCACTTAAAATGCTTTGCAAGGATATTGTAGGTTCAATCATATGCTACCAACAATCGATAAGCGATCTCCTAACAATACCCAAGAGTGCATTAGGGGGGTGTTTGATTAAGCTTATTTGATCGGCTTATGGACTTATTGAACTTCTGAAAAGCCAATAATCTCGATTTTTTGAGCTTATGAGCTTCTCAACTTGAGCTTATTGCTTATTTAAGCTAATATGCCGAAGTTCTTAAGCCCAAAAAATCAAGCTTATTGGCTTTCTAAAACTCAACAAGGTCTATACTAATTATCCTTCCAATCAGTTGCAATACTAATTCTACTAATGAAACTACCGCGCGCTAACACTTTTGCAATTCGATATCTAATCTTAGCGCTTTCCGGACCGAGTACAACAATCATATAATCACAAACACACAATTCAAACATTAAAAAAACAAAATCTAAAAAACCAACTTACGAGGAGCATCTAGTTTATTCAAATTCCCAACAGACTTCCCAACCGTGACATTATTATTATTAACATCTTTCTTAACCTTGACAACATCATCTTTTTTATCAACAACACTAGTACTACTTAATCTCCAAAGCTTAGTAGCTTCAAACGAAAGCAACATAACCGCCAAAGCTAACAATACCACCGGCCAGAATCTCGTTATGTTTTTACAGGTTCGATCGGTTCTTGATTTATAATCCGATTTACGGCGTTTTCTCCGTGGACGGGAGCGAATCTTGCTGGAGTATTCATCGGCGTGGTCTTCTGTCACCGGGAGTGATAAGCTCTTGCTGAACATTGCTTGATGGAGATCTAGTGGCGATGATGATGATGATGATGACGTAAGATGGTAAAGTGTTGGTTTGTTTGTTTGGGGGTTGGGTTTGCAGGTTTGGTTAAGATGTGGTGATTGCAATTAAGTCCCTTGAGTTATTGAAAACATTTTTTTAAGATGCAGTGAGTGTCGGCGTTTAGCATTTAGCGTTTTTAATAAGGATTTTTCGTATGTTTTTGTATGTTTTTTTACGTATAAAATGCACGAAGACGTGTAAAAATATATAAAACGGTCAAAAACGTATAAAACAGATGAAGATAGATAAAATCGGATAAAAACGTATAAAACATAAGAAAGCGGACGAAAACGTATAAAAACATAAGAAAACGTATAAAAACGGATGAAAACGTATAAATATGGACGTTTTTAAACGCTTTTTATCCGCTTTTATGCGCTTTCGTTCGTTTTATACGTTTTTATACGTAATAAAACTTATAAAAACATAAGAAAACGTGTAAAACAGACGAAAACGTATAAAATGGATGAACGCGGATAAAAGCAGAAAAAAAAGTATGACAGTGTAAGAAAACGTATAAAACGTAAGGGAACATATAAAAACGTACGAAAATTGACGAAAGCGTATAAAATCGGACGAAAACATATAAAAACGGGCGAAAACGTTTAAAATCGGACAAAATGGACGAAAAAGTATAAAACGAAAGAAAAAGGCGAAAACGTACAAAAATGGATGAAATATATAAAAACGGACAAAAACGTATAAAAAAATAAAAATGTAAGAAAAACATATAAAACGGAGAAAACGTATAGAAACGGATGAAAACGTATAAAAACGGATAAAAACACAAGAAAAACATATAAAAGCAGACGAAAACGTATAGAAACGGATGAAAATGTATAAAAACGGACAAAAACATAAGAAAACGGGCGAAAACATATAAAAACCGGACGAAAACCTATAGAAACGGACGAATACGTATAAGTTTTTATAATTTCCGGCCAAAAGAAAGAAAAAATGACAAAAGAATAAAAGAAATAAACATAACACCATAAACACTACCGAATTATTATAAGTAACCAATAACAGATTACTTATAATAATTCAGTGGTGTTTAACACAAGCATACCTAAACATCTTGACACTCAACAAGGATGCTTGACAAATGAACCCAAATATGATCACAACACCAAAAGATAGGAAACAACATTGGGTTGAGACTACATTTCCTGCACTAAAGCCATAGCCCATCCATGAAGAAGGCACATCTTTCAGCTCTCTCTAAATGGATGTTGCATATGACTTACAAAACAGGATCGTCACAAACTTATGCCATCTATCCTATAAATCTCAATACCTAAATACTTGATCATTTCAGTAGCATCAAACATTCTCAATTTGTTGCAGAAAACTTATATTCTTTACTTGTTAAGTCCCCACATTTCCATACTAATTTCTGAGTCACATACCTTTGGACATACATGCATCACCAAAGAACAAGAAACTACCTTATATGATTTACTAATTTCACACATCTGAAAACCATCATACATAGAGGTTCTCCCATCTTTCATGACACACCAATCCACATAATGGAATCTAGAGGAGACATTTTCACCCCCAATGTACTAGCCATCTGTTCTCAAAACCATAGTCCCTACACCTCTTATGTATCTGAAATACCACATTCAAAGAGGATGCAGTTTAAAACCTCAACAATGTTGTTAAGATATCCAAGACAACAGGAAGAAAGACAATCACTATTTGCCAAAATGACTTTCATCAATCCAAAATAGTCACTAGTGATGTATGCATTTTGTTAGAACCTTATACCCAACATACAAAACATGAAACTACTTTATGATAACTACTAGTACCAATCCATCTGAACATTTACTAAACACATTTTATCTTAACTACGTAAAAAGGAAAAAAGGTCAACATTGAATTGTTGAATGTTGAATGTTAAAAAAATGGTCAAGCTAAACTATTGTAATGAATTCACATCACACGATTGGAAACTCTTGAATTCAAAAACACGGTTTGAATTAGGAACTAAACAAGGAAATAACTAAGAATTAGCTAAACTTATAAGGGAAGCCTCATAAAATTCGGGCCATTCCACCTTTTAAAAGATTGATATGAGTTACCTTCCAAATATAAAAGTGCGACATTCTAATTTTATTGTTGGGTATCAAAGACATCTTAATGCTGTTTGGATTACAGCTGCTAAGGTTAAAGATATTGGTGTTCAGGTTTGGTACTGCTGCTCATGAACTTCAAGGAAAATATTCTAAGTGTTTTACTATTGTTGGTGAAATGGTTACGACTGCCAGAGCAAAGTTATTACTGCCATAACAAAGTTACAACTGCTAATGGAGTTACTGCTATTGGAGTCTAAGTTACTACTGTTAGGCTAAAGTTAGTATTGTTAGATGTTAATACTTACCAGATTTGTATAAGATAATTTTGTGATCAAGTTTTGTAACAGATAAGTATGAAAAAATTTGATATACTTAGGAAAGTATTGTAAGTCGTTTACGACTCCTTGGTGCATAAAAGGAGGTCCTAGGGCATTAGGTTAGATACATAGAATACATTAAGTCATACAAAAACACAAAGTCGATTAGCTTCAAGGTCTTTGTAACCCTAATACTATTAGAGTATTCGTTTTATTATTCTTAATAATATCGAGGCTTGTTTGTTGAATTGTGTGTTTACTGTTTCATTGATAATACTTCTAAAGATTAAAGATTATATTTCTATCATTAGTTGTGTTAGATTTATCTAATATAACTAGTTCTTTATACAAGCTAAAGAAGGAGATCTAGTGTTACTGGGATCAACAAGTGGTATCAGAGCTTGTGATCTAGAAATTGTGAACTAGAAGAAAAGATGGATCAAGATTCTGCACATATAGTGGCTGCTTCCAAGGTTCCAATGCTCAAATCTTGAGAGTTTGAGATATGGAGGATGAGAATTGAGTAGTCTATCCAGATAATTGACTATTCTCTCTGAGAGGTTATAGAGGATGGTAACAAGTTGCCAAAAACAAATATTGTGGAAGGTAAAGTGACTCTAGTGCCTATCACAACTGCTGAAGGCAAGGCTCAAAGAAGATTGGATATGAAGGATAGATCTACTTTGATGATGGGCATTCCTAATGAACATCAGTTAACATTTAACTCTATTAAAGATGCCAAGTCATTGCTGGAAGCTGTTGAGAAGAGATTTGGAGGGAATGATGCTACAAAGAAGACCAAAAGAAATCTATTGAAGCAACAATATGAGAACTTTACTGCCTCAAGCTTTGAGATGATTGATGAAACTTTTAATAAGCTTCAAAATCTTGTTAGTCAGTTGGAGATTTTGGGAGAAAAGATTTCCCAAGAAGATGTCAATCATAAGTTGTTAAGAAGCTTGTCACCAGAGTGAAACACACATGCTGTTGTGTGAAGAAACAAATCTGATCTGGACACAATGAGCATGGATGACCTTTACAACAACCTCAAGGTGTATGAGCCAGAAGTCAAAGGAAAATCTAACTCAAGTTCAAGCACAAACATGGCTTTTGTGTCCTCAAATAACAGTTCTAGCAGTCCTGAAGGAGCAGTTAACACTGCTCATGGAGTTTCTACTGCTAGCACTCAAGTTAATGCTGCCAATATTAACAACTTGAGTGATGATGTTATTTGTGCATTCTTGGATGTTCAACCTAATAGTCCTCAATTTGCACATGAGGACTTGCAGCAAATTCATCCTTATGACTTAGAAGAGATGGATTTGAAATGACAGATGGCCATGTTGATAATGAGGGCCAAAAGATTTTTGAAGCATACTGGGAGGAAGCTAAATTTCAATGGAAATGAGTCAGTTGGCTTTGATAAGTCAAAGGTTGAGTGCCACAACTGCCACAAAAGGGGACACTTTGCTAGAGAGTGCGGGGCTCCAAGAACTCAAGACCACATGAACAAGGAGAGCTCTAGGAGGAAAGTGCCAGTGGAAACATCTAATTTCACAGCCTTGGTGTCATGTGATGGTCTTGGAGGATATGATTGGAGTGATCAGGCTAAAGAAGGTCCAACAAACTATGCACTCAAGGCTTACTCATCAAGTTTTTCAGGTTCAGACTCAGAGGTATCAAATGAATCTAACTGTTCGAAATCCTGCTTTTATAAATCTCATTATGAAAAACTGTTAAAAGATTTTGAAAAGTCCGAATTAATGGTTTTAGGTTATAAAGAAGGTTATAAAGTCCGATAAGGGATGTTAAACAATTATTATAATGAATTAAAATACTTGGTATGTTTGATTTCACTTATAATATATTGTTAAACAATTATTATAATGAATTAAAATACTTGGTATGTTTGATTTCACTTATAATATATTGTATTATACATTTGCATATTTAATCTGTCAATAATATAGTTATTCTAAATAGTCCGTTGTCAATTAATGATATGGGAATATCATTAAACTAAGACAAATCTGAGTATTGGTATAATATACTTGAAAGTATATTGATGCGTTGACATGTCAATTTCACATGATATTCAATGAATTGAATATAAGACTTATCTCAAACTACATGATTTTATTTTATGGATATTGTTATTAAGTAAATCATGAATAGTTATCCTCAGACTTGAGATACCAGATAACTGTCAAGAATGTAGTGCATTTCTGTGAAACAACTTAACGTTATACGTAAGTGGTAGTCATAAGGGTTGTTTCAGAAGTGTTGCAAAGTTCATGGGTTTTGCTTGTAGTCAAGATATAATTTGTTCCTTCAAATTTATTTTGGTTTTTAATATTGTTGGGGCCCTCGTAGGGTTGACAAGATGTTTGCGTGGCCACGCCCAAGATCTCCCCTGAATATGTTCAGAAGATTTGGTAATCTTGCTCAATCACAAAACAACGAGAAACAGAATGGTTGAATAAAGAATGACTTAGATCCATATCTTTATTTAACATGGTTGAATAAAGATAATAATAAGACTAAAATACACCGTTGGTCCCTAAACTTGTCTCGGAGGATCACGATGGGACGAACCTCGCCCTTTTCATCGCCACGGGTCCAAACAAGAGCCATTAAATGCCGATTAGTCCTCGACCACTAACACCTATGTCAACGACTCTTTTCTCATTAGTTACGGAGGGTAATATAGTCCAATAACATTTATAACTCAACCTAGTTAATTATGAGAAACGGTTTACAGATACCATCTTGATCGTTTCCCGCCTTCTTCACACAACCCTCACACACACTTTAACAATGGCGCATAAGGAGCTTACTTGTACGGATGTAAATCGATGAGATGGTAAAATATGTGAAGGCAAAATATGGGATACTTGGTTAAAGAAGATGAAATGTCGATGAAATGTTTGATGATTTATGCAGATTTGCGAAAGAAGCTCAAGTGATGAAAGGTTAGTCGGGTTTTTTTTGTATTTGTGTTATTGCATTTTAAGGGAGGAGCATAAATAAATCCTATTTATTTGACAGAAATCCGAGTGGTGTCAGAATCTGTCAAAAAGAGGGATTATAGCAAGCTAAAGGTATCTGACGATATGGTTGACTATGCCATGGCTACTTATGGGAATAAGTGGGATATAGGAGATGACATTGCTGATGTGATACTTGAAGACTTGTGGGAAAAATATGGGAATAAGGAGTCTCAGAAAGGTTAGACTTTAGAGTGAATGTTTACAAGCTAAGAAAGTTGTAATGCTGATTATTTCTGTTTTGTCTATCTTTCCGAGATACTAACGTGAAGGAAATGAAGTTGATGTCATAATTATTTCGCATACACATCGATGATGAGTGTGGGAACATGTCTTCTAGGACCACTAATTCAAAGGTTTCACTTCACAAGCTTCCAGGCGCCCAAGGCTTCCGCTCCCAAAGTTGTACTTGGTCTTGTAGGCGGTGTGGGATGCTCCGACACAAATAGGAATGAGTGGTATGTGCCTCCCTAAGGACCTCAAGTCTCCCCATGAATAACAAGCCTCCCATCAAGAAGTTCACTGTTATTTTTAGTTGTTGATGTAATGAAGATGTATAGTTTTGGTCGATGATGGTTCTTGAAAACGATACTTGTTAACATGTATTTTTGCTTCATATGGTGTAATTAGGTGGTGGTGTAGGTATATTTTGGAAATGTTGTTTTCATTTTGTAGTTTGCACTTGCATATCCAGTTTAGGTGGGTGCTTGGGAAAACCCATTTTGACTTATAAGGTCAACATAAACCAAATTATTAGAGGATTCCAAACCGAATTGTTAGTTTTAAAATCTCGCTTGTTTGACTTATAAAGTCAATGATTCAAATTGTAACCAAAATTCAATTATTATAACAAAAGAAGCACACACATATCAGTTAAAGCTACATTTAGACTGAAAGACAACATAACATTTCTTGCTAGGAATTCACTGCGTGAAATGACTAGTAGGTGATCCATTTGGTCTGTCAGTTGCAGTTGGTTCAACTGGTGTTTGTCTCGGGGGTTCTCTATTTGCTCTTTCAGTTGCAGGTGCTTCACGTGGTGTTTGGCTTGGGCGCTCTCCACTTGCTATTTCAGTTGTAGGTGGTTCACTTTGTTCTTCATTGATTCGATGCCAAACCGTCAAGTTTTATCACACAAGCTGACCACTTGTGAATGGTCAACCGTAATAAACTTCAAACAGTTCAGACACCAATGCAATGAAGATCAGAAGAGTGTAGTGTTTCCCCATATCGTTAAATCCTAACGAGCTGTGCGCTGAATAATCAAACGAATAGTGATCGAGAGAATTTGAACGAGAAAAGGGATATGATTATGAATAATTATACCTAAAGAGAAAGCTTATAAATTACAGGGGCTTAAATGCAAATTAAAGAAAATTAAAAGATAAATTATATTAAATAAACGCTATCACTATTTTTAAAATCGATGTTTTGATTTTTCTTTACAAATTTAACTTAAAAACTACGTAACGCATAAAAGAAAATGTGAAATTGAAACAATATAAATCCTAAAAATATAAAAATGACATTTTTACAAACCTAATGATAAGAGAAAATTTTGAGAAAAATAAAATTATTTTTATGACTATTTATTTAATTATTATTAATTAAAAACTATTTTTAACTATTTGAAAATACCCTAAAATATAAGAAAATATGAAATAAAGCTAGAAAAATGAAATTATGACTTAGAAAAATCTAAAATAACTAAAGAGAATTTTCAAAACTAATTTTGTATTTTTCTCGATTATTTTCTATTTTCTATGAATTAAAACTATTTAAAACTACTTAAATTGCTAAAATTACAAATTTAACTAAGAAAAATCTGAAAAATAATTTTTTGCTTTTTATATTTATCTTAACCTAGGAAAAATGAAAACTTATTTTTTGAAGTTTTTCCGATTTAATTGTATTAAAAGCTAATTAAAAGTACTAAAACCGATTTAAATGAAGAAAAATAGCAAACTGAACTAGAAAAATCTGAAAAATTCAGGAAAAGTCTAAATTAATATTCTGATTCTATGAAAAATATAAAAACAGTGGCTTATGTGTGAGAATATGGAACTGCAGTGACAAGTGCTTATAAATAAGCACTCAAAATAAGCTAAAGGTACCAAATGAGCACCAACTGATCACAGAAGCTATAATATGTTAAAACTACTCAAAAGCAACTAATTACCACTATCCTAAACCTCTTAAGTGCTGACTACACAGATTTGATGATTTGAAATCAAGTGCTTAAAACAGATTTTAACTACCACTTTGCAGCCTAAAAATAAGCTACCCAATAAGCTGGAAATCAAAACCAGAAGTTGGAACCTGAAGGAGACCTGGCTAGCTACTTAAAAACCTAAAACCAGACCAAGATAAACTCTATTGAGCTTGTGACAAGCTCTGCAAAGCTTGCACACTCGGTATACATCGAGTCGGTGCCTGGCAAAAGTAGCTTATTGAGGAGCTGATTTGGAGCTTATAAGAACTTACAAAAAATTTCCAAAAATCATTTTCCAATTCTTGACCAGTTGAACTTATAAAACCCAAAATTTCACTTGATTTGACCCAGAATTGAATCCTCTAAAAATCCACTTAGGTTGGGTGAAAAACAGATATTGCAATTTTTGACTTTATAACAGTTTTGATACTTTGACCAAAATGAATTTTGATCCTGATTCATGCACTGAGATTGATGTAATATGTTAAAGTAAGACTAATTCAGGCTAGCTTAACTACTCCTTAACCCATATTCAACCTTACAGCTATTAATTCCAACAGAGATGGGCATAGGAGCAGTTTGAGACTAATTTTGACTTTAAGAGATTATGCATGCAATCTATGGACTAGAATTGATGCAAATGACCTGTGAAAGACTAGTTCTACTAACCTTTGACACTGAACTATCCTCAAACTCGGTTTAACCCTATGATCCAAACACCACTTAAATCCTTTGTTTTGCAATTTAAACCGAGCTAACCATTTGAATTAGCTTGTATTATCACTTAAACCGAATCTAATTATCCTAATTACCACTAAATAAACAGTCCAAACTATTAATGACTACGACATCTGATTATGCAATGTATTTGAATTGAACTTACATTTGGTCCTAGCCACTATGGCTTGCCAAAGAACACAGAGCCACTATCCTATTCTTAACCATATACTAACTCAGATTCAACCCATATACAATTCTGCATCAACCCATATCCACTTTTGTGCCTGCTTAACCAAAATCTCTTCTCAGTTTGACTTTTGTTGACCAAACACCAATTTTGCTTAAAAATGAAGTATAAGCTTACTCAAAGCTATGGACAGCTTAAGTGAGCTTATTTGAAGTTTAATGAAGCTTTTTGAAGCTTGGTTTTTAGTACATTTATACTGAGCTTATAACAGGAGATACAAAACATGAAACTATAATAAAACCTTTGAATTGATACTTGAAAACAGATTATATTAATAAAAGCGACTTGAGTTTAGTACATAGAAACAAAAGATTACTGATTGATACTTAAACTAAAACATTAATATTCAAAACGACATAGATGAAATTTAAAAACTAAGTACTACTACTCTCTTGCTTCTCTTTTTATATGTGAAATTCTTCCCACTTGACCTCTGAACAAATCCCACTTGAATTCTTGGCCATTGGATTACTTGAGTGGATATTAGCCATAGATGGCTTTTTGGCGGGAAAGTTGATTTAACAGCTGGAGGTTAAGTGCAATGGGGGGAAAGCATTTAATGCTTTTTGTTGTTTGGTGAGGTGGAGTGATAAGGGAGGTGAAGTATGAGAGCTGGAGGGATGGTTGTGTCTGGGTTTGCAGGTTGAGCAGGTGGGAGAAGAAGAAAAGGAGGGAAAAGGGTAGTGGTTTGACTGGGGGAGTTGACCGGGGTGTATTATTGTGGAAGGGGTCAAAAAGGTTTTGGCAGGGGCGAGGGGCTCGACAGGGTCCAAAAGATACAAAGGGTCAAGGCTTGTAATACAAGGACTTGTTTTGTAATTTCTGAAAAACAAGGGACCAAAGCTGCCAATTTTGCAAAGTTGTTTCAAGGGTCACTTTTTCCAAGTTTCAATAGTACAAGGACCATAATAGATATTTTCAAATTTCCAAGGACTATTTTTGCCAATTTTGAAACTTGAAAGACCAAACTTGTAATTTCTCAAAACTTTTGACATTTTTCACCAAAGGACTAATTATGACAACTTATGATTTTAAAATGACCTTTGGTGACTTTTCTTTTAAAATAAGTGCTCGGGGACTATTTCGACAACTTTTGAAACTTAGGGACCTGAAGCGCCAATTATGCAAACTTAGCTCATTTTTCATCGATTTTAAACATTTTGCATCCGAAACATATAAAATGCATTTTGAGATATTTTCGAGATTTTGATGCATTTCGAGCATTTTAAATGTTTTGCGATTCAGATTGACCAAAATGATGAGTATTTACACACTCATCAATCCCCACACTAAACTATTGCTAGTCCCTAGCAATCTTTTGAGAAAAACTTAATGGATTTGAATCTCTTTACCAAAAGCCATTACTTCGGAGTAGCCAATTGTTTCGATTCAAGTAAGAACCTTGGTACAATGATAACCAAATGATTTTGAGCAAATCACCGACTTTCAACGGTTTGATTTGTCTTTACCGAAGCCGTTTGCTACGGACTAGCCAACTCTTAGATAAATTATCAATATTATCTTTGGTGGTGATTACCAATTATGGTTTTCCATCGCCTTTACCACAAGCCATAAACTTGCGGGCTAGCCAACTCTTCACTAATTAAAGATATGGTGGTGAACACCATACAATTTTGGGCAAATTGCAAGCCGTCAACGGATTTGAGATATCTTTACCAAGAGCCGTTTGCTCTGGATTAGCCAATCCTTTTGTTTATTAGACATGGCGGATCGATAACCATAAGTTGAGTAAGTGCAAAACACTTACTCCAAAAAAAATTTGGCCAAAATGGGGAATTGGGCGGTATAATTACATGATAAAATTCGTGAAATTTCCCCACACTAGAAATGAATATTGCCCTCAATATTCAAAGTACCGCGGTTATGCCGAAACAAAGAACGTAAAAGGAAATACTACGGCCATTTTTTTTATGAAAACTTATATACAACAATGGGGCAACTCCCCACACTAGGGTGGTACACACGGGTGAAGACCCATGTTTAACTCATCGTTTTTGATTACCGAGTCGCTAGCTTGACTCGACCCCAATTAATTTGTTCATGGGAAGTAAGTGGAAGAGACAATCTCCATCGGACTTTCATTCAAGATGTTTGGATAAACATTGAAGCACGTGAAAGTTCCACACCGATGAGATATAGAGATCCGGCTCAAGATAATGGTACATGGAAATGCGGGGTCAAAGATAATGTCTTCATTCCGAAGGAGTGAAGAACAGGAGAAGTGATGAATATATGAAGAAAAGAAAGAAAATCATGATAAAATCATGACTAACTCTTCATCCTCAATAGGAGAATTCATAGTTTCATGAATCTCATCGGTTAAGCTCGCTTGATCAAGACATATTATGGGTGTGTCTAGATCAAAGTAGAAATTATCATACTCCCGCGGAGATATGATATGAGTGAGTTCATCGAGAACTCCATGAAGGTGAATGAATCATATTCGAATTGATATGAGTGGGTTCACTGGTGAACTCCTCCAATGTAAATGATTCATAATTGGGAGAGAATTATGAGAATGAAAAGTGGTAATCGCTACTAATCTTCTCTCCCATATTATTAAAACAGAAGGCTTTCATTTCGGAATAGAATCATCGGAAAGAATGTCACTATCCTTAATGGGGATAGGAGATGAAATAGGCTTTTCATTAAAAGCCTCGATTCTAGAAATGAGAAGATTAACATTCAATAATGTTGCACGAAGTGCTTCATCTTTGATTTCGGTGTTAGTAACTTCATCATTCTCTTCTTCTAAGCTAACAAGCTCGGAAGGTAAATCTTCCACATAAGCGATGTCTCCACAAGACAACGAATCATCATCATCGAATCGGAGAACATCTCAACATGATCTTTTAGGAAGACAAGAGGGTAGGGATATCACACAAATGCTCGAGAATTCCTGTGACTCTCTTGGGATTGGGACAAGGTTCTCAACACTAGACTTTATGAACTCGTCCGATTCCTTTTCAGGAACAGTGTCAAGATGCTCGTCCCCCATGCTCAGAGAGTGAGTGTGAACCTCGGGTGTGATAGCAGTTGTTTGAGAATGAATCTCAACTGCTGGGATATCATCTGATGAACTTGATGAATTGATAACGCTACACGCGTCGTTCGGGGTCAAGGAAACTTCCTTTTCTTCGAGTAAGTTTTATAACACCCTAGGCAGTGAACCTAATCGTTGTAGTGTAGTAATTAGGGTAAGCCACGGGTATTGATATCGTTCTCTAGGGGAATAGGAATGCTAGTGAGAAGTTACTACGCTAAGGTTGAGGTTGAGGAAGATTATTTTTATCTTTTATGTTTTTAGAAAATGAAAAGGTACGAATCTCGGGTATTGGATTTGGGGGGTTGGTATTGCTACCGATTACTCTACTATTATCTAATTATCTAAGCTAAAGTTGTGATAGTCTATGTCTAATTGATGTGTACTCGTATGATAGTTTAAAGATGTGTTTACTTAGGTTTTACTACTCCTTAATTATCTCCTATTGATGGTTGATTTGTCACGTCCTTATTCCTAGTTGCGTTGTGATTCTAAGGCTATAGGCGTGCTTATTTCCTAACTCTTTGAAATTACCAAAGGGTCTTGTTTACAAATCCTCTAGTGATTTATAGCGCCTACTCTACGGTTGTCCTTGAATACTTTATCCTACAATTACCTAGATAATTATATTCTAAAGTTCACAAAGAAATGTCAAGCATTAAGTACACAACGAATAATCTAGCGCACTCTAGATCATTAGTCAACTAAGATAAGTATCAACCAATCAATATTCAATAATTAAGTTTCATATTCCTAAGCAAACACACAAATAAATTAGCCGGACATGGAGAACATGCAAGCATACACACAAATAATCAAAGACATAATTAAATTAATGAAGTAAATACTTATCTTGATGTATAATAGGGTTTAGAACCCTAAATATCGCACAAGAAAGCCTTGGTTCGGTTTAGGTTTTACTCCAAAAGACTACACACAAAAGCGAAAATTCGGAATCTATATATAAGATTACATCTGCGACGGCGTCACCTTATGTTTCGTGACGCCGTCGTGTCGCCATCATTAGGGTTTCGTCTTGGCCACGTAAACCTTTCGACGGCGTCACCTTATGATGTGACGCCGTCCCTTGACTCGACGCCGTCTTGGCGCATCTAGGCCGTCCCGAGTAACGACGGCCTACTCCTTTAGAACCGACGTCGTCCCTTGAAAACATGCAATTTCGCCTCGACCGTCATAAAATTCCTTCCGACGGCGTCGCAGATATGCTGATGGCGCCGTCGCCTTATGTTTCAATGACTTTGAGTGTCTCGATTCGACTTTGGCCATTTTCTTCAGATATTCGCGCCTTTTCGTCCAAATAAGCATCATTCCAAAGATTTTGCCTTCAAGAGACCTAAAAGTGAAAAGGAACGATATTAAGCAATAACGGATCTGAGTGATCGAATAAGGGCTTAAATGACCCTTTAAAAGGTACCTTTTAAAACCTTATCAAATATCCCTACACTTGGTATTTGCTTGTCCTCAAGCAAATGTGCTTTTAACCAATTAATTTATAAGTTAGGGGTCATGAAGCATCCATTCAAAGCGGTCCACAACACATATAAGCCCATAAAAGTCATAACAAGCACGGAATTACATACTAGCACCTCACATGGGGTGTTTGGATACTCACATCTCTCTCGGGTGTATATATGAAATATAACAAATCGAAATGGAAGATAAACACTCATTAACCGGTCCTAGTACATAGATTACCATAGGCTTGAGAATAGATCAAACCTCCGTCGCTTTGGCGTAAGCACCTAGGAAAGACTATCAAAGAGGTCTTTAAAGGGTTGTAACGTTAGGCTTACGGTAGGAAATAAGGGTTTGGTGGGATAGGCTATATAGTGGTGGATAGTCAAAATCTCTATGTTGCAAGTATACGAAGAATGGCGTTGCTAAGCCAAGACTCGACACTCTAAAACTCTAGGCAACGAAAATAAACAAACATAATTTAAAAGATAGATGTAGGATGGTAGCAGTATTTTTTTTTTTTTTTTTTTTTTTTTTTTTTTTTTTTTTTTTTTTTTTTTTTTTTTTTTTTTTTTTTTTTTTTTGCATACACTTTTACTCTACCATCCTCTATAGTACATCAAAATGATAGGGATTTATAGACACATCCCTACACTTGAGTTTTATTACTCTAACACTAATTTGACCCGAATTGAAAAGATCAAAACACTTGGAGTACATTATTATGCAAACAAAGGAATTTGAGTTTAACGTTCTCTTTCCTATGTTTCATAAACTTTAACTTTTCCCATGAATCCCAATCATCCCAAAAGCGTATACAAGGGATATGACTCGACTTAGCAACTCATGCAAGCAACGGATAATTGAACTAAGGGTTTTGGGTGATAACATAAATTTGCACCAAAAGTGAGTGCAATAAAGGTAGGCTAAGGCGATTTGGGTGTATATTTGGGGTGGGGTGTAAACAATGCTCTTCATTGATATTCGGAAAACCGAAACATCACGAGAACCGCGAAAAGGATAGGCTCGAGGGGTTAACTAGGGTATCGTGTACTAAAGATGAGTACAACGCATGAAAGGGTGTGGGGAATTACTCAACCGATATGGAAGAAGTAATTATATTACGGTATCAAACAAGGGTTTATCCTAATGCCTCTTATCATTTAGTTATTCCTAACTACACAAGTGTAGCCTCACTTGCGATCTCGGAATGCATCACAAAACAAGTTCTAGAATCTAATATACTACCGGTTCACACTCTAAGCATTAAAGATGAATGCTTTAATTCCTACTAATCTAAGGCGATCCTCACATTTTGGGTGGAATTTAGGTGGTAAGGGTTTTTGTGCTAGTCATGCAACTTCCTATCCATGAGACGCTTTTGTTAAGACTAATGGCCCACTCTTATACGTCATGAAAAATTTTAAATTTGGCTAAAATTACCCTAACCTACATTTTCTCATGGTTTATTACACAAATACACTTGGACAAAGCAAATAGTCAAGGATAAGCATAGTTTCAAAGTTCCGTTTATTTTCCTTCCCTACACTTAAAGCGAACATTGTCCCCAATGTTCCCGAAAGTATCAAAGTTATGATAATAGAAGGTAATTAAAACGAAGAAACTAATACTCCCCGATTAGCTCGGTAGGATCCGTAAAAGTGGTGGTTAAATCTTTTCCAAGAAGAGTTTTTGCGTGAAAGGCTCCTTCCAAACTTGTGTAACTTCTTCTTGACAAACTAAAACGCACACTAGAAGAAAACAAACGAAACCTTCGCGTAAAATCGGCGGTAATAATATACATAAGACTCGATTTAAACTAGGATATAATGCTTGTGGAATGGATGTTTACGTAATTTGTTTTGAAAGTTAAGATCGGAAAATTCCAAAATTTTACAAGTAGCTCGAAAACGAGAAAAAGTAAGTGAAGTTTTATTCCTTCGACGCCGTCAGTTGAAATCTGACGCCGTCAGTTATCCCGACAAAAAGCGGTGCGATTTTGGAAAAATTACGGAAAATTTACATCTTTAGAATCTGGAAAAACTTACGCAAAAACATCCATTATGACTCGATACAAGCATTTGACTCGAACAAACAAACATATATATCTTTTAGTTAATTGTTATTCTCATGTTTACGTTTCTTTTGAAAGCGTGTGTAATCCTCCTACACTTATCCCTTATGTAAAATACCTTTATATGTAATTAAGACGAGGTTAAAGACAAAATAAAGCATTTTACAAATTCAAACATGAGAATAAACAATCAATAAAAGATACACGACACACAAATAAATATGAAAAACAAATACACATGGGTTGCCTCCCAAGAAGCGCTTGTTTTTGTTCGAGTCACGAGCGACTCTACCCTTATTTAACGAGATAAAGGGAGGTTTTCCTACACTTAAGTTTAAGTGCGGGTGATAGTAGCGATACACACCCTTAGGGTGGAAATTTGCTACGTGAGGAGAGGATGATGGGTGATTTATATGCTCAAAGAAGTGTGCTCTATTCATTATAACCTTACCTAAGTCTATTGGTGTAGCGAGAGAATCAAATCTCTCTCCTAAGAATGGATCATTTTCTACCAACTTCAAAAGATTCATGGTTAAGGATCCATCTTGACCTAATAAACCCGGTTTAAACCCATAGTGTTTCTTGTTATCAACCATGAATGGGTGATATAAGTGTGTAAGGTCATGGGTTACTCCTATATCGGCTTCTACTCTACATGGCCTAGAATCTACCACCTTTATCAAGCAACTACCGGACTATCTATTTTGATGGGTGGATTGGGGCCTAATTCAATTCAAGATTCACATCTAAAGGCGGAAAATTGGGTAAGGTTTTAAGTGAGGCTCGGTTCATCAAAATATGGAACTTCCTAGGACTAAGAGAGAGGTCATGACAACAAGCATCTAAACCTACATTCTCTAATGGCGTTTGGTTCAAAGGTTCTCTAATTGGGGTTCCTATAGTCTCTTCTACTTCTTAGGGTAAGTTATAGGCGATGTGTGTTCCTCAGTGATGATAAGACTTGTGGGTTATCCGATGGGGTTGGATTTTCTACTCTATCCTCCATCTTATCAAGATCACCTATGTATTCATTTTGTATTGTGGTAGCGCCTAACCATGACATGCACCTTGGTACCTCAACTCTAATCATCTCCTTCCTAAACAACCTTTCCGAATCAAGTTTCCAAATTGAAAATAGGTCTAAAGATTCGTTTTGGGTCCCATGTTCCACTTCTAAATTGGGCGTGAATCTCAAAGGTTTCCCATGCATGTCGAACACCACATCCCCAAATATCCCCATCCGCTACATAGTCAAGCCTCCTTTGGGTTTCGTGGGCGATACGAGTGTAAAATAATTGCGGTGGAAGCAGTGAAGTCAATACCATGATAAAGGACTTTTGCAATAAATATTTAATTCGAGTCCAAGCCTCGGGAAAGGATTCATCATGTTGTTCTTTGGAACCTCAAGATCTCATTTTGGAGTGGAAAGGGTAGATTATGTAGTGGATTTCGTTGATTGGGTGAAAGTTTTGGCGGATTCGCGTTCTCCATAATGGTGAGCGGAAGAGTCAATGGAAAAGTTTTACGAACAAAGGCACAAAGAAGGGGATAGACTACGAGGAAGCTAATAAAAGAAAAAGTTTACTTGATAGGAATCAAGCAAAGAAACCTAAACGAGGTGGACTACTAACTAGCTATTCTATTCCCGTGGCGCCAAAACTTGATAACGCTACACGCGTCGTTCGGGGTCAAGGAAACTTCCTTTTCTTGAGCAAGTTTTATAACACCTAGGCGGTGAACCTAATCGTTGTAGTGTAGTAATTAGGGTAAGCCACGGGTATTGATATCGTTCTCTGGGGAATAGGAATGCTAGTGAGAAGTTACTACGCTAAGGTTGAGGTTGAGGAAGATTATTTTTATCTTTTATGTTTTTAGAAAATGAAAAGGTACGAATCTCGGTATTGGATTTGGGGGTTGGTATTGCTACCGATTACTCTACTATTATCTAATTATCTAAGCTAAAGTTGTGATAGTCTATGTCTAATTGATGTGTACTCGTATGATAGTTTAAAGATGTGTTTACTTAGGTTTTACTACTCCTTAATTATCTCCTATTGATGGTTGATTTGTCACGTCCTTATTCCTAGTTGCGTTGTGATTCTAAGGCTATAGGGCGTGCTTATTTCCTAACTCTTTGAAATTACCAAAGGGTCTTGTTTACAAATCCTCTAGTGATTTATAGGCGCCTACTCTACGGTTGTCCTTGAATACTTTATCCTACAATTACCTAGATAATTATATTCTAAAGTTCACAAAGAAATGTCAAGCATTAAGTACACAACGAATAATCTAGCGCACTCTAGATCATTAGTCAACTAAGATAAGTATCAACCAATCAATATTCAATAATTAAGTTTCATATTCCTAAGCAAACACACAAATAAATTAGCCGGACATGGAGAACATGCAAGCATACACACAAATAATCAAAGACATAATTAAATTAATGAAGTAAATACTTATCTTGATGTATAATAGGGTTTAGAACCTAAAATCTTGCACAAGAAAGCCTTGGTTCGGTTTTAGGTTTTACTCCAAAAGACTACACACAAAACCGAAAAATTCGGAATCTATATATAAGATTACATCTGCGACGGCGTCACCTTATGTTTCGACGCCGTCGTGTCGCCGTCATTAGGGTTTCGTCTTGGCCACGTAAACCTTTCGACGGCGTCACCTTATGATGTGACGCCGTCCCTTCACTCGACGCCGTCTTGGCGCATCTAGGCCGTCCGAGTAACGACGGCCTACTCCTTTAGAACCGACGTCGTCCCTTGAAAACATGCAATTTCGCCTCGACCCGTCATAAAATTCCTTCCGACGGCGTCGCAGATATGCTGATGACGCCGTCGCCTTATGTTTCAATGACTTTGAGTGTCTCGATTCGACTTTGGCCATTTTCTTCATATATTCGCCTTTTCGTCCAAATAAGCATCATTCCAAAGATTTTGCCTTCAAGAGACCTAAAAGTGAAAAGGAACGATATTAAGCAATAACGGATCTGAGTGATCGAATAAGGGCTTAAATGACCCTTAAAAGGTACCTTTTAAAACCTTATCATGAATCTTTATAGAATTGAAGGATATCAAGTGTATCCTCATCATCACTTGTCATCGGGAATAAAACGAAATTGAGAGCTAGATCCGTTGCTTTTCTTTTGCAATTGATTCCCTAATAGATTTTTCAAACGCAATTTGGGAATTTATTTTAGCGACTGCTCTTGCCTAACAATTCTTCCATGGATTTTGATTTGGATTATCTTGGGAATGTTTACATTCCTTCAAATCTTTCACTAAATCCAAAAGATCAAGGAGAAGATTTTGAGGAAGTGGCTTAGGGTGAGGTGGTGCCCGATTCATTTGGTCTTGTAGAGGTTGGTTATGATCTGAAGAGTCGTAATTGTTACAAGAAAATGGATTCCTTGTTTGACAATCGAGCTACGATGTGGACCTCCATAATACTCACAACAAGAAAGCGATGTGGCCGTGAGTTATATGTGTTGTAGTCATAATTGTTATCGTGAACCCGCTCATAGACAAGCGTGTTTCCGATTGACAATCGAAGCGGAGTGTGAACCACCACGAGACTCACAACGAAAGCTGCTGAGTCTCACGGTGTGGTAGGCGATGGAATAAATCGGTTGTGTTATGGTAGGAATAGGGATCCCGGTTATAGACGGACCGTTTCCGATTCCACCATGCTACAACCGGGGCAATTGCCATCATTATAAGGACCACCACACCATTGACAACCAAGAGGGTGAGGATAAGACATAGAAAGAATCAAATGTTTTCAGAGGGGTAGGGATGAAGAATCAAAGATGTGAGAGGGTAAAGATGGATATTTTTGGACTTTTGGATAAACATTTTGTAAAAATAAGAAAGAAAATCTTTTTGGGTTTTTGATTTATATATATGTAGAAACAAAAGAAAAATATTTTTGTGTTTTATATGTTTTAAGATTTTTTTGGGTTTTTGGATTTTTTATAAGAAAATATATATAGATATAGAGGGATGGTATGAACAAGGAGTGAATATTCAAATCACTAATCGCTAAGCGTAAGATAATTGGCACGACTCCGGCGTGGCGTAAAAATTTGATTCGATGCCAAACCGTCAAGTTTTATCACACTGGTGACCACATGAATGGTCAACCGTAATAAACTTCAAACAGTTCGGACACCAATGCAATGAAGATCGGAGAGTGTAGTGTTTCCGTGTCGTTAAATCCCAACAGTATGTGCCTTTGAATAATCAAACGAATAGTGATCGAGAGAATTTGAACGGGAAAAGGGATATGATTATGAATAATTATACCTAAAGAGAAAGTTTATAAATTACAGGGGCTTAAATGCAAATTAAAGAAAATTAAAAAGATAAATTATATTAAATAAACGCTATCACTATTTTTAAAATCTGATGTTTTTGATTTTTCTTTTACAAATTTAACTTAAAAACTACGTAACGTACAAAAGAAAATGTGAAATTGAAACAATATAAATCCTAAAAATATAAAAATGACATTTTTACAAACCTAATGATAAGAGAAAATTTTGAGAAAAAGAAAATTATTTTTATGACTATTTATTTAATTATTATTAATTAAAACTATTTTAACTATTTAAAAATACCCTAAAATATAAGAAAATATGAAATAAAGCTAGAAAAATGAAATTATGACTTAGAAAATCTAAAATAACTAAAGAGAATTTTCAAAACTAATTTTGTATTTTTCGATTATTTTCTATTTTCTATGAATTAAAAACTATTTAAAACTACTTAAATTGCTAAAATTACAAATTTAACTAAGAAAATCTGGAAAAATAATTTTTTGCTTTTTATATTTATCTTAACCTAGGAAAATGAAAACTTATTTTTTGAAGTTTTTACGATTTAATTGTATTAAAAGCTAATTAAAAGTACTAAAAGCGATTTAAATGAAGAAAAATAGCAAACCGAACTAGAAAAATCTGAAAAATTCAGGAAAAGTCTAAATTAATATTCGATTCTATGAAAAATATAAAGCAGTGGCTTATGTGTGAGAATATGGAAGCAGAAGTGACAAGTGCTTATAAATAAGCACTCAAAATAAGCTAAAGGTACCAAATGAGCACCAACTGATCACAGAAGCTATAATATGTTAAAACTACTCAAAAGCAACTAATTACCACTATCCTAAACCTCTTAAGTCTGACTACAGATTTGATGATTTGAAATCAAGTGCTTAAAGCAGATTTTAACTACCACTGCGACCTAAAATAAGCTACCCAATAAGTCGGAAATCAAAACCGAAGTTGGAACACGAAGGAGACCGGCTAGCTACTTAAAACCTAAAACCGGACCAAGATAAACTCTATTGAGCTTGTGACAAGCTCTCAGAAGCTTGTGCACACTCAAGATATACTCGAGTCAAGGCTGTGGCAAAAGTAGCTTATTGAGGAGGCGATTTGGAGCTTATAAGAACTTACAAAAATTTCCAAAATCATTTTCCAATTCTTGACCAGTTGAACTTATAAAACCCAAAATTTCACTTGATTTGATCCGAATTGAATCCTCTAAAATCCACTTAGGTTGGGTGAAAAATGATATTGCAATTTTGACTTTATAGCTTTTGATACTTTGACCAAAATGAATTTTGATCCTGATTCATGCACTGAGATTGATGTAATATGTTAAAGTAAGACTAATTCAGGCTAGCTTAACTACTCCTTAACCCATATTCAACCTTACAGCTATTAATTCCAACAGAGATGAGCATAGGAGCAGTTTGAGACTAACTTTGACTTTAAGAGATTATGCATGCAATCTATGGACTAGAATTGATGCAAATGACCTGTGAAAGACTAGTTCTACTAACCTTTGACACTGAACTATCCTCAAACTCAGTTTAACCCTATGATCCAAACACCACTTAAATCACTGTTTTGCAATTTAAACTGAGCTAACCACTGAATTAGCTTGTATTATCACTTAAAATGAGTCTAATTATCCTAATTACCACTAAATAAACAGGTCCAAACTATTAATGACTACAGATACAGATTATGCAATGTATTTGGAATTGAACTTACATTTGGTCCTAGCCACTATGGCTTGCCAAAGAACACAGAGCCACTATCCTATTCTTAACCATATACTAACTCAGATTCAACCCATATACAATTCTGCATCAACCCATATCCACTTCTGTGCCTGCTTAACCAAAATCTCTTCTCAGTTTGACTTTTGTTGACCAAACACCAATTATGCTTAAAAATGAAGTATAAGCTTACTCAAAGCTATGGACAGCTTAAGTGAGCTTATTTGAAGTTTAATGAAGCTTTTTGAAGCTTGGTTTTTAGTACATTTATACTGAGCTTATAACAGGAGATACAAAACATGAAACTATAATAAAACCTTTGAATTGATACTTGAAAACAGATTATATTGATAAAACAGCTTGAGTTTAGTACATAGAAACAAAAGATTACAGATTGATACTTAAACTAAAACATTAATATTCAAAACGACATAGATGAAATTTAAAAACTAAGTACTACTACTCTCTTGCTTCTCTTTTTATATGTGAAATTCTTCCCACTTGACCTCTGAACAAATCCCACTTGAATTCTTGGCCATTGGATTACTTGAGTGGATATTAGCCATAGATGGCTTTTTGGCGGTAAAGTGGATTTAACAGCTGGAGGTTGAGTGCAAGGGGGGGGGGAAAGCATTTAATGCTTTTTGTTGTTTGGTGAGGTGGAGTGATAAGGGAGGTGAAGTATGAGAGCTGGAGGGATGGTTGTGTCTGGGTTTTGCAGGGTGAGCAGGTGGGAGAAGAAGAAAAGGAGGGAAAAGGGTAGTGGTTTGACTGGGGGAGTTGACCGGGGCGTATTATTGTGGAAGGGGTCAAAAATGTTTTGGCAGGGGCCAAGGGGGCTTGACAGGGGTCCAAAAGATACAAAGGGTCAAGGCTTGTAATACAAGGACTTGTTTTGTAATTTCTGAAAAACAAGGGACCAAAGCTGCCAATTTTGAAAAGTTGTTTCAAGGGTCACTTTTTCCAAGTTTCAATAGTACAAGGAACATAATAGATATTTTCAAATTTCCAAGGACTATTTTTGCCAATTTTGAAACTTGAAGGACCAAACTTGTAATTTCTCAAAACTTTTGACATTTTTCACCAAAGGACTAATTATGAAAACTTATGATTTTAAAAGGACCTTTGGTGACTTTTCTTTTAAAATAAGTGCTCGGGGACTATTTCGACAACTTTTGAAACTTGAGGACTGAAGCGCCAATTATGCAAACTTAGCTCATTTTTCATCCGATTTTAAACATTTTGCATCCGAAACATATAAAATGCAATTTTGAGATATTTTCGATATTTTGATGCATTTCGAGCATTTTAAATGTTTTGCAGTTCAGATTTGACCAAAAATGATGAGTATTTACACACTCATCATTCATCACCGCCCAAGGATGCACCAACACTAGTAGGTGCAGAAATATGTAGACCCATCACATATCCACCACTATCTCCTGTGGTTGTGTTTTCCCTTGTAACACCATCTCTACCAGTATAAGATGTGTTTCCCCTTATCTCAAGGCACACTGGACAAACATACCACATGAAAGCTCTATAAGGTGGAAGCCTTGCAAAAAAGGTCAATCCCTGTTTTCTACATCCATGGTGATAATATGGTGGTATGATAAACAATTGCTGACTTAAGATGTATTATATAAGTAGATGGGAGTTGTGGTTGTTGAACAAGTAGATAAGGAGTAAAGACAACATAAATTCTTACAAGCTAGTCAACTTATAAAGTAAACAAAAAAAACAAAAACATGTTCAAACATAATATTGTCGATATTACAAAATGGCTAGAAGAGTAGAAGCCTACAACCTTAGAAAACTGCTGGAATTTGTGACTTTCAGAGCGTGAATTTTATCCAACACATATGGATGTCTTGGATATAACTCTTCCATGACACTCCATAGTAAGTCGCCTCATACTCTGCATCTTCAAGCCAATTTTTCCTCTCCCATTCCTCTTCAATTCTTTTGTACATTCTATCCTCTTCCAAAAGCTGCTGGAATGCTTCTTCATCCAACACGATCGCTTCTTCATTTTCCTCCAAATTTGTGTGTTCTTCTTGCTCAGTAAAGAGCATCATAAAACTCTTGTTCCATAGTCTTCCTTATATCCTCTTCATCCATCCACTACAAAAGTAATACATTTGCACATCAACTAGAATGTAAACACACTAGAACAATCGTTATACAAATGACAATTAAATGAATACTGTTGCCTTACGCCATCACAATGCCTTTTCTACCTCGAACCTTACTTTCCTTTGTTGGTTTTGGTACACGATCCTTGTGATGACTAGACTTATTATGTCCAACAGTTTGACAATTGGAGCATTTAATGCATTACTGAGCTCTAGATTTACCCATTTTGACTCAATTTCTCCGAAAGGGTTGGGTTTATGTATTTGAATTCAATTTTGTGGCAAAATGTGAGAATAAAGTGCTTGCTATAAGTTAATGCAAGGCAGGATAGGGACTAAAACCCATGTCCCCTACACTCTAAATCTGTTTGACCAAGGACCATAGTTCCACCAACACCCAATACAATCAAAACCATATAACAACTCTTAGACGAATACAACAATTAACAACATAATTAACTAATTAAAACACTAGAACATAACATATAGATTCATTAACTTCATATTAAAACACTAGAACATAAATATTGATACATATTTTCCAAAAAAAAGGGGAAAAATAACCATAGCATTTCCTTCTCAACACTTCCTAAGATGATCAAGGAAGTTGTTCTGTCACACACCGCGAGTGTGTCGACAGATCATCCTCCTTATCTCCAACGCCTTCAAGACATTAGCCTTTTGCCTGCATTGCGAAGATCATCGATAACCTTGTAGTTCATCACCGTAGTTCGAAAGCCTTCGATCTCGAGATGTATTGTTGGGTTTCCTTCATACCCGAATCAAGTCATCAAAGTGTTTTGGAGTCCTTTAGCAATTTTGATGTCCTTATCGCTTTCTCTCGATAAAAAGAGAAATCGAGTCAAACATGTAGTCGGAGTTCAAGATTTGGCGAGTTCTTCAAGTAGTGGGAAGTCGACCATTGGGAGGTTGTTTCTTGTGATTGTTCGTATGCAAATGATATAGTGTATTAACCAATAAATACCAAAACAATGGACGTTCCAAATTCGTGGACTAATTGTGAAGTTAGTAAGCAGAGAAAAGTCAAGTTTGTGTGACAAAAATACGCTGGAATTTTAAGTGCAAAAAGCGGTCGACCGCCAAATTGAGGACCAATTGTGACATTTTAAACACGGTACCGCAACTTGGCCTTTGCCTTCCTTGATATGCATATACACAATTAATGTGTTTGGAATCACCAAAAGAACCCAACTAACAAGATCCGAAACCATAAACACTATCATAATAACCCGACCCATTTAACAAAACCCAATCAAACGAAACCTAACATACATCCACACTCACGCATGAAACACACATCTAGTCAAACCCATTCTTAAAAACAAAAACTAAGAATGAAGGGCGAAGCATATTCGTCTCCACGTTTAAGGATGTCAAGGAAGAAGAAGAAGGTGAGGTCTGCTCGTAATCCACTATAATGGGGTTTTGATTATAGCTCACTCGGTATGAACGAGGTTCATTAATTAATCTGTGTGCCTTTACCGGTGATAGGGATATATTTAGTTCAAGCCTTGATAATGTGTTATCGAGATTAATGAACAAAATGGGCGTTGTTTTTACGTGATCCTAAACAATCCCTAGAAAATGGTTTGCATTTGATTCATACCGATGTTGATGTTCATACTTTGTTTGGAATGGTGAAAAAATGACTCATTGATATCTTCATAGCCCACAAGCCCCAAAATTTAGCACAATTTTACTTAAAAACATCAGTTTTGAAGTTGTGGGTTGGGTAGAGCAGATGCTAACTTTAGGATGCTTAGTCAAACACCTTTAGGACTACAAGTCAATGGCGGGGATAGCTAAGAAAAAATGCGGGAGTGGAACCGGGACACCAAGAGTGAAAGGTGGGGTAGTAATCAAGGACGAAGAAGGGTTGTAGCTAAACAAAGGGACAAAATTAAAGGAAATGGAAAAGGAAAATGGTTGATGAAGAGGAGGTTTGCCCGAAAAAAAGGGAGAAGTTGTTCAAGAATTTAAGCGAGGTTTAGATGGGAAGGGAAGGCCAAAATGGTTGAGTTTGCGGTGGTTTGATGTTGAGAACTTGCTGGTTTGACTTGGAGGGAAGGTGAAAGGGTTGGTGGTCTTCTGCGAGATGTTTCAAGCGGTGTTAAGACACCCTTTCGAGCAAAGAAAAGATTACAAGCTGCGTCCTAGCACTCTTCGCCCAAAGGCGACCCTAGGTGATGTTTCGATGATGAATACCATGTCATGTGTTAAATTCCATTAACCCGTAACACTACAGTTCATAACTTATATGTTTGTAATTTGTATACTTGTTTTTGCGAGACAAGGTGGCGGCGTCATCAACTTAGGCCTAACAGTTTTGTCGGTTCAACAGTTTACGGATATCAATCACAACTGTATATCATTTAAAGGTTCATCAGTTGAACGTTTTGAAGTTGAGCCCAAATACATCTTTTATATTTTGTAGCAATTAGTAAATTAACATGTATCGACAATGACTCAGTGGTATCGGTTATGTTCCGTTTCATCAAACATGTATATAGTTGGTATTATAAGTCAACTAGCTAAGTAGTTGATAATGTATAAATTTGTTTGTTAATCTGGGTAAATTTACATGAGCTATTACTTTCTTTACCGGTTGACTTTTATGAAGTCATACTTAAGTGGTGAGGACTCAGAACACCGATATTATTTGTTCAAACAATATCCCTTTTTGTTTTGGTGGAATAGTTCTTGGGTTAGAATTAACTAGGTTGAGTTATAAATGTGATTGGACTATATTACCCTCCGTAACTAATGTAAAAGAGCCGTTGACATAGGTGTTAGTGGTCGAGGACTAATCGGCATTTAATGGCTCTGTTTGGACCCGTGGCGATGAAAAGGCGAGGTTCGTCCCATCGCGATCCTCCGATACTAGTTTAGGGACCAACGGTGTATTTTAGTCTAATAATAATGATGAATCATTAAAAGGTTTTTCGAGGAGACCTTACTCGAGATTGTACTAGAGGAGACATAAATTAATAGTCGTATGTTAGGATCGAACTCTAGATCACGGGATTGCACACTTTACGTATGAAGAGTTAACGAATAATAAATAATATATAAAACGTTATATTTAATTATTATAACACAAAACGTTTAAACGACCGTTATGTAAATAATGGAAATTGACTAACGGTTAAAGGAAAAGGACTAGAATGAAAATTAGGAATCAAGAAGAATCCGAAATACCCATTGTGGGCTATGGCCGATCGTGGGTATCAATGGGGTATCCCAAACCCACTCAAACTTGATCTCTAAGTTTTGCATCCTATATAAACAAACATAAGGGTCATTGTTTTACTATCTCTTGTACACACAATTACCCTGAAGTGTTTTCTTCTCTTTTCTTTTGTTTCCAGCCGATCGAACAAACATCCCTTAAGGGATTCGATTGGTGGTTTTGATAAAACCAATTGTTTTGTGTCTTTACTTGCATAACGTTAACTTGGTATTAGTACGTGTGTACAAGAACGTGATTCAAACACAATATTATTTGAATCTTGGATTGTATTACAAAACGGTAATGAGTAATTCTTATAATCCACATAAACCCTAATTAGGGTTCATCTTGTTGATTATTGAAGAATTGATTCTTGTTTTGCTAGAATAAAAAGGTACGCATACTTTTATATTTGGTTAATTAATTTACATGTTATATGATCTATTCGCTTCCGCATATTTACTTTGATGTTTATAGTTTATATTTATAAGTTGTCATGTTATATAATTCAAACAACATTTCCCAAATGACAGCCCATTAGTTAAGATCATATTGTCGAGGACTCGAGGTTGTCAAATAACACTCTTGACCGATCTTTATTACTTCGATCGACATAATTAACCGAACAAAAACTCTAGGACCATGAGGATCCATTCAACATTATTAAGTAGATATATAACACACCAGAATTTTGGTAAAAATAAAATCAATGACATGACGTGATTCTTGGGCAACTATATTCATGAACTAGAATGTGTAACCAAAATCATTACTGGACGTCTTCAAGGTGAACTGTTTCCCTATTAACAAAGACAAACCCGAGATCTCAGCCACACCAAACTGTCCACTATCACCACCCTCCAACCCGATAAATGTTACCTTTTCAATGATCCACTCTCGACTCAGCGCAAAACCACCATTCTCAACCGTTGATCTCAACGTTGCTTTTCCATTCACAACTTGACTAAAGAATCTCACCAGCGTCCACTTCCCACCGGTCCCAGCAAGGTCCGTTTCCTCCCCATCGTCCAAAAACACCTCACCAGTACTATTCTCACTTTTGCTTACCACGACCAATATATGAAATGGAGACTCCCTAGCTGCTGTTGTAGTCAAGGCTTCTTTTTGCAAAGCTATTATGTTCCCTTCACGAATATGAACATTTATATGATCAGCTGGTGCATCGAGCCTAACGTGGGCTCCTGAGTCCACACTAACCGAATTGGAATAGTTGAATAAACTGAACCAGTTTCCAGATGGGAAGTACGCGTCAACTGAGACTGCTCCCGGGTTTAAAACAGGTGAGACTAACACACCTTTTCCAAGGAGAAACTGTGTGCTGATATCATATGTTTTAGTGTCTTCTGGGAATGAAAAGAATAGAGGTCTTGCGATTGGAGTTCCTTTTAAATGTGCCTCGTACATCAATGTATACAAGTAAGGAAGCATTTGGTAACGTAGTCCTAGAACCTTACAGGATGTTGCAGCTACTGAATCCCAAAGGTAAAGCTCTTGTCGTGTGCTTGTTTTATCGGCATGGTCCCTTGAAAATGGATAAAAAGCACCTAACTGCAAATTGCAAAATCGAAGAGATCAATGAGTTAAGCACTTATTTGCGTGTTTAGATGAGGTTGATTATCTGCTTACTTTGGAGTTATAACTTATAAGCACTTAAAAAACCAAGCACTTAATTTATTTCTAAGTAGATAAGCAGTTTAATAAGCCATCCCAACCCATTTTGACCCGTTACCCAAGATAGTGCAACATGTTTGCTTTTCAGCAGCAGTAACATAAAGCTCAATAAACCTCTTTACGTAATTTGGAATAGTTGTTCAAGTCAAAAGGGGTTCACAATCTGTACCTGAATCCATCGTCGGCAAAGTTCTTCAGTCGTGTTTTGAGAAAAGCCACATATATCGGCCCCCACCATCGGAATCCCAAATAACCCAGAATTCAAAATACTGGGAATAGAATACGCCAAGTCATCCCATGTTGCAGCATTGTCCCCGGTCCAGTGTGCTGTATATCTCCCTGACCCAACAAACGTCGATCTAGAAAGTATAAATGGACGTTTACTTGTTATTTTAACCAACGCATCATTTGTTGCCTTAGCTTCCAAAAATCCATACAAGTTATGTGCATCATAAGCAGTGATATTCCCGAAATGCAAAGCACTAGCAGGCACAGTTTTATGATTAATAGGCATTTGGATTCCCAAATTGTTAATCTTGTACGGAGGGTTATCGAGTTTAGAAGAGGGAGATGGAGGTGATGATATGAAATTGGATTCTTCGTTCATGTCGATCCAAATGCCATCAAAGGGTAGAAGATCGCGAAATCTGTTGATCTCGTCGCCCCAAAATAATGCTCCTTTTGGATTTAAAAAATCTGGGAAATAAACAATACCGGGCCAAACTTCCCCTAAATAAGGTATACCGTCACGCTTTATATAGATATCTGCTTGTAGTCCTCTTATGTATGTCTCGTATGTCGTGTTCACACTGATACCTAATCATAAACATCAGTTGGTTTTATTACTTCCATTAGTCCACAATACAACCTTTACTTGAAATAATGTCTAACGGATAGTTGTGTTACCTGGATCTAATATGAGCACGTATTTCTGACCATTTTGGTGAAGATTCTGAACAAATGCTGACATTTTTGCTAAAGGGAAGTTGATGGGGTCTAATGTGAAATCTTTGTAAGCATCCATATAGTCTATATCGGTCCACATAACCTCTAGGGGAATGTTGGCTTTCGCATAGCCCGCAACAACACCCTCAAGATCATTAACATCTTTGTAACCATATCGACACTGATGGAACCCTGTAAACATAAGCAAATGACTCTTAGCTAACAGACTTCTACAGTTCTACGTGTTCTTTAAGATTAGGATTGGTCTTGATCCATGTGGTACAAATGGGTGGGACGGATAACGAGTCAAAGGAACTTAGTTAAAATGGTTCAAAACAAGTTGGGTTGATTGATTTGTGGACTTTTTTGCTTTAAATTTTTTTAACAATATTTTTGAATTGCAAAATTAGAAATGAATAAGTAAGATTGAAAGTGAACTCACCAAACGACCAATACGGCATTGGAGCGGGCCGGCCGATGAGCTGAGTATACTGATCCATAACCAATTTCGGAGTCGGTCCAGCAAAAAAATAAAAATCCAGAACACCCCCAATAACCTTATAAGTAACACTATTACCACTATACACAACATCCATCCCATTACTATTTAGCAACAACACACCATGAGTACTTCCTGCCAAAGCATTCCCATCAGAATTCGGTGATCGAACATCCATATAAAACGGATGTGATCCATACAGATTAACATCAGGATTCACACTTCCAATATCAGCATTCCAAAGCGTTAACGTCTGATCATGTGTTAACTTAAACGAACGTTTAGTATGCTCTCCAAATCCATATATAGAGGACCGGTCGGCAGGAAGTGAAGACGTTAGTTCAAGGTACTGATCCTTAAAAATGAGGACAGAGTTTGAGGTATCGAATAGTGTGTCGCCATTAGAGCGACGGGTGACTGTGAAACCAAACTGGGTGGTGTTGTAGAGGGTCAGGATAAGGTCGGAGTTTGGATCGGAGAGAATGAGGTTGTTTGGATTTTTTTTGTTGGGTTTTGGCGGGAAAGTGTTGGGGTTCGTTTGGCGTGGAAGGATGTCTATTGGGATTTCCCAACGTTGGTGTTTGGGGTCGGTTATTCGAATCCTTAATCGATCAGCTATTTCAAAGCTTAAAAAGGAAAACATGTATATGAAACAAAACAATTAGTTCAACAATATATGCTACACTGAAAAAAAAGTTTGGTCTGGTTTCCTGTCATATTTTTTTTTTCCGAGTTCAAGTATCAAAATGGTTGGCTTATAAAGCTCGGCAGCTCGCAAACTTCATCAATATTGTATTATCATACGTTATACCATTTTGTACATATTTGGCATATTTTTTCGCCGGGTTCTGGTATCAAAATATTTTGGCACATAAAACTCGCAACTCTCTTTCTTGTGCCTAAAGTGTTCTTTTAGTCTTGTTCAAATACAAATTCTGTGTAATCCAAATAGTGTCAACATATTATACTAGGAAAGTGCTATCTAATACATGATTGATGAAATTATCAAAGTAATCTTTGATTATTAACACCCTCAACCTACAAATATCATACTATGTAATCAAGTCAAGTCTAACTCCTTTTGTAAGCCTGCAAGGTCTGCACATGCGAGGTCATTGTATAATCCTAGTCATGTGTGGTTATTGCTTTTTGTTTGGTCATATATAAATATAATGGTCCATGACCTATAATTTTAGTCGATTGTCCACTGACTTAGAGGACCATGTTGCTATATTTGTATTGGTTTAGTGAGAGTGGTATCATGGGGTCATGAGTTTGGGTTTGGTCCCATTTGATAAGTTTGTTTTTTTTCTGTTGTAATGCCCGATCGAATTTAGTGGGGTGGGTTTTTTTTTTCCGGGGGTCTCAGCTCCGTTAATTTACTTTATTGAGGAGTTGGGGTGCATTTTTTTGTAATAGTTCGCTCGTAGTAGTAATAAATGTCTTGTTCCCTTTAAAAAAAAAGTGTCGGGTCGAATAATATGAATCTTGATCAATGTTATTATTAATCTTTAAATAATAAAAACTGAGTCAAGTTAAGCCGAGCTTGGAAGTGTCGGTTGATAATTAAACTCGGACTTGATAATTAATGCTCATGCTCGAGTTTTAAGTTTGAGCTCATGAGGCTACTCCCAATCGCGTGGGAGATGATCCAGGGTTATTTAGCACGCCGCATTTTCTCTTCAAATGACCGCATACGATCAGGACGCCACACATCGAAGACCAAAGTGTTTTTTTTTTTTTTTTTTTTACATTAAATTTAAATTCATTAAAATTAAAAACATTACAACTGAAAGTAAAAAACATTACAATCTGAAATTAAAATAAACATTACAATACTTAAACTAATAATCTAAATCAGAAGCGTCTGATTGTTGATTGACTTTCATCAATTGTAGTTGTCGTCCGGTCAAAGTTGGATCGATTGGGGTGTTGTAGAAGATTATGTCGGACTCCCGTTTGATAGCCTCGTGAGCTCAAGTTTCTCTTTTTCATCTTCACTCTTTTTCCCTCAACCGTAACCAAGATCTTCTAAACCCTCCTTATTCTTACCTTTCTCCCTTTTGACTCGCTTGGTCTTGAAGAAAGTTTTGGCCAACGATTTTACAAATGATTCTGATGGAACATCATCATCATGAGAGGAGGAGGATGGTTTCTTCCTTGCTTTATCACGACCAACCGGTCTTCTCTAGTCTCTTCCTCATCAGAATCATCAACATCTTGGACATCGAAAGGATCACGAGCTTGGGTTGAACCAGAGGTAGTGGTAGAACCCTTTGTTTTCTTCCGACTATTCGTTTGGAAAGCCGACATCTCAGTGTCCTTCCAAGCAGCATGACCCTTTAAAACCTCCCAACACTCCTCCAAAGTGAAATCATGACCGTCGTACGGTATTCTCTAAGAGCTTAAAAAATGTCGTCTATATCATTCTCACCGCTTCCATGGTTATTCTTGATATTCTCCATGATAGCACAATAATTACCAACCCTATTACGAATCCTACTCTTCCATTTGGTAGTGATGGAGTCATAGGTTCTGTCTGAGCCAGTTTGTTTTTTAAAGTAGTCTATCACTAACTCCCAAAACTTGAAGCGGTTCGGGCGCTTCCTCTCGCCGAAGTTTTCAAACACATAAACCCAAGCTTTACAAAGCGCGACCTCCGCCTTTGTCCATGCTTCAACATGCTTCGCTTTCCCGCGCTTGTTTCGGCTTCTTGCCTTTGTCCTTGGCCTCAAGCACGTCTTGATGGTCGCTTTGGTTTGATGGGGACATTTCTTGATGAGCGGTTTTTCGTCATCGAATCTTCGCGGAATGGAATCATGGTATGAACGTGGTGCGAACCGTGACCGAACCTGGACCATCGAAACATCTTGACTTTGGTAGTTTTGTGTATTATACTCCGGCAAATAATCTTCCAAATTCATGTCAAGATTAGTACTTCGAATCGGGGAATAAGGTTGATACGGTTGAGAAAGATAAATGAAGTCCATGTTTGGATGGTACGACGACCCACTAGGTTCTTGCCGGTAATCTGTGTAAGGACGTTGCGGTGGGACAAAAGGACGGTTAACATAAAACGGGTTTTGGTTTTGATTTAGTTGGGCTAGTTGTGATTGATAATCAAAACTTTGTGGATGACGAATAAGCGGTTTTGTTGTGGTGTTATGCCGGTTAACTCGAAGTTGTTTTCCGGCGAGAAATTCATATTCGGTTGATTTTGTGGTAGTCAGGATCGTCGGTTTTTTGATTGTGGGGTATTTTTCTTTGACATTTTGAACTTGGATGAGAATTAGATTGAAATGAATATAGATGAGAAATGGTGAGTGGGGAATTGTGTTTGAGGTGAAGTTGGTATTTATAGAGTGGTAAAATTGTTTTAAAAAAAAGTATTTTTTTTTAGTTTAAATTACCAAACGGTCAAAAAATTTAAAAAGTTTTTTAACTTTGGCCCAAACGGGCAAAATAGCTTGAGAAAGAGTTGTATTAACCTCGGTCGTATTTTAGCTCGATGTCCCAAATAAAAGGCCCTCGACCGATCTCCCAATCGATGTCTACATCCCATATAACCGATGTTCACATCGGCCATGGGTTGTTTTTTTTGTTGCCCAACCGATATTCACCCTTCGATTAGGACTAGCCTGAGTTTCTTGCTTCACAAAGGGCGGAATTGGCTTGACTCAATTATGCCCCTTCCTAGGCCCGAATGATGTACAACACGCTATGCAATAGAGCATTGTTATGTCTTCCTACGATTTCTTCCTACTTAATTATCCTTATACCCACACATGAATATGACAAATGAAATTCACTTTTTCACTTTCATCATCTCATCCAATAATTTTTTCGCATGCAACAATAGCATGAGTAGGATGATATGTAAGATCATTTTCCTATGCGATAGAGCATTTTCTTATGAATATGACAAGTAGAATTCACCATGTCCCATCAAAACAAGTTTTTCTTTAACTTTGTATCAAAATAATTATCCGCTTTCAAATTAATTAACATTTAAATTATACTCGTGCCTCTAAAAATGCGAGCATTAGGGCATCCACTATGTTAAACCTTTATAAAGGTTTATAGTTTTATTATTACATTAATTTATAAACCTTGAACCTATCTTCACTATGTATAAACCTCATAAAACTTTATAAACATCATACAAACTCAAATGCATTAAATTATGAAGAGGTTGATATTACAGGCTATTCATTTTAGACCTCTTTATAAAGCTATCTTCACTATGGTTTTTAAGTTCTTAGACCTCTTCATCATTTTATAAACCTTTTGATAAACTACTATAGTGGATGCTCTTATAACAGATCAATTTAACATTCAATAGCCAAACTGGAGTACCCCAATTCTCAATTCTTGAAATGGTGAAACAAATTCAAATTTGACGTGATTAAAAGTACCTTGCAAAGAGCCTAAGCTCATCAATATCAGGTCCAAAAGTAGAAGACTTCTTAATAAGCTGCAAATCAGCAACCAATGTTTTTCCCGACGAACCGACCCCAATAGACCTTAAAGAATAGCCATAACCAATTGGTTCTGATTGCTTAGCGACGGTTTTCTGATGAATAGAGATTAGTAGAAGTGATAGTATGCATGCTATCGACCCCATTTTTTTTCTTCTTTCTAATGGAGTCTTTAGTGACTCATAAAGAATGGGATAGCTCCGTATTTATATGTGAGGATGTCACTTTTGTTATTGTCACAAAATTCAAAATTAGTCGGTCCACTCAAGGCCTACACTATTTATTTATTTATTATCTTTTTTAACAAGTTTTTACAACCTATCTCACAAAAATTATAATTCACATGTCTCGACTTGAACCCACAACCTATAGGTTGATGGGCTACTTACATACCGCTGGGCCAGTTTTGCTTATTGAGCCGGTCGTTGAATATTGACTCATTTTCATCATATGCAACCTTTAATACGTCTTCTAGGTTCTAATAAGAAACGTATAAACGGATAGAAAAATATGTTCTGGGTACTAGGGAGTCGAATATTCATGCCTCTTGGTTAGCATAACCGGTAATTTAAGTAATTCTTTTCAAAAAAGACTTTTTTTATCTCAAATTGCTGAGAACAAAAAACTTGCTATTTTGTAACTTAGTTTACAAATTACAAAATTGTGTGATTGTTTCCAGACTTTTCTTAATGATGGTTGTTCTCTTCTGGGCTTTGCTGCGGATTTGTGTTATAAGACTTGAACGTACCTTGCCTTATTCACGTACACATTCTTGATAATGTAGTGTTGTGATAAGACTTAAGCTCCTAACAATAAGAAAGAGTCACATTCACCTGTATGCACCACTTTGTAAAAGACCATTTTGATTACTAATAGATTATTTAGGTCCAAAAACATATTTGTTTTGTAAGTTAACCTTCTCTACTTATATTACTAGTATAAGACCCGTGTAACACACGGGTAGTTAAATATATTTTATTTTAGCCGTTTATAAAAGTAACCGTTTTTTAGTTTGGAAGGCAAATTTTTATTATACATATGAGAAAAAAAAATAATAATAATAATAATAATAAAAAAAAAAATAAAATAAAATAAAACTCGTCTATATTTAAACCATATTGGAAACAAACTGCTTACACGTGATGTAAAAAGTAACTACCTTACCACTCAATTTATAGAATCCAGTCACTTGATGCAAGTAGATATTTTTTTTTTCAAGGCTAAGGCAAGTAAATATCAACACTTATACACTAATCATAAAATTCACTTTGAATGATCATTGTTCATTTGGAAACACGCATTAAAGTTCAATAAATCAAAGATATGTCAATGAATAAAATCAAAATACATCAAATAGTTGATCTTGAAAATGGCTTGCCACTTTTTCTCCGGTAAGTCCAAAAATGTCCATAATTTTTTATTGAAGAAAACAATAGTATATTCAAACACCAGAAAAACATGATACAACAAATAAGCTCAATATCGGAAAAAAAAACAAAAAAAAAGATGCAAACACCACAAAAACATTACAAACACCACAAATGCTCATTGATGGGTGTCAAATAATATGCAGTAAAACCTCCTTAACATTGAAATTTAGTCACAGATACATTAACACGTACATTGAAAATCCTTATGGCTGTGTATGTTGTAATATTGAGAGAGATCTTCTGGACTGACCTCTTTTAGATACCTCTTTTAGATACCTAATGCCTTGCGAATCCACCTCAAACTCGTCTATCATTAAGTGGTATCCACCTTAAACCCGTATTTCAACTACAGTCATCGCAAATGTTCCAAACTTCCTTTCTCAAGAGAAGAGAAATCGGTGTACCCTACAACAAAATCATGAAAATAAATAATAGCCCTTACATACCTTGATTGAAAATGTGTTAAGCTCGAGCCTTAAATTAAGGTCTAAATAAGAACTCAATCACAAGCCCCAGTTTGTAGTCAAAATTCTCTATTACCCCCACTGCAAATGCGCAAATGCAAGTTCTCACATAAGTTCTTATCCAATATTTCATCAACTTACACACCCCTGCTTTTGTTTTATCAAGTCGTTATTTTGGACTACTTTTATCTTGTTGTTGTAAGTTGTGGAAGCAGTTAGATTGAGCTACCAAAGACACAAGACAGTAAAATAATAATACTCAAAAAGATAATAACTTTTTTTAGATTAAATTTCACACATCATTTTTTTTGTCATGTGGAACAATATGGCCATATTCTCATTTTAGCTTCTGGGGAAAGGGTGAATTGTGAAATGTATCAAATGGCCATATTCTCATTTTTATGTATAGTATATCGAAAATCGGTTTCTAATTCGAAGATTCAAACTAACAATGTGGTAACTTTCATTTTTGTAAACAACGATCATACACTATTTATCTATAATTACTAAAGAAAATGAACCAAAAATGGTTTGAGTCACATAAAGGGTTTGTTTGGGTAAGCTTAATTTTGGAGCTTATTGCATCTTGGTACTGCAATTAAGCCAAACATCTTTATACTTATGGCCTTATGGGATTTTTAAACCTACTTTTGAGAAGCTCTTTCAGTGTGGCTTTTGGAGAAAGGTTGCAACTTATGTAAGGATGATTCCCACTTATCACATTTTTTCAACTATAAGCCAATCCAAATAAGTGAAATAACGTATGCACTATTGTGTTTTGATACAACTATAAGCTAATAATCCTTATTCCCGGAAAAGCATAAGCTATTTCAAAAAAAACTTATCCAAACATCCTCGAAATCATATCTCGCACATGCCTTCAACAATATATGTAACAACATATGGATTTACAGCCGAATTAAAGTTACCTGCTTGCTAATCCAGTCTTGTGGATGAAAATCAGAAACAGATGCAATAATGGAAATAAAAGCAACCTGGATCCTGCATGTGTCACCTTATACGTACTTAAGTGTGTGAACAACCACCTGAAAAAGACAACAGAGTTACAACCATGTTTGTTACCGAAAGACATCTCACTTAAACTGAATATACACACTCCAAAATACAAAAAAGGAGACACTCATACCTAAAGACAACAGAGTTACAACCATGTTTCTTAGTTATATTATCGAACACATTAACATGTCTAGTTACCAAGGTATAAAGTATCGAACAGTTAACGGGCAGTTAAAACTTCAGTCCAGATCAACTCATAAATCACTTGTATAAAGTATCGATCTAATTTGTGAATGATTAATGCTAATTTAGTTTGCTTCAGCGATAACTGGTACTTGGTAGTGATTTAATTCAAATATCGTTAAAGAGACTACAATGGTTTGTCGGCAGATTATCTTATGAAGAGTCTAAAGAATGAATGCTTATGTTTAATGAATATGTTCAAGAAAAAAAATCCAATAGCAAACCATATCCACTAATAAGTGATAAACGAATACCAAACACAAAATCATATAAATCATACCAACTATCTAAATTTCGAATCCCAACACATTGTCTTTGAAACCAAAATTTGACTATAAATGGGTATACAAAATGTAAACTTACTTTTAATTAGACAACATAAATTGAACCTTTTTTTGGTTTAAGCATTTAATGGAACACTTGGTCTTCATTTTAGACCCAATTCATACGGAATGCACCAAGTTTTGTCAAATAAAGTGCGATGAAGAATTGAAATTTCAGATTATATAGGTCAAAAATAGAGGATGCACCTTCATTTTCATATTGTTTCTAAGCATTCACGCCTTAAAGATGCAGATGAAGACCTAGAATACGATACACCACCTAATAATCAATAAGAACAAAACACACATTAATCCATAATAATTATTAATCAAAGTATATATGATATAATAATATAAACAGAAAACCATGATATTGATACACAGTGGATGGCCGGAAATCGAAGAAGGAAATGAATACTTCATTTGTAGAAATTGATTAGCGGAGGGATTTTTATAAGGAAAAGATGGAGATGAAAAATCAAGAACTAATTTTGAAATCTAAATGCCTCACTTGCGGATATTTAAGTGACCTCACTTTTCACCAATAAAAACACACGCATGGTCTCTTGTTTCAAGGGTAAACTTGTTATCTGCATAAGTAAAAGAGAAAAAACATAGTGATTCTATATAAAATTTACCAATTTCAACAATGACAAATTCACCTTGTAAAACTGCTTCATTCTGTTTTCTTATAGAATCCCTAGTTCCGGTTCCAATAGATCATCATCTAGAACTCGAATACGAACATTCTTTCTACAGGACTCCATATTTTCTAATTTACCACAACAATCAAAGCTCCATCAAAATTTGTTTTAGAGCTCCATTTGCATCGTGAATTGCTTAGGGCTTTCAGATGAGAAAGAAGATGAAGATGGATATACTAAAGAATTTGAGTTTCAATCAGACATAAGAAAGTTTGAAATAGTAAAATAAATCTAAAGGAAGAAACTCATCTTCCAAAGCATTATACCATTGTCCCGATGCACCGCACAAAGTAGCCAATGAGAAAAGTTGTAAGCATGCAAATAAGTATGCTTGAAAAAATACACAGTATTTTTCTTTTCATAAAAGTAAAGAAATATATTATATATTAATGACATCGTCAATTAATAGTTTTTAATTCAACTAAGCAATTGAAAAATGCCACATAGTCAAAGATGACATCATCATAAACCTTGTTTTAATAGTATTAATAGATTGCTCATAAACCATCGTACTACGAGTATCTTTATTTCAAAATTTTGAAACTTTTTAACAGAACCAAAAACATAGTTGTGTTTTAAGCTAACACTCTCTACCGACGTTACATTAACTATCTAACATTTCCCAGAGGGAAATGTACTATTTTTTAACAGTTGATGAGTAGTGTTAAGAATAGTATCTCTTGCTTTACTTTTTTGGGTTTTTGTTTCCTTTGCTTCTCTTTAAGGTCGTGCTTAGTGGTGATCTGATATTCTGATGGGTTAGCACGAACTGCTAGGTGGACTATGGAGAAGGTCGAGGTTGTTTGTGTCGGTGATGATAGTTACCAATGAAGGAGATACTGGAAAAAATTAAAAGGTGTCCTAATTTTTTTTTTTTTTTTTTTTTTACTTTACGTTATTTTGTAGTTTGATGGATTTGGTTTTGTTATATCCTTACAAATGATGGTGACTATGATGAACGAGGACAACCAAACGGTTGAGTGGGGGCTTAATGCTTGAATTGACAACACGGTTAAGCAAGTTAAAGAGATGAGGAATGTGATATTGTGAGTAATATAGAAGAAGCATAAAAAAGGTGTGCGGTTTTAGTAGTGAACTTCTTAATGGTTGAATCATGGATATGTGTTTGTAAGTTTGTACTAATAGTTTCTAACGTAGGATATGACCTTTTTTGTTTGTCATTGTTAAGTTACTGTTTCATAATTTTTCGGTTCAGATTATTTATGATCTTTATATTTTGATCAAATTATTTGTATTCTTTGTGAGCCTTTGTCAAACGTTGAAAGTTGGCATATGTAAAGGAAGTAAATGCAATATAGTTTGTGTTTTTGTTATTGTAATGAATCACTATTATTCAAGAATTTGCATATAGTGTTTGGTTAAATTACTGAATTTACACACATTCGGCTATCATCTTCACATGAAAATTCCGTCATTTTTTTTTTTTTTTTTAATTTCTTCTCAAAAGAACCAAGATTGTAATGATTCTTTTTCCATTATATGATTTTGTACATTTTTTAAATTTCTTTGTATACTTGTATATGATCCATGTTAAATTCTAAATAATATGTAAAAGAAGTTGTTTAAACTTTGAATGGTTAAAAAACCATAAAAGTATACAGGTAGTATTTATATACGGCAATAACACTTTGGATGATGACCGTTGAAAGTTGAGACTTGCTTAAAATCCTAAATGAATAGCTTGGTTAACTAATATACAAAGTAACAAAAGGAGTTATTGCTTTTTATTTTTATTTAACATACTTTTTTTACATAGATTTTGATATGAAAATATGAAGTAAGCTTACAAAAGTTAGTTGTGTCACAGAAGAAGCAAAAGATAGTCTATAATTATATGCTAAGTTAAAGTTATGAAACTTGAAAAGAAAAATAGAAAATAAATGAATGCCATTTATGATGGATGAAATGGTATGGGTGGTGATGAGGGTAATGATGAGTAGACACAATAAGAGAGTATGGTAGTACAAAAGAGTAGGTTTTGACTAAGAGTGCTTGGTGTAGTTTATTCGTCTATCACTAAAGAATAACTTATGGTTAATGATTTTTCTTGTTCCTTCATTCTACACAGGCACCACATATATACATAAGAGGCTATGATTTTTTCCTAAACTATAGATGCTAAATAAGTACATACAAATCAAAACGATATCCTAAGAATATTACATCTATACATATGAATACATTCTGTAATTATTTCAATACCCCCCCTCCTCACCTCAAGTTGGAGTGTGTAGGTTACGAACACCCAACTTATGAATAAGATACTAGAATGGTTGTTTCCCAAGTGCCTTGGTAAGAATATCAGTTGGCTGCTCAGTAGTTCAAACATAAGAAGTAACGATGTTACCAGCTTGTATCTGATTGCGCACGTAATGGCAATCTACCTCGATATGTTTAGTACGATCATGAAAGACTGGATTAGATGCAATGTGGAGTACTTCTGTATTATCACAATATAAACACATGGGGCATGAATGTAAAACACTTAGAGAAGTAAGAAGAGACTTCAACCACATAAGTTCACAGCTAGTGGTAGACATAGATCGATACTCAGCTGCGGATGATGATTGAGAGACTGTAGGTTTCTTTTTAGTCTTCCATGATGTCACACCCCACCGAATGGTGGAAACGTGAGGTGAGACGTAATCAATATACATCGCAAAAGATGATAAAACAATACCAAACATTATATCATAAAAGAAATCTGATAGAAGACCGATTTGAGATGGTCAATCTCCCAAGAATTAGATTAAAGAGACGGATTGATAAGACCCTTGAGCGGGTTAGACTCCAAGAAATTAAGAGAGGCAAGACTTGAAACTAAGTTTCTTTTTCATTCCTTTTCATATCCGATACAATTCATCACAATTTATAATACAAAGGACATGCCAACTGTTGGTTCTAAATAACTACCCACTAGCCTACAAAATAGAAAACATGCATGGAACTAATCAACTAAATAAACGTGGGAACTAAAAATGTGAAAGCATTAACATGCATGAGGTATGTTGCCAAGTTGCTAATCTTTCATGAAGACTCGGTCTCTTCGTGCACGTATCAATACCCCGCGCCTAAAAACGAGTCTTGTCCTCAAGACTCATGGTGGTGTACCGTGTGTCATGTGGTTTCCAAGGAGGTTTCGGTTCGATTTGGAGAAAAACAAACTTTGGGGGATGACAACGGTGACCGATATGAAATGTATTCATACAACGAAATTTGGCTAACTTGTCCTTAACGAGCTTGGCAAGGCCATAATTCAAATGAAGGGTGGCTGAATGAAAGATGGTTTTATCATGTTGGAATGTTGGTGTTTTGGAAGCTCGGTAAGTAGGCATTTGTGTGGCAATTTCGTTTACAAGTTTGTGATTCTTGTTGGCAGTTGGAGGTGGTAACTGGGAAAAGGGAACTTGCGTGGTGATCTCGGTGTCAATCTCAGTGATGGTTGTAACAAGGTTGATTGTGGTGGTTATATTCATGGGAGTACTAGTGTTTTGGATAATAACAGCGTCTTTCGAGATGATTTCGAGTTGGGCAGCGGACAAGCAAAAGGCGTGAACCACCATAGCTAGTTGATCCGCTAGATCAGCCAACTTTTCTAAGACATCTCGTGAGTAACGTGTTGGAGGCAGTGAGTAAGGCGATGAAAGCACCATTGATAGAAGACCGATTTGAGATGGTCAATCTCCCAAGAATTAGATTAAAGAGACGGATTGATAAGACCTTGAGCGGGTTAGACTCCAAGAAATTAAGAGAGGCAAGAGTTGAAATTAAGTTTCTTTTTCATTCCTTTTCATATCCGATACAATTCATCACAATTTATAATACAAAGGACATGCCAACTGTTGGTTCTAAATAACTACCCACTAGCCTACAAAATAGAAAACATGCATGGAACTAATCAACTAAATAAACGTGGGAACTAAAAATGTGAAAGCATTAACATGCATGAGGTATGTTGCCAAGTTGCTAATCTTTCATGAAGACTCGGTCTCTTCGTGCACGTATCAAAATCCCAACAATTTCATTGTTAATTCAAAAATACATGTCGGAAAAGATAAAGACAATATTTGTCTTCGTACATAAGTTCAAAAGATTGTAATTTTTTTTATTCCGACACTTGACAAATGTGAATGCAATCACTTAGGTTCCACTTTCACTTGATTACCTGAAAAGCATGATAAAAATTGTCAACTATGAAATAGTTGGTGAGTCTCACAGAATTTTGTACAACAAAAAAAAATACTTCTATAAATCGTTTCAAAAGAGTCCAATGTCGAATCAAAATGGTTTGCCGAAAACAGTTCAAAATCGATCTCAAATCATCTACAAGAAACTCTCGTCTTCGAGTAAAGTTATCAAAATCCTAAAGCTAAGTAATAACTTGATTTAACTTAATTTCATATCTTATCAAACAAGAACGGATATAATATTAAGTTAAACGGCTACTGAGCTCTACTTTTCTGATAACTCGACTAAATTCTGGGACTTTCTTAACAATATCCAAGTCATGTCATCCAACAACGTGGAACTTTAATAAAAATAGTCCAAGTCATTTGTCAAAAGTGTATATGTAAAACATATACAAAATAAGGGGTACTATAGTGTTTTATGCAGGGCCACTACTTAAACGCATTAAACCGATCACTCTGCCTAGTGAGCTCCAATAGCAGTAAGACAGTTCCCGTAGAAGTATATCAAACCACAAGTCCGCTAATATAGCCTATTAGCAATAAATATAAATCAAATCTCTAGATTTTATTATTTAGTCAACCAAACGGACTTAAATAACACTAGCCCAAATATCTAGCACTATACACTCACGACGTAGGGAATGAGGAAGGTCAATCCTATAGCATGTCATCATAAGTACTAATGTCTCAATCCATGACATGGGGATTATACTGAGCTAAAAGTGTGTGACTAACCTCAGCATAACCAACACATAGTCAAAGTATAGTTCAAAGGTAAATTATAAGTTCAAGACAAGTTAAAAGAGTTCAAAATAGTCAAAGGGTTTAAAATCAAGTCAAAGGGTTCAGATCATGTCAAAGAGTTCAGATCAAGCCAAAGAGTACAAAACAAGTCATAAATGTTCCAAAAATATATCATAAGGCTCAAAATCAATCTCAATGGTTAAAAATAACCAAAAGGTTCAAATAGTTCAAATAATCACAATTCATAAATATTTCAAGTAAAAATACTTGATCATGCTTTCCATCCCAAAACATAAATAAAAATGGTAAAAAGGAATGTGAGAAACTCGCCTTAAAAGGGTAGTTACGAGTACGATAATGGAAATGATTAAAACACAACTTAGGAACCCAACGAATGTGTATCTATATAAATGACCTATAAACAGTAACATGACCATTATTAGACTACTAACGATATGCTCGGACTCGATGATGAAAAATAATAAGTCAAAATATTAGTTTCGTCAAAATATACCACATTATACTTTTAGTCTCAATTACTCATATCTGTCCGGATTTTAAGGTCATAACGAGCAACAAATTCACCAAGTTAAACTGGCTACTGGTCAAGCCATTTTAGTATGTCATTATATAGTATCTTAGGTGTCTCCTAAAATTTTCGCGGATTTTATAAAAGATTCTTACCTGATCAATTTGACCCAACTCCAAAAATGGTCAAATCTAGACATATAAAAGTATTTTAATGACCAGACGGTCTAGACCAAACTATTTTGAGCTACGCCAATGAGAGACTCTAAATAAGACTTAGAAGTACCTCTCACATCAGTTTCGGGTATAGATTTGACATATTTTGTGATTTATATCCCTTTAAGTACAAGGGTTGAAAACAGATTTTCGGGCAGATTTGATACCTTACACCATTTTGCAAATATCACTAACCAAACGACCTCATCTCTTTGAGAAATTTACTATCCATAAACTATTTAATGAATAGTAAAAAAACATTATTAGTCCTAGGTGGTTAGTTTTATTTACATGTTAGTTCTTAAGCTTTCTTTATTAGTCCTTAAGTTAGTTATTCAGTTCCCACTGTCAGTCCCTGAATAGTATTTTTACATTATTACGCCCTAAAATGTATAGTCCTTAATTAGGTTTTCTTAGTTAGCCCTTCCGTCAGTCACTTGGTTTTGGCGGTTAGTTTTCTTTACATGTTAGTACTTAGGTTTTCTTTGTTAGTCTTTCTATTGGTCATTCAGTTTTCATTTGCAGTCTCTGAATTAATTTTCTTTTTTACATTATTAGTCCCTAAAATGTATAATCCTTAAGGTTTCTTTGTTAGTTCTTTCGCTAATCACTGGGTTTCAGTTGTTAGTCCTTGAATTTTTTTGAGAAATAAATAATATATTTTGTTTATATAAAAGTTTAATAAGATGATGTATGTAATTTGTTTATTATTAGTTTATATTTAATGGCATTAGCTTGCTAATTAACTTGTACTTAAGAGGGTGTTTATGCATTTTTTATTTCTTATGAACAATAAATTTTCATTGTTAGCCTCTAGATTCTTTTTTACATTGTTAGTCTCTAAAATGTATAAATTTTGATTTAAGTGTGATACCTAATTATATTTAAACTAGAAGGGTACATGCGTAATGCGACGGCGGGTACCCGGTAACTATTTTTATGGCGAGCAAATGTTTTTAGTTTTAAACCTTTCTTATTTAGCATGTCCCAAATACTTTATAACGTAGTAAATATATGTTTTTCAAAAATAGAACGTCTAAATTTTTAATAGTGTAAATAGTTGCATTTTTTTTTTCTTCAAGTTTTAGCATTAAATTAATGGTTATAAGTTTAGTGATATTTTCTTATAAATAATTCTATTAAAATATATCATTATTGAAGGGGTTACCATATGGTTTAATGAGACTTAAATTTTCAAATTTTACATCATTTTTTTAATCTTTCTTTTATAGCAATGTTTCTTGTCTTAAATTTTAAGATAGGAAGTCTCAAATCTTTTATAATGTATTATAGATAAATTTAATATTTTTATTTTAACATGTCGTATTATTTAGCATGAAAAAAATTGTCGGGCCGGGTGAACTTAAAAGGGATAATACCATAAAAATGTTGTAAACTTCCCCCTTTTTGTTATTCTGTGTAGTCATGTTTTTTTATTTTTATTTTCAAACTTACTAAAAAAATTTCAAATTTCGACTCTTCTGTGTACCTCGTTACTAACGACCGTTTGCTTATCCAAGAGTATTTGCACCGTTAGTCTTTTATATTAACGACAGTTTCTAAATAACTCAAAATTTGGTTTTCTTTAAAAAAAATCTTTTATAATTATTTTTAATATGCACGTTTTTTACACACACATTTTTATACATTTATGTACACACATTTTTATGCATGTTTTTATACACACGTTTTCATACACCCATTTTATACACGTTTTTATACACACAATTATATACACTTTTTTTTAAATCAATCCAAACACAAACACCTCATATCCACCCACTAATTAATAACCCTCCATCCTACAAAAGAAAACCAATATTTGATCATTTCAAAACCCACAAACTCACTCTTCCCTTTATCATCTTCATTAGATTTTGCTATCTGTTTAATCACATCGTATTTCCCAAAAACATACACAAACATACACCACATTTTACAGAAATCAGATGTGTTTAAAAACATACAATAAACAAGATTTGAGATCGGATATAAACTCAAATTAGGTATAAAATCATATTTACGGGTGGTGGTGAATTGCTTTTCAACTGATTCTATAGACACATAAATAAATCTGATTTTGAGTGGTTGAGATCATCTTTAGCCCATTCTAAACTTGGCCACCGTTCTTAGATATGGCAGCCGCCGCCACTGTTCTTGTTGAAAGAAAGCAATAAATCGAAGCACAAAAAAGATATAATCTTTGAGTTCGACAGTGGGTTTTAGTTTGGTTTTATGATTTTTCATTGTAAACCGAAGCGCAATAAAAATAAAAACACAATCCTAGAAACTTGTTTAAACAACTTCTTGATATGGGTTTGTTTTTAAACCGTAAAAGATCATGTCAAGAAGGTGTTCTTGTTGAAAGAAAGCAATAAATCTTTGATATTATTTTAAGAACAATGACGAAAAACTTTGAGATTTTTGTATATGAAATTTTCCTTTTTTCTTTTTTTTCTTATGAAATTATAGATTTGTGGCTTGTTGATGTTGTTGTTGTTTTGGTTTATTGAGTTGTTATGAGGTTATAGTTGTTATTGTGAAGTTGTTTGTTGTTATGGTTTTTATTTGAGTTATGTTGATACAAAAGATGGACGCTCGATATGGAGCTCCTGCTCGCACTAATTGAGAATTGCCGCTGAGACCCGCGACTAAGAGACAAGAAACACCGTTAGGCTTACCGTGGGATTGTCTCCCACGATTATCCTCCCCGTGAGAGTAAGTAATCGGTTTAGGGTTTAAGGAGTTTAGGTTATGAGATCGCACTTAAACGAGGGATGTGATTCCCCTTATATACGCACGGAATCCTTGTTGGTTCCGTGTCCCCCAACCTTCGGCGTATCCCGCCAAAGTCGGTTGGGAATGATTATCTTCTTATTTTAGAAGATATCATATATCGAATCCATAAATAGATTTGGGCTTGGGCTTTCATGAGCCCAAACCGTTATTGAAAGTGGCCCAGGTCGTACCGGGCTCGTTAGTATTGGGTTGTGATCGGGTTCATGACCCGATACCAGACTATACGTCATCATGTCCCCCCAGTCTAGTATGCGCAGTGCGTAACTGCGGATGCTAGACTAATGACCGTAGTTCAAAAAACAAGTAACATATGAAACGTATCCAAGAAGCCATACACCTACCCGTAGGTACAATGTATCTAGACATTCAAGGGAATAGGTAACGCCTCGATAATCGGGGGAAAGTTACTGCCCCGTTGTCACATCAAGGCATCTCGACCACACAATGGGACTAGTGGAATCCACGTGGCGCCAATCGTGTGGAGGAGGAGAAGTATATATCTTGGGGATTCATTTTCACCGGCTTCTCACAGTAAAAACACCTTCCGCCATTTCTAAAGCAAACTAAAAGTTGTTAACCCCAAGAACAACCAACCACAAAGGTAACCGCGCGTGCGTGATAACAGAACAGTATATCACCATGGTTAAACAGTTGTCCGACTTCACCTCTAACCTTAATTTAATCGATCTGATGGAATTTACCTCAGATTACTTTATACCTGGGGATGTGCATCCAGTAGTACCGGATGCGCAAGCCACGATTGCAGATTTCCCCGAAGGGAAAGTGGGTGTATACACACGGTTATTCGAATTTGCGAATCAACGTGTGCCCCTGTCACGCTTCCTCTGCGATGTGTTAAATTATTATACATTACACATATCGCAGTTACACTGCATCGGCGCGGCCAAAATTACTAATTTCGAAGTAAATTGCCGTTTGTTGGGGATTAATCCCACCATCAACTTATTCCGCGCATTTTACCACACTACGTGGGCGCATGGGTGGGTAACTTTTCAACGCGCGTAGCTGAGATCGTAGTATATATGATAAATTAGACGCCTTAGGAATTGGAGGAGTATTTCTTCCGGTAGATGATACATGTTTCCGTGGAATTATGAGTTCTATACGCGAGGAGATCTACAGAGGGATGAGTGCCCATTGCCGGGTCTTATAACGTTGAGGATGCGGATCGATAAATGCGAACCGCATCCCTATTAGTGCATATCCCGAGGGATTTTGGTGCACATGGGATCACCGCAATTATTTTGGCCCCAAGATGAGATTCCTATCTTTTAGACGCCAATGGCGGGGTGGGTACTTATTCCTCCGCATCTGCAGATAAATAATGTAAGAGTAATCTTCCGCCTTGTTTGCGCATTATATAACCTGTTTGTATATGTGTTTTGCTTTGCGCAGAGATGGATCTATTCACTGTCGTACAGTTGGCGAAGCCCGTAACCGTAAAGACAGGAGTAAGGCCATTGAGGGATGACGAGGAGCCGATCTTAGCTGCAACTGAAGGGCGTGTCATGGAACTGACTGCAGGGGATACAGGAACTAGCTCCTCCGTTGCAGTGGAGGCAACGCCGCTACAAAGTCGTCCCAATCCTGAGGTGACGTCGCTGGTAGCGCAGTCAGCGCCCATAGCTGGAGTTCAACCTGAAGAGGAAGAAGAAGCAGAAACGGCGCTTAGCCGCAAAAGGACCCGACAAGATCATGGTGCGGGTCCGTCAAGGAAAAAGCGTCCTGTGGTTCAAACTGTGGAGTTGTCCTCCACCGATGAAGCGTCGTCACACCCATCTGCCGATGATGCGGAGCCAAAGTAAGTAAAAACATACATGTATAATCTTCTTTAAGTTGGAGAATGTTCTATTTGGGATTCTAACATTGCGCTGGTGGTCATTCGCAGGATGGAGCAGGTCATAGAATCACCTCCTAAGGCTAGTCCGATGCAGTCAGCGCATTCTGAGCCACTGATTCCGGAGAATGAGACCCAATCTGATGCGAATGTACCCTTGGAACACTTGGTCGATGAATTGGTACAGGTTTCCGCACAACAGGCTGCACTAATTGTGAAGTTGAAAGACCGGGTAGCTGATGGAGAAGACCATAGTGCCCAGAAGGATCAAACAATAACTTCGTTGGAGGCGCAACTAGCTAGCACCCAAGCACAACTAGAGAATGCCCGTGCAGAGGCTATGGATCTGAGCGCTTACACTCAAAAACAGGCCGAGGACAAGATGGCACTAATGTGTCAAATCAGTCAAGATCGAGCCGAGGCTGCCAAGTACAAGTCTGCGTGCTGCTGGGCCCTTAAGCATTTGGAGCAGGGTAAGGAAAGTTGTTTCGCGCAGTTGGGGGAGCTTGGGAATACCGTGAGCTGGTCGCTGGAGGTACAGGAGGCAAAGTTGCGTAAGCTAAGCATCGAGTATGATGAGGAGTTGTATCCGCATCTTATGTCGATGATAGCGGAGCGCAGGTGGCTCATAGGCCACGGTCTCCGCCTGGCTGCTCTGAGTACCTTGGAATCACCAGAGGTGGTTAATGCTTTCGGGGAGGTGGTGCAGTGTGCTCTGGAGCGTGGTAAATCAGAGGCAATTGAAAAGCTCTCCGAAGCCAAACTGCTGAGACGCCTCGATAAGGTACCCCATTATGACGCCGAGTCATATGATCATTTGTTGTCGCCATGCGTAAAATGAAAGACTTAGAGCTCCCAATGATTTCGGAGCTTGAGCGCGACCAAGATTATCCGATAAGTGTTATTATGGCGGGTTGACATTGGCACGCCATCGTCGGCCGAGGATGCGGACACACAGTAGGACTATTTTTGAAACCCCATGAGTCGCAGCCCAAGTACCCGCTTTGCACGCCCTAGGGATAGTCGAATCCTTTGCATTGGAGAAAGAGGTATCTCTAAAGGAGGTCTTGGAAGCGCATGCCACCCGTCTTGCCAAGAAAAAGGGTATTGCAGGTAAGGCCGTTTTGTGTGGACTTGGGGCGGCTCACTTGCCGAGGTCTGATGGAGTGCCAGTCAGTGTGGCCACTGTGTCGCCAAGTGATTCAGATGTATTGAAGAGCCTCAGCGAAGTTAAAGAAGCGACAAGTCATGTTGGCACTTCGTCGCTTAGGCGTTGTAGTAGCATGTAGCGG